>JAMKCF010000083.1:365782-394548 GCA_023634235.1 Pisaster brevispinus | reverse complement strand
CATCCCTCTTTCACTTCCCTTTACCTCATCCCTCTGTTCACTTCCCTTTACCTGCATCCCTCTTTCACTTCCCTTTAACCTCATCCCTCTTTTCACTTCCCTTTACCTCTATCCCTCTTTCACTTCCCTTTTACCTCATGCCCTCTTTCACATCCTCTTCTTACCGCATCCCGTCTTCGTACATCTTCCCCTTTTACCTCATCCCTCTTTCCACTTCCCTTTACCTCATCCCTCTTTCACTTCCCTTACCTCATCCCTCTTTCACTTCCCTTGACCTCATCCCTCTTTCATCTTCCCTTTACCTCATCCCTCTTTCACTTCCCTTACCTCATCTCTTCTCTTCTTGTACCTCATCCCCTCTTTCTTCTTCTTCCCCTTCTTCTCATCACCCACAATACCACAACCCCACCACACCCACACACAACCCCACAGAGCCACACCCACAAACCTCACGCCAAACCACACCACAAAACCACAACCCCAAACCACTCCCACAAACCACCCAAACCACACCCACAACCAGCAACCCAAACCACACCCACAGAACCACAACCCCCAAACCACACCCACATACCACAACCCCAAACCTCACCCACAAACCACAACCCCAAACCACACCCACAAACCACAACCCCAAACCACACCCACAAAACCACAACCCCAAACCACACCCACAGAACCACAACCCCAAACCACACCCACAAACCACAACCGCCAAACCACACCCCACAAACCACAACCCCAAACCATCTCCCACAAACCACTAACCGCCAAACCACACCCACATACCACAACCGCCAAACCACACCCACAAACCACAACCCCAAACCACACCCACTAACCACAACCCCAAACCACACCCACAATACCACAACCCCAATCCACTCCCTCAAACCACAACCCCAAACCACACCCACAAACCCACTACCCCTAACCATCAACCCTCAAACCCACCAACCCACCAAACCTCAACCCCAAAACCACATCCCCAACCACATCCACATACCTCACTAACCACACCCACTTACAACATCCCCTTACCTCACCCTACAAACCTCAACCCAAACCAAACCACAAACCACTAACCCCAAACCTCTCCCTCAATCACTACCCTACCTCACCCTCTAACACAACCCCTAACCTCTTCCCTCTAACCACAAACCCTAACCACACCCATATCATCTTCCCTATCCTATCCTCTTCACTACCCATTCCAATCCCTCTATACCTCTTACCCTCACCTTCCCACTATCACTTCCCTTCCTATCCCTCTTTCATCTTACCCTTACCTATCCCTCTTCATCTTACCCTTCCATCCCTCATATCATCTTACCCATTCCTATCCCTCTTTCCTCTTACCCTTACCTATCCCTCTATCATCTTACCCTTTATCTGCCCTCTTTCATCTTACCCTTTCCTATCCCTCTTTCATCTTACCCTTTCCTATCCCTCTTTCATCTTACCCTTTCCTATCCTCTTTCATCTTACCCTTTCCTATCCCTCTTTCATCTTACCCTTTCCTATCCCTCTTCATCTTACCCTTTCCTATCCCTCTTTCATCTTACCCTTTCCTATCCCTCTTTCATCTTACCCTTTCCTATCCCTCTTTCATCTTACCCTTTCCTATCCCGTCTTTCATCTTACCCTTTCCTATCCCTTCTTTCATCTTACCCTTCCTATCCCTCTTTCATCTTACCCTTTCCTATCCCTCTTTCAATCTTACCCTTTCCTATTCCCTCTTTCATCTTACCCTTTCCTATCCCCTCTTTCATCTTACCCTTTCCTATCCCTCTTTCATCTTACTCTTTCCTATCCCTCTTTCATCTTACCCTTTCCTATCCCTCTTTCATCTTACCCTTTCCTATCCCTCTTTCATCTTACCCTTTCCTATCCCTCTTTCATCTTACCCTCCCTATCCCTCTTTCATCTTACCCTTTCCTATCCCTCTTTCATCTTACCCTTTCCTATCCCTCTTTCATCTTACCCTTTCCTATCCCTCTTTCATCTTACCCTTTCCTATCCCTCTTTCATCTTACCCTCTCCTATCCCTCTTTCATCTTACCCTTTCCTATCCCTCTTTCATCTTACCCTCTCCTATCCCTCTTTCATCTTACCCTTTCCTATCCCTCTTTCATCTTACCCTTTCCTATCCCTCTTTCATCTTACCCTTTCCTATCCCTCTTTCATCTTACCCTTTCCTATCCCTCTTTCATCTTACCCTCTCCTATCCCTCTTTCATCTTACCCTTTCCTATCCCTCTTTCATCTTACCCTTTCCTATCCCTCTTTCATCTTCCCTTCCCTATCCCTCTTTCATCTTACCCCTTTCCTATCCCTCTTTTCATCTTACCCTTTCCTATCCCTCTTTCATCTTACCCTCTCCTATCCCTCTTTCATATTACCCTTTCCATCCCTCTTTCATCTTACCCTCCTATCCCTCTTTCATCTTACCCTTTCCTATCCCTCTTTCATATTACCCTTTTCTATCCCTCTTTCATCTTACCCCTCCTATCCTCCTTTCATCTTACCCTTTCCTATCCCTCTTTCATCTTACCCTTTCCTATCCTCTTTCATCTAACCCTTTCCTATCCCTCTTTCATCTTACTCTTTCCTATCCCTCTTTCATCTTACCCTTTCCTATCCCTCTTTCATCTTACCCTTTCCTATCCCTCTGTTCATCTTACCCTTTCCTATCCCTCTTTCATCTTACCCCTTCTATCCCTCTTTCATCTTACCCTTTCCTATCCCTCTTTCATCTTACCCTTTCCTATCCCTCTTTCATCTTACCCTTTCCTATCCCTCTTTCATCTTACCCCTTCTATCCCTCTTTCATCTTACCCTTTCATATCCCTCTTTCATCTTACCCTTTCCTATCCCTCTTTCATATTACCCTTCCTATCCCTCTTTCATCTTACCCTTTCTTACCCTCTTTCATCTTACCCCTTCCTACCCCTCTTTCATCCTACCCTCCTACCCTCTTTCATCCTACCCTCGTACCCTCTTTCATCTCACCCCTCCTTTCCCTCTTCCATTTAACCCCTCCTATCCCTCTTTCATCTTACCTCCTCCTGTGTCCTTTTCATCTTCCACCTCCTATCTCTTTCATCTTACCCCCTCCCACCCCTCTTTCATCATACTCCCTCTTACTCCTCTTTCAATTTACCTTTTCCTATCCCTCTTTTATCTTACCCCTCCTACCCCTCTTTCATCCTACCCCTTATACCTCTCTTTCTATTACCCCTCCTACCCCTCTTTCATTCTACTCTTCCTACCTCTCTTTCATCTTACCCCTCTTTCATCTTACCCTTTCTTACCCCTCTTTCATCTTACCCTTTCTTACCCCTCTTTCATCCTACCCTCCTACCCCTCTTTCATCCTACCCTCGTACCCTCTTTTCATCTCACTCCTCCTATCCCTCTTCCATTTACCCCCTCCTATCCCTCTTCATCTTACCCCTCTTTCATCTTACCCTTCTTATCTCTCTTTCAACTTACCCCTCTTTCAACTTACCCCTCTTTCACTAACCCCTCTTTCAACTTACCCCTCTTTCAACTTACCCTCTTTCAACTTACCCCTCTTTCATCTTACCCCTCTTTCAACTTACCCCTCTTTCATCTTACCCCTCTTTCAACTTACCCCTCTCTTTCATCTTACCCCTCTTTCAACTTACCCCTCTTTCATCTTACCCCTCTTTCAACTTACCCCTCTTTCATCTTACCCCTCTTATCTCTCTTTCATACTCCCTCCTACACCTTTTTTTGTCCTACCCCTCCTACGTCTCTTTCAACTTACCCCTCTTTCATCTTACCCCTCTTTCAACTTACCCCTCTTTCATCTTACCCCTCTTTCAACTTACCCCTCTTTCAACTTACCCCTCTTTCATCTTACCCCTCTTTCAACTTACCCCTCTTTCATCTTACCCCTCTTTCAACTTACCCCTCTTTATCTTACCCCTCTTTCAACTTACCCCTCTTTCATCTTACCCCTCTTTCAACTTACCCCTCTTTCATCTTACCCCCTCTTATCTCTATTTCATACTCCCTCCTACACCTTTTTCATCCTACCCCCCTCCTACCCATCTTTTTATACCCCTCCTACCACTCTTTCATCTTATCCCCTCCTACCACTCTTTCATCTTATCCCCTCCTACCACTCTTTCATCTTATCCCCTCCTACCACTCTTTCATCCTATCCCCTCCTACCCCTCTTTCATCCTACCCCCTCCTACCACTCTTTCATCCTATCCCCTCCTACCACTCTTTCATCCTATCCCCTCCTACCACTCTTTCATCCTATCCCCTCCTACACCTCTTTCATCCTATCCCCTCATACCACTCTTTCATCCTACCCCCTCCTACCACTCTTTCATCCTATCCCCTCCTACCACTCTTTCATCCTACCCCCTCCTACCACTCTTTCATCCTATCCCCTCCTACCACTCTTTCATCCTATCCCCTCATACCACTCTTTCATCCTACCCCCTCCTACCACTCTTTCATCTTATCCCCTCCTACCACTCTTTCATCTTATCCCCTCCTACCACTCTTTCATCTTATCCCCTCCTACCACTCTTTCATCCTATCCCCTCCTACCCCTCTTTCATCCTATCCCCTCCTACCCCTCTTTCATCCTACCCCCTCCTACCACTCTTTCATCCTATCCCCTCCTACCTCTCTTTCATCCTACCCCCTCATACCACTCTTTCATCCTATCCCCTCATACCACTCTTTCATCCTATCCCCTCCTACCCCTCTTTCATCCTATCCCCTCCTACCCCTCTTTCATCCTACCCCCTCCTACCACTCTTTCATCCTATCCCCTCCTACCACTCTTTCATCCTATCCCCTCCTACCACTCTTTCATCCTATCCCCTCATACCACTCTTTCATCCTACCCCCTCCTACCACTCTTTCATCCTATCCCCTCCTACCATTTTTTCATCCTACCCCCTCATACCACTCTTTCATCCTACCCCCTCCTACCACTCTTTCATCCTACCCCCTCCTACCACTCTTTCATCCCATCCCCTCATACCACTCTTTCATCCTACCCCCTCCTACCACTCTTTCATCTTACCCCCTCATACCACTCTTTCATCCTATCCCCTCCTACCACTCTTTCATCTTATCCCCTCATACCACTCAATCCCATTTCAGAAGCAGTTTATACTCACAGAGTCAGCCTCCCATCGTGCACCATTTTGTTCCTGACCCAATTCACTCCCATTCATTTCAACTTCTGGTGCTGCCAAGAACCTCTGCACGCGTTTTGGTGCTGACGTAGCCGTTGATGAAGTACAACAAACTCATAGGAAGTGACATTAACGGGACGAGAAGAGCGTTGAATAGAGCCAACGATGAAAAAGTCACGGCTGGTGTCAGAGGTTTACCGGTGAGGGCGGTGTATGTGCCGAATCCCTTAGAAGGAATCATAGGACTGATTGAGATAAATCGTTAGATTTCAGCCGTTTGTGAAAATGTAACGGTTGTTGCAACTATTGCGTACTTACAACCATTATTATTGAAACAAATTTTCAGATAATGTTAGAGCACCTGATGTAAGATTTGATTGATTTTTATTGTGCAAAGATAATGTTCAGGGTTGGTAATTGTCGAAAAAGAACGAGCTAAACAAGTATTAAAAGACGAATCAAGTTTTGATATGCCAGTGGAATAACGGGTACCCGTGCCGCTTGGGTTCCCGTGCCACTAAGATCTCACTCACCACAATCGTCACAAGAACTGGCATCGAAAGCGTCAAACATACTGAGCACAGGTAGAATAAAGAAAATAAGAAATATTAACTGGATGGCGACAAAACTTGTAAATGGCCAACTTTTCACAATAAATTTGACTGGCGCACTCTTGGGGTATTCAACCAAATGTTGTTTATATAACCTGACAAGTTGTTTCCGTCATTTGAAATTGTCGATGCTTTGTCCTTCACCGGTGTGTGAATACAAACTGTATTATTAGCGGTGATTTTCCGAACCCTGTCGGACATTTAGACTAATATTGTGATGGGAGTGCGTCTCATGACGTTCCAAAAGGTTGTCTCATCCGCTAAACCTCTCATCAGCTCGCTAATTTAACAACAGACTGAAAATATTCTAGTAATTAGTATTGTTGATTCAATCCACAAAACATAAGATGAAGGTTAAAGACAACGCTAAAATAATTGTTGATTATTATCCAACATGCAAGAAATGAAAATAATAGTGTAAAATTGTCTCATGTGAGAAAGAGCTATTAGTATGGAAAAGAAAATGCATAAATATTGTGAAAGTAACTACGCAATTATAATTTTGACCTGCCGAATTGGAGAAGGAGATTCTTTGACTTATCAAAATCTGGCCCCATCTGGTGTTTTTGTCTGACTATAAGTGCTTGGAAGGGAGTAACAAGTGGTTTAGTTTGTACCTGTTGATATAAAGCCAAGGTTGATTTTAAGTAGAAAGTTGAGTTCTTTAGCTCTGATGATCTCGATGGCTTTGCAGTACAGTCCCTCCCACGCATATAACTTCATCAGCTTGATACCTTGAAGTAACTCATTCGTTTTCTTCAGGCGTTCGTCACTGCACCGCTGGAAACAAATTAAAAACCATAGCCATAATAAATAACAAGCCTATTGCTCAACAACAGCCATATCATACCGACCATAAACCTCGAGCGGTCCAAGAACATTTATTCACACGACATTATCTACTTATTAACGAGAGAAGTAGCCCTTTCTAAACCAGCCGACTTGGATAAGAGAATTTTTACTTCCTAAAAAAACTCAGTTGTATTCAACAGAAATAGTTGCCCAAGCCGCGAGTATATGATCCAAACTCTAAACGACACTTCTCACCGATTCAAAGGTAAATATTAGCAGTTAGAATAGGCCTGCACATAGCGGCTCTAAGATCCTCTGAAATAATTAGGGTTATTTTGCACTAAATTGAGTCCACAACAAATAGAAAACAATTATTGTGTGCCCCTTACTTCGCAATAAAACAGGGTAAATGTTTTTTCTCTACTCTTTGGAGGTATCTTTTTTCTTTCTTTTTTAAATGTGGTGTAATCATCAGGAAAACAAAATTAAGAACCCGTTAATAACGTATGACGTAATGCATATTATAAATGCATGTATATGACCTTTGAACTTACCAATAATTTCTTTTGTTGCCTTCCAATAAAAGAAGCAATCTGCAATTGGACTGGACTCAGTAAGATGAAAATACTGGCTCCAATCAGAGCTGAGTAACCCATTTGATAGTACAACAGTGCAAGGTTAACTGCAAGCTGTTGGTAAAAGAATTGAGATCGGTTCGTATATAGGCAAAGACAACAAATTAGTTTGTATACCTAGACAATTGTTTTTCATGAAAAGCCTGCTTTTAAATGTGAACTCAAAGACCGAGCGGTCCGATGAACAGGACTCGAGTTCTGGTGGCAGCATCATCGAGGTGGGTTCGAATCCCGGTCATGACACTTGTGTCCTTGAGCAAGGCACTGAACTATAATTGCCTCTTCACCCTAGAGTAAGCTGGTACCTGTGAGGGCAGGGATGGTTCTTGTTGATTTGGCTCAGCACATAGGTCTTCAAATAATGGGCAGACACCGGCGCTTTGTAAATGCCCATTATTGTTGCTGTTTTTATTATCCATTGTAATTAAACGTAGGATGATTATTTTTTACAAGTTGGATCAGTGCACTTCCAAAGCTACGTAAAATTTGATTTGGATTGTAAATTGTAATTCCGTAGTGTGGTGACCGTTCAATAGTACTCTACAAACCTGTATAGGAACAGCCCATAAGTTGTTTGCCATTTGAAACATGAAGAAGATGGCGGTAGGATCCACTGACATGTGATTGGTGATCTGTCCCATGTTCATCGTGCCGCCCGTGGTAGCCACAGTAGAGAGACGCAAGGATTTCTCATAGACCATAGCCTTAATTTGAAGGGAACAGAAATGGCCCACCAGTAAGCTCAAGAACCAATTTTCGCTGATGTAACGGTTTCATTGATAGATCCACCAAATTACAATCATCTACTACTCCGTGATTATTGGTAGTTCATTTAGTGATACACACGTATCACATCTACTACTCCATGATTATTGGTAGTTCATTTAGTGATACATACATATCACATCTACTACTCCATGATTATTGGTAGTTCATTTAGTGATACACACATATCACATCTACTACTCCATGATTATTGGTAGTTCATTTAGTGATACACACATATCACATCTACTACTCCATGATTATTGGTAGTTCATTTAGTGATACACACATATCACATCTACTACTCCATGATTATTGGTAGTTCATTAAGTGATACACACATATCACATCAGGTATGGGATGGGATTGTGGCTTTGATGATACAAGCGTGGAATTTATCACACAGTTAGAGTATGGCGTGAGAAAGGTATTTGGCTATAAGACCATTGTCCTGTGGAAAATAATACATGATTTTCCCTTACTGAAGTTAGGGATAACCAACGTTCCCCTGAATGCGTCAAAATAAGAGAGCAAGCTTATGGTACGTCTAAACAGGAATGAAAGTTTCAGATTGTTATCTGGATTCATAGTTTTGTTACGTCTGCCTGGTGCAAAAAGCATTTTCTTCAGTTATAACGAATTCCTGCTCTTTGATCTACATCCTTAGCTCTGAGGATACTGTTCAAGTAAGCTCCTAGGATTCTATAACTGCTACCAAAAGATGGTATGCTTTCAGGATGCTCTGAGGATACTGTTCAAGTAAGCTCCTAGGATTCTATAACTGCTACCAAAAGATGGTATGCTTTCAGGATGCTCTGAGGATACTGTTCAAGTAAGCTCCTAGGATTCTATAACTGCTACCAAAAGATGGTATGCTTTCAGGATGCTCTGAGGATACTGTTCAAGTAGGCTCCTAGGATTCTATAACTGCTACCAAAAGATGGTATGCTTTCAGGATGCTCTGAGGATACTGTTCAAGTAAGCTCCTAGGATTCTATAACTGCTACCAAAAGATGGTATGCTTTCATTTCAACAGTCCTGAAATGTGTACCCCTTTTCCAACGTTTTGGTCAGCAATGACTCTCACCCATGTCCTAAACTCTCGTGGACTTACCTGGATTGCAGCTCGCACGTTCAGGCCCTCTATTATGGCAATATAAAAGTGAGTCTGTAAGCAAATGATGTTGACGACAGAGGCAAGAAACATGACCACCACCAAGACAAAACCATTCTTGAAGAATTCTTCTACAGTCATGTGTGGCCCAGGGCTAACCTGACGTAGAAGAAAGAAAGGTTCGTTGATGTTAATAGATCGTGAATCTAAACGAAGCCATTGTTAAATATATTTTCAAATAAGGGCTCGCTCAATATTGTCACATCGGGCACACCGTGTGGCAGGACATTAAAAGGGATTGCACCAACTTCTCTAACAAGTCTCCACCAGTGCGAATTTTGTCAAAATCCTGAAACACATAATGACGTCACATTTTAAAAATGGGTCTGTACATTTTCTACAGGACATTTTCAATTTATTCCTAAATTTGTATGATATTCTATCAAAAAGGCTTTTTTGAATTTTGAGCTTTTTACTGACGATAAGTTCCTCTTTGGAATGTACAGACGAATTTGCTGTTGATACCCAATGACGTCATGCTTCCAATGACGTCATGCTTCCAACGACGTCATGCTTCCAATCTCGCCATTCTAACGTGAGTTCAGACACTTGAAATTGATTTTTTCATTTTCATACGGACCCATTCTATTAGAAAACGAGTGCATCACAAAACTAAAGTTGTAGGTGCTTGCGCGACTCGCGTAGTCTTCATTGCTTAGGCTGCACAGCTAACACACCTGCACATTCTAATTTGTACATCCCTGTGATGAAATTTTGTTCTTTCCTTTGTCCCTGTTGTTACATCCTCCCATATACTCTGTACTCACATTTCCTTGTGGAGCACCCCAGTCTTTGGAATTCTATGGATACCTCTTCTTTTTCTTTTTTAGTTTCGTTTTCGGTCTCCATAAGGTAGCGAATTTTACAACAATAGCGCCAACAATGTTGGGATACTCTACCAGCTTTGACAGCATTAACACTTACTTCTGGGGGTCCCTCTGTAGGGTACTTGAGTGTCGTCACGTAGGATGTCAAGGCTCCAATCGCAAGGGGATTGATGAAAGCAACCATTTCACCCACAAGCTTCAGAATTGCTGCACAGAACAGCCGTCTGCCGTAAACTTTCACATAGACCTTGTGTAGTGATACCTCTTCCCCTTTCTTGATTGTTTTCTTCAAAAGTTTGATACCAAGAAACACATATCATTAGAACAACGAGGCTATGGTGCACTCTAAAAACTCCCCGGTCAGAATTGACCCAGGTTGCACGTTCTGGGGTTAAGACCGTTTCTGGGTCATGCTGACCTGGTTAGAAAATGGGATTCTCACTCAGATTCGGTGTCAAGTTGACACAGTTTCGGGTCAGTTGGACACACATTCCTAGGTCTACTGACTCAAAAACGGGCCAGGCCCCTGGAACACGGAAAGCCCGGGTAAAAACTTAGAATTGAGAGTGTAGTCCAATTGGAAATGCTTCCAAGTTTGCATGTTCCTTTTACAACAATTTGTCATCCAATGTCAGCCCTTGGGGCTGGGTGTAACCCTACAACTATTTTCATAGGCGAAACATTGCACTATTCAACACTTAATATTAAAAGTTGAACTGCTTTATCACTCATCGCCCTTAGTTGATATTCTTAAATAATAATAATAAATAATAAATCATTCTTTTAAAGCGCATTCCGTCTATGGCAAGACCCAAATGCGCTGTACAGGCATGAAACTAATTTAAAGAACATGAACAATATTTAAACTTAAACTACACATTATAGTACAAAAACGCATATTGACTTAAAGTACACAAGATGAAGTGAAACAACTGGCAGGAGAAATGTTTGAAAAAAGTCACATGCTTAGCAGATGGGTTTTAAGTGAACTCTTGAACAGATCTAGTGTGTTCGCTTTCCTAACGTGTGTTGGAAGCCGGTTCCAGAGTTCTGGAGCTATGTATGAAAATGATCTCTGGCCGTATGTAACTGTGTTCATTGTTCTCCGCCGTAGGGTGGTCACAGCGTTGGATCTCAGAGTACGCGAAGGTTCCTTTATGCAGATGAGATCACTTAGATATTTTGGTGCTAGTCCGTTGAGAGCTTTGAAGGTTAGAAGCATGAGTTTGTAAATGATCCGCTTCTTCATGGTCAGCCAATGCAGGTCTTGTAGAATGGGAGTTATATGATCATGCTTCTTGCTCAAGGTAACCAACCGGGCTGCAGCATTTTGTTTTGAATTAAAGACTTACCATTTCTTCCCTGAAGGCTTTTCGAAACTTCTCATGGTTAAATTTGGTCTCGTGTTGTTTTGGGGGTACACCCAAGTCACTCAGCTCAAGATGTTTCTTGTATCCAAGCGTGAGGAGCCAGTTCGCCCACCAAAATGTCAAAGAAGAGAAGAAGCTTACGTGGTAATGCATGAACTTCATTTCGTCCCGTTTCAGGTCACTTGGAAACTTTTTAGTTTGATGACAGCAGCAGCAAATCTTCAATGAAAAACAACAACTTTTATAATTTAACACGGAAGAAATTCAGCCATTGTGTGAGATTTGTAATTCATGTCTAATTGTATGTAAATTGGTGGTACAAGCTGTTAGCACTAAACTGTGAAGGTTTGGTCTCACTGTCTTGTAATATATCACCTGAAAAAACAGTTTGTGTTAGATTTGTCTGTAAATAATGACAATGTGCTTGATGATACATTGTTTTCCAATATCCTGGTGATCCGTTGAGTGGCTTAGACAGCTCACTGAGTAAACAATATACCCATCCTGGAATTGGTTTGTCCCCTATCAACAGTTTAATAATACAAGAGTCATATATAGCGCACGTATCCACCAATATGGTACCAATGCGATTGATCAAAAGGAAACATTTTCAGCACCTTGTAAAGGTTTACAAGGTGCTGCGGTGCATTCAGCAGCCACTGCCAGAAACACCGGGGCAATTACCTTATTTTATAGCGATAGTGCAACTGTTTTGTTTTACGTGCGTTACGCAACACACGGGAAAATTATTCCACATGAATGACTGTTTACACTACCTTAGTTCTGATGACATTCAGCTCTACAACCAGCAAGAAGAAGTAGATGAATATTTTAATGACGGTCAAGTCAAACAGAACAATGTTAACGTCAACCTGGTCCTGGTATTCTAAACTTAACAAACGAAATATATCGTCTCCAAGCGAAGTCAACCAGTACAGGAAAAGAAGTGGGGACATCATCGGTATCTGCCATACTTCCATGTGATGATAATAGATGAGGGACAGCAATACTGCTACGAAGCTCAAGACACTGTGAACGTAGAGATGAGGCTGAGTGGGTTGATCCAAGACTTGGTATGTCTCATCAGTCATGACGCCCTCACCGATGGATGCAAGAAGGATCACCAGGAGTAATGCTGATATGAGCCATCTTATGCTGTGGCCAGGATACACCAGTAGATGTTTAGTGTGGACTTTACGATAGCCCGTGCAGCATCCAACCACCAGGAGAATGAGCGAGAAGAGGATGAAGAATATACCGTGAGAGATGCTCGCCACTCCGTTCACCAAACACGTGTTGTTACGTACATTGTCGTACCAGCCTAAAGACTCCTCAGTATATGAGGAATTTATCCCACAAAACCACTCCCATTGAGTATCCATCACTGGTGAACATCGAGGTCTATTACAAAACTTCTGTGGAAAAGATACAAACATCATAGCTCTGAATCATTGGTAAACTGTTGTTTTCTTTGTGTTAGGATGTTGTGCCAACCCTAAATGAATGACACTTGTTTGTGAAAAATGGCCTGTTAATGTCGGTAACATAACAAAACTTACAAATCTGTTAGAAAGCCAGCTTCAGCCAACAATTACATGGGCTATATTAAATGCCATTTTTTCATAAGAAAAATATAATAAATACTCACTTGCCAATACGACGTTGATTTGACATTTTTTCTCCAACCGATATCCCGTCACGTACCGTTAAAAACACTATTGTGAAACTTATCGAATGGACCTGATGCACTTATGATCTGTGAAATCATTAGCCTTTGACCTTCACTTCAAAAAAATATTTACAAAGGGGGGGGAGACCAAGGTACAAGGTGTATAAATGGTTTCAATGGTTTTTTTCGTGAGTAAAGAAACTTGTGACTGTACTTATTTGTACTTGGCGTAATTGTGTGACCGCAATAGGATGTGCGTCTGATATGGTTGATTGTAGTATATAGCATCTTTGAATGGAATCTTTCGTAGGAAACGTATGCAGTTTATTATCTGTTGTGGGGTTCGATCAGGGTTTTTTTTACTGAAGTGCTGAATTGACAACTTTGTATGTTGTGCTTTGTTGTACAGTTTGATGGCCCAGGGCTCGATTTCACAAGATTGATCTTAAATGCAAATCCATCTTAATTGCTTAGCAAAGTGTGATGTCACAATACAAATCACTATGGTAATACTGACAACTCATCTTAAGATGAGTCTTTTAGTGCTTTGTGAAATCGACCCCATGTCCACCTTCCCTGGTGATATTACACAACCCTCACGAGACACTGAATTAACAGTCGATTGACAATCTTTTAAAATATGTGTGTTATTTTTCGACCCGATCACGCTCAAAGTGACTAGTACTTAGTAAACTATGGATAAAATTAAATATTTTAATTTAAATCAATTTATTCAGATATAAACAGTAATGTTTTTGATTTTATCATTCTGGTAATTAGATCAGTGAATCGTAAACAGTGCGTTGCACTGTTACCCATAACGTTTCAAGAGAATAAGGGAGGAAATTAGATATGAGAGGAACAACTCACACAATCAGATGGACAGGACGCCAAATCCACATGAAAGGCTCTAGTCCAAAGTAGGATTCGAACCGTGGCCCATTATGGTGAAAGGCAATGAAGAAATCACAAGCAAACCCAATTGCCCACGAGTATTCGTAACCGACTATAAATGTTTACCCAAAACGAGCCCATCCCTTTTAAGATCGTCCTTAGGGCCTTCGGTGCATAAACCTTGTCACACGGTAAAACCATACCTCACAAAAGTAACTAACTACAGCTTAACTTAAACAATGACAATGCTTCATTGTTTGCATGACAACCTTAAGGTTTGTTCTAAAAGAATTAGGCACTATATCACGATTCGTGAACAGTTTAACATCTATCGTGATGCGTAACCGGCCAGAATCCCATCCTCTGACCAGTATGATCTCTGAATCCCATCCTCTGACCAGTATGGTCTCTGAATCCCTTCCTCTGACCAGTATGGTCTCTGAATCCCATCCCCTGACCAGTATGATCTCTGAATCCCATCCTCTGACCAGAATGATCTCAGAATCCCATCCTCTGACCAGAATGATCTCTGAATCCCATCCTCTGACCAGTATGGTCTCTGAATACCATCCTCTGACCAGTATGATCTCTGAATCCCATCCTCTGACCAGAATGATCTCTGAATCCAATCCTCTGACCAGAATGATCTCTGAATCCCATCCTCTGACCAGTATGGTCTCTGAATCCCATCCTCTGACCAGTATGGTCTCTGAATCCCATCCTCTGACCAGTATGATCTCTGAATCCCATCCTCTGACCAGAATGATCTCAGAATCCCATCCTCTGACCAGTATGGTCTCTGAATCCCATCCTCTGACCAGAATGATCTCTGAATCCCATCCTCTGACCAGTATGGTCTCTGAATCCCATCCTCTGACCAGTATGGTCTCTGAATCCCATCCTCTGACCAGTATGGTCTCTGAATCCCATCCTCTGACCAGTATGGTCTCTGAATCCCTTTCTGACCAGTGAGTCTCTGAAATCCTTTCTCAATTATAAACATGATATTGATATGGTCTCTCAGACAACTATTTAAGCTTTGATTTATTACATGCCGAGTTAGATAAGCCTTGACAATTATTTCTAACATTTACAATGTTTCAAGCAATCACTGCAGTCCTGTATTCTGTTTCATATGCTCAAATCTCAAATATTGCGGGCAAATTGTTTTCTTTTAAGCTGGTTTCCAAACGAAAAGCATTCGAAACTTATGTACATTTCAAATCACATTTTTTGACTGCTTGGTCTAATAGCCATATTTAATATAAACAAATGTTGCCAATCAAATTGATTATTTTCTGAGCATTGTAACAGGTATTATAGAATAACAAAATCTCTTTCTATTTCAAGCTTTATGTATATGGGCATTTAAGAAATAATGAAAGTGCAAACAATAGTGTTAATTCTTTAATTGCTTACCAACAATAATTTATTATTTGCATTTCCTCAGTATGTTTTGTTTAGACGGCAACACTTTACACATTTCAAAACATCACTTGATGAAAAGTTTGACTCTGTAGCAAGTTCCTTCTGAATAAAGAGTTTATCGTAAACAAATCACATGAACTAAAAAACAATGGAAGTTTATGTTAACAACGAAGTCGCACATATGTGAACTACGTGTTTCTAGATAATGGAATTGACAAACTCAAACACCTGCTTGAGACAAAAATCCTTGTATTTGACTAATGGCTCAATTTGAAATAATACTTTACATGATTTTGTTGTTCATAGTCGAGAGTGGGCCTAACCAAACAAAAATGAAGAAAACCCCTTCCCTAAAATGGCGTCAGTTTAATAGGGCCATCTCACCTAGAAAGCGAAAGGGGTTGCTCAGTGGCAAATCCTGTGCGCCGCGCGAACAAATTTCATTATCGGTTTACCGCAAAGATGGCGGCTTGATGACGTCAATCTATAAGTTTTTTTTAAATCCAACTCGCATGCTTGTTGACATTTCGACAATCCATCTATTAATATTTTTTGGAATTGTTCTGAGTATGTGACTACATGTCTTTGTCTCGAACAAACGAAGCAAATATTCCATCTTCTCTTTCCATGAGTTCATCGGGCGTTCCATACTCCGCTACCTTCCCGTCGCCCAGAACCAGAATCTTGTCAGAGTTCAAAATAGTTCCAATGCGATGCTACGTCAAAACAGAAAACAAAATATGTCAAACTAAAACGTCACATCGAATGGTACTAACTGAACACAATACAATTATCACTATTAGCCTAAATCATGCAGCTACAAACAAGGATCTTAACCAACCGCTATAGTCAGCACAGTACGCTCGGCGAAGGCGGTTGTTACCACACGCTGAAGAATCTTATCCTGTTTTTAAGAAGCACAAATAAATACATTTCATAAATCAGACTAGTTACATGGAAATGATTACAACTGTGTACGCCATGCTGGCGTATATTATTCTCCTTCAATTAGAATGCAGTCTCAGTAGTTGTCAATTTACAGACAAATTAATTTTACCGTCTCCATGTCGATTGAGGCAGTGGCTTCGTCCATGATGAGGATATGAGACTTCCTCAGGAAGGCACGAGCCAGACAGAATAACTGCCGCTGACCAACACTGAAATTCTCACCACCTTCAGTCACCATGGAATCTACAATTGGAAACAAAAGAACATCATGTGGCAATCGTTATAGGGTAGTGTCACCTCCAACAATAAGACCTTTTCGTTTCGAAAACCCAAACTTGGACAAAGAGAAAGTTTGAGAAACGATCAATTTAACGCGCAAGTGGTAACTTCTTTAACCAGTGCTGTATTTCTCGAGACCGATCTTGGTCTTTCCGGTCTTGGTTTTGGTCCCCCCTTTTCCGGACTTAGATTTGGTCTCCCCCCCCCCCTTTTCCGGTCTTGGACTTGGTCTTGGTCTCGTACATGCCGGTCTTGGCTACAACACTTTTTAAATCGTTGGTAACTCACCCAGTCCCTCGTCCAACGATGAAACCGCTTCCTTCAGTTGAGCGATTTCCAAGGCGCGCCACAGAGCTTCATCCGTGTTCTCCTTCCCAGTTGGGTCCAAATTATATCTGATGACGGGTATCAACCTCTGGTTACTTATAGATTGTATCCGGAGAAACAACTTTTTGAATGCAAGGAATAAGTAGGGTTTTGTAATGACGGAGAGGAGATGCAAGGTTGCAATGCCTATTTGGGACGCTCGAATGATACATCCACGCATAGACAATAGCTTTCGACCAAGTGATGTTTGAAGCTTGTGTGGATCATAAGAAAAACTACGATGTGCGAGTACAACCGTGTAGTAGCTCTTTTGGGAGAAGTGTTGGTTGTGAGAAGAACCCGTGTGGTCTCGACGTTTCGAACAGTACACTCTTCTCGTCTCCAGGAGAATGCTGGACTGGTGATTTTGCTGAGGTGTCTATCAATTATTTACAGGTTTTGTGATCATAATCAAAATCATGTAGGCCTACCCTCTCACTTTGTATTATGAGATGAAGAAAGCCTTTGAAAATTGAAAAGACTTATTTTATAGTGTACTGATTACTGACCTTATTGTTCCAGTAAAAAGAACTGGATCCTGCGGGATAATGCTGATCTGACTTCTAAGAGAAGTCAGGGGCACAGACTTGATGTCGATACCGTCAATTATGACGCGACCTGCAACAGTGAATAAATGTAATGTCAAACTTTGAACATTAATGTGGCCTTTGGTTTATAGTTAACTTTATGATGAGCGTCCATCTTGAAGACAACAAACAAAGTTATCCAACACAAACCTTCGTTTATCAGGCACTGTCATACATAATTGCATCCAAATTCTGGATGTGTTATTAGGTTTCTATGCAAGTGACTAGTTTGAAATAAGTTTTGGTTGTGTGTTCATTAAGTTTACCTTTACATATGTCGATAACACGAAGCAATGCAAGAGTGAGTGAAGACTTCCCTGCCCCTGTCCACCCACAAATGCCAACCTGTCAACAGCCACAGTAAATCAATATTGACAACATCAAATTCACTCAGAGGTTGTTGGCTGAGGCTGAGGTCTGATCTGATTATGGGTGTAAGCATTCTGGTTCAAATGAGCACTGCCACAGAAGTAGCAGTAATTTTACCTACTACAGTCTTTCTGAACGAAAACAATTTGTTGTGCCTGTTCACCTTTTTGTGGTTCTCTGACTATATCAATGATCGTGAAAATTGTACTAAAACATGTTATTGTATATTAAAAAATAAAAAACTTATTTCCGAGCAATTTTAACACCCGAAAAGAAACTTTCAACGTTGTACGAAAATATTATTCAAAATAAGAGAGTTATCACTTGAAGTAAATTTAATTACCTTTTCTCCAGCTTGAAATTTTACTGTGATGTCCTGAAGAACAGGCTCCATATTGTGGCCATATCGCACGGAAACGTTTTCAAGCTTCACTGTACCACAGTTTGGCCAATTCTCGGGTGGTTTAAGACCTGGGAAAATGTGAGTTAGTGAAGTAAAATGTGATGGTTAAAGAGTACACTGCGTATTATAGTATGTGTATCAATGACATTATCAAGGTATCAATGCTCGGAATGACCGAGCGGTTTAGTGCATCGGACTTTTAAAAGTTCTCTGGTCGTTAAGTCAACAGGGTGTGCGTTTGAATCCCGGTTGAGTCTTTACCCAGGAGTAAAAGGGTACCTGTGAGGACAGAGATGGTTCTTGATTGATCTAGTTTGGTGTGCTATATACTTTACAGCACAGACTGTAAGCTCCCAAGGGAGCTGAGATGGTTTGGAATGAAATAATTGGCCCAGTGATCATGACTGGGGGAATAATGTTTGAGTGCCATGAGCGTCACTGAGTGACGGATTTGGATGCCGTAACAATTTTTGTAAAATGTACACACCACTACGACAATGATTGTATAAGGCTGCTTGTATTGAATTTTTGAAAAAAGTAAACTCATGTCTTTCTGGGGAAACTAACTCCTGATCGAATTCCAAGCCCTCCTTTTTTGAATCAAAATGTTTTTTTGAACCATCGGACCATGTTTTTTTGCGCAGGAGCTAGACAATTTGAAGATAGTAGTTCATGTTGTCGGTTTTGTGGACTCTTACCTTCATACGACTCATTATCGACGTGAGTATAGTACTTTACACGTTCTACTGCGTTCATTTGCATCTCCAAATCGGCCGTTGTGCGCACGTAAAAGTTCAAGTATGCAGAAATCTGTACATTACAATAACAGTTATTAATTACAGTCTGCCTATTGTATAAAAACAATTGGAAGTTAATAGTGCACTGTCCTCCATGACAACGTTGAAAAGGAACTTTTTGAGCAATCCTGTTATCCTAATTTGTATATAACCCAATTAGTATTCCAGACAGCATTCTGTCGACAAACCTGTAGAGTATATGTGACTGCTAGTCCAACGAGACTGGGATCTAGACCAACGGTTAACGCACCGACAAGTGTAGTCATTCCAGCCAGAATCCCCATCAGTGCACCAATGAAGTCCTATTAAAGTTGAAGTGAAAACAACTCGGACTTTATATGAAAGAAATGTGAACTTCTCTTTAGAATTTTGGATGAAACTCAAATGCAAACTTTTGGTGTAGGTACATTTTAAATGCATTCAACTGTTTGTTAATATCTACTAGGGTCTATGCCCGCGCTTCATTCACCTCTCTGACATACTGACCATCAACAAAACTTGTCAGACATTTTCGGTCCTCCCTGTTCCAAAGACTTCAGTAAACTCATATTCGGAGGTCTGCACAGGGTATTTTCAATCAGTTCACAAAGGGTAAAAGGTATTCTTCACAAAATCAGACAATCTGCGTCGATATCAACTTTCAAAACTTGTCCACAAACTTACTGGGTAAACTTGCTTTACGGTACGTTGAGAAGTAACTGTTTAAATGTCCATGTATAAACGCTACAAATGACTGATTGATTGATTCCTGATTCTGGAGTTGTATACATACATAAACGTGCAGAAAACGTTTAACTAATACTGCTGCCAAATGTTGGCTCGAAAATTTCAACTGAACGGTTTTACTTTCCGGACATGGGTTAAGTCCACACTTCTTAAAGCTGGGACAATTTATTGGCTGATTTCTTATACCCACATCTCGAAGCTGGGCTCGATTCCACTAAGAACTCAGATTGATCAGTGTAAATCTTATTGATTAACACATGTGATTCCATTATACAAACTATTCTAAAATCAGTATTGAAAATTGATCTCAACATAAATAATATTGGTGTTTTGAGTAAGATCGAGTCCTATACACACTTACCAATCTAACACCAAGCCAGCGTTGCGTTACTTGTAGGTACATGAAGGCAGAAAGATTGGCATTGATCCTTGATATGACGGTTTTGTAGAAACGCTCACCACACCTGGAAAGTCAACCATTTAAAAGGCTGTGACATGTATATATATAACTTTTTAAATGCCAGGCTTAAATAAGTAAAACAAAATGATTGATCAATACGAAGTTGAAAAGTATAGCAATTGAAACAGCTAGTGTAGCTCAATCAGATCGTACAATTGTTTAATGGTTTTCATTACTAAATACACACATTTACAAAAACATTGACAAACCGGAATGCCCGAATGGTGGTGAGTCCTCCTAGGCTTTCAGAGAAGTAAGCGAAAAAAGGAGACTTGCTCACACTGTCTAGCCGCTGTAATTCCCTTAAAGTAGGACAAGATGGGTAGACATGTTATACATTTACAACATACAGTTCCCAGTGCCTTATAAGATGTTAAATCGTATCACTCCACTTTACCGTGCAAGTGTTCGACAACAATGCTCTGCCTACATTACACCCTCCCCACCCCCGCGTCGATGTCGATCGATGATTGACGACACAGACTCGTTGAGCCAACTATGGCCAAAGGCAAGCACTATTGATAACAGCAGCATTCAAGATCATGAATTCATGGCTCTCTTGGAATTGCCGCTCAGATGTTGGGAGCAGCAGTGTTCACATGTCAGAAAAACAGGGGGGGGGTAAAACGAACTCAGTCAACTGAGATTTTTTAAAGTTGTTTGCATTACTGTTTGGTTGGAGCCTCTAGTGGAGGATGACATTACGAATAAATTCTGGACGAGTTTTTAAAATTATTAAGTGATTTTTGTTTTACTCTACATTGCAGAAGAGTACTTTCCTTTTCCTTTCCTGAGGTTATAAGCATTGTTTATCATCATGCTTCTTGCAAGTATTTACCAGTTCAATGTAACGTTCCCATATATTGACTTCATTGAAATGTACTTTAGCTATTTACATGGATAGTTACCTTGAAGTTGCCAGAAAGTACCTCTGCAGAAAGAAGTAGCCAATAGCAATAGGGATGAAGAAAGCGATGAAGATTGGCATGACGATGGTGTTGACCAACACTGCTGATATGACCTTTAGAGAACTAGCGAGTAAAAGGTTTATCGTCTGCAAGAGTTTCTGGATAGACGAAGGAACCGATCAAAACACGTGTGTCATTATTTCATGAACGGGATACTACGAACTTTGTCATTTTTCAAACTGGTAGAAGCAAGATATTCAAGCTGATTGAACTAAACCAGATTGAATTCAACCTGATTGAATTCAACCTGATTGAATTCAACCTGATTGAATTCAACCTGATTGAATTCAACCTGATTGAATTCAACCTGATTGAACTCGACCTGATTGAACTCAACCTGATTGAACTCAATCAGGTTGAATTCAACCTGATTAAATTCAACCTGTATGAGTGACTTCGTCATGAAGGGTCTCATCTCTGCAACCAATAACTTCTAGACTTACACTTTTTTGTAAATAAAAATGGTACCAAGAAGTTATGTTTGACGTAAGATTTTTTTAGGTGGTTTAATCTAAACGTAGATAATACACAAAGCATTACAGCTTTCTGTTTGGTTTTTGTTGCTTTTTTCATATTTCAAAACTCCTTCTTTATGATCATTGTTGTATTTATTGCTAGTAACATAATGAAAGCGGTATCGAATTTAAAAGCTTTGATCAGCTTTTTGTTGGGTCTCCTTCTTTTTTGGCCCCATGGTTAAATTGACAAACGTGCAGTTCGCGACGTTGACTTAAACTGCCTGTTACATATTGCGTTAACGTTTTGCCAGAATTTGGTAGCCAATCACAGATTGAGCCTCTTGACTTGTGGTCCACTATTACTAATATTTTGCCATGTAAAGGTTTATAAATAGTGTACCATTTATTGTGTAGATCTCCATCTGATAAAGGCTGTTTGCAGAGACATGTGTAAAACTATATCAAGAACTCTACGTGAGATTTGTCTTTGTTGAAAAAACAACGCTGAGCAAATAGAAGATAAACCTGTAACATCACTTAATGAAAATACTTCTTACCGTATCAATCTGTGCAGTGTCATTAGAAATCCTGTTCAGAACTCGGCCAATTGGAGTTGTGTCGAAAAACCTGCATAGAGATATTAAACACCAAAAGAATTACATGTGGGAAATTTTGAGAATTAAAAAAAACTGTATGAGGTACGATTATTAAGTTACGCATTTACTTTGAGAGTCGTCGGATTTCACAACAAGGCACCTGGACTACCTTATGGTGCAGGATTCGACGTGGGCCAGGCTAATACATCGTGAGCCAGAATGCATTATGGTCCTGACTGCATTATGGCCAAGACTTCATCAAGGGCCAGAATACAATTTACCGAGACTTCATTTTGGCTGATTAATACGAGTATTTGATCACAAACCCTACCTTAGCGGCACTTTGATGATGTTATGGAGCATTCTTCGGTGTAGTCTTCTCGCAGCAGTTAGAACTCCCCAAACAAGGGCAACAGAATTCATCACTCTGAAGAACAAGTAACCCGCGTTCAGGCCGACATAGCCGCCAAAGAATTGAGCAAACAACTCTTCGTTATCTGTCTATACAAAACATCTGAGATTTTCAAAAGCAGTTTAGGTGCTGATCTCAACACTTGTTTAATTACATCCAAAGTAATCGTGCACCATGGGATCCCAACCCATCTTTTTTGACCTCGTAGGCACACTTCAATATTAGACCGAAGATTCGTGGTCCTTTCTGGCATCTTCAAACTCACTAGTCCTTAACCAGAGAAGGTAGTTGCACACTCGGTACTTTTCTTTGGAGGGGGCTGAGAAGAGATTTATGGCTTGATGTTCTAGAGGTTAGTCGATACTGTGACTGCCCCACCCTTCTCGATATCGCCTCGGCGTTTACAAAAAGAAGACTTTTAATTATCTTTCGTCTATCAATTTTACATTTCGTTTTACTCTTCTTTCTTAATGGTTAATGGCAAAAAAAGAAATACAGGCCATTTTGAAGAACGGGGCCCGATCGCACCGAGGCACCTGCCTGGTTGTTCGTCCGATATTGGACTATTGGTGAACATTAGTGGCGTGTCATGGCCGAGCGGTCTAGTGCATTTAGTTATGACGGTCGAATCATCAGAGTGTGGGTTCGATTCCCGGTCATGACACTTGTGTGCTTGAGCAAGGCACTTAACCATAATCACTTTTCTAAATGGGAACCTGAGAGGGCCAGGATAATATTCAGCGGTAATTTGATAATATCGCACTAATTGAAGCAGCGTGGGCTTGTACCTGTATGTTCTCCAGGGGAAGAAAGCTGGAGGACTATTACTGTATACCTGATGAACAAGGATAAGCAACAGTTGTAAAAAGCGCCTTGATCGAGCTACCAGGATGTGTGAGCTACCTAAGAACCAAGTATTGTTATTAGTAATATTCAACATAAGCCAGGTTTAAAAAGTAACATAAATGAAGATTTGAACCTAGTTTTAAAATTCACCAAAATTTGAGACGACACTTCAGACATTTCCATGTATTTCTTCTTTCTTGTTTAAGAACTTACTTCATTTCTGAGACCCGCTTCTGACCAGGCCGAGAGCCAGAAATTGGTTCCAATAAGGAACCCTGTATTGACCGCAGATAGAATGATTGCGAGTAGGATTGCTAACCAGCCTGCATTCATGACGTAGTATAGATACACAGAGTAAGACACGGAGCCTCGTTCCATCTCTTCCTTCCCCATCAGATCTCCAGACATGTTTTTCTGATCTCCATCTGTTTAGTTTCATAATAAAAGAAAATGCTTAGCAAAATTAATCAATTTGAGTTTACAAATTTCAAACAGCTGCTTAAGCAAAAAATATCCCTTAAAAATTTGCCTCTAATCGAAAAGGAGCAGGATAGCAGTCACAAATTGTACACGTGACATGATATTTTGGCAGGTAACCTAGTAAGCATAATTTAGTTGAACTTAGCTGCTTTATGTGCGCTGCTCTATGAAATTGGGCCAAGGTGTTGGCCGGGCCCACTTTCTTAGGCCTGCTCAAGAATATTGCCAAAACTAGTCACATGTCCATGTAACATTAGATTTGGGCTAGTTACCAGATTCTGGTAAGCACAATTTTGTTATGCTAAGCTATGAAACAAGACCCTGGCTAAGCAAGGTGGGAAACATTAAAATTGACGAAGAAGAATTTACGCAGTCTGCAATCTGACAAAAATGCATCGCTTGGGAATAATTCCATCTACACATCCGAAGTTTTTGATAGAAAGAGATCGTAAAGCAAACTCATTAATAGGACAAAAGTAACATGTTTTATTAGTACACAGGTTTTTCCTTTATGGCCTATCTTCACAGCGAAGTGGTCACTGAAAGTAGCGATGTCGGCTGTCTCAGATTTGAATGGGCAAGGGAAACATTGCCGTGGAATGTTTCTTCCTTTACCTTTAGTCAGTTTTTCTGTCATGATTGCAGACTTAAAATGCTGTAAAAGTCGCATTCTTTTGTCTTTGACGGAATCTGATTCGTAACCAGACTGTTCCATCTCGGCTTCAGACTCGCTGGCTAGTTCCACAGCTTTGTTGTATTCGCTATACATATCAGGATCAGCAGCGATGATGTCATCTAATGTCCCTTGGGCGGCTATCCTACCATCTTTCATTTCAATGATCTGAAAAACCAAGTAAAACCCTTACAGTCTAGGCATTTCAGCTAGCATGTAACTCAATCCTCCAAACTTTTCTTCGGCTGTGTCACTTTTGATTTCGATGAAATTGGGATGACTACCCATGTGATAAGCCTACTGGCCGCAGTCCTCTGGGAATTGGATATCAAAGTACTTGAGACAGTAAGGGGTAAGGGTAATCACTGAACGAAATATTTTCGTGACGTCTAACAGATTCAAAATTCAAGATTTTTGTTATTTTAGCATTTGATGATCTCACTATATCGTATGATAATTGATTCCGGATGTTGGTGTTGTTTTGGCTCAGAATATTAGATAAAAGGACAGCACTTGGTAAACTACGGATACTTAACTTGTATAATTATTTGCCCATGTTGTATAATAATAATAATAAACAGTTTTTATATAGCGCATGATCACAAAAAATAAATTTAAGTCTCTAAGCGCTTTAAAGGAATGAAAAAAGGAATAGGAAGACAGGGAGCGAAGAAGAGAGAAAGTGAAATGAAATGTAACAAAACTTTGACAATACAGAGTAATACTTCATCATTTACAAATTAAACAGATATGTTTTCAGAAGACTCTTAAAATCGTTCACTGTGTCTACATGTTTGAGATTGTTTGGTAATTTGTTCCACAAGTTTACCTGCACTAGAAACAGAATGACGTAGCTATTTTCTTCGCCCTTTTCATGCCGGCGTTGCCAGTTTTTGAAATAATTTTGAAGTAGCTTCTTCAGTCACTACAAAGGGTCTTATCTATCTCTTTAAATGATAAATCTGTCCAATTGTAATTTCCAGTTTGTGGCTTGTATCTAACCAGCATTACGTGATGAAATACATATAGTTCGTGTCAATTGTTTGTGTCATAGGCTGTGTCCAAATTAATGGCCTCTGCACAGTGGCTACATGGCTGCAACGCCAAATGGTATTTTGATCAAAGTTGTCGTTGAAGCCAGCGGCCAAAGCCGTAGCCAATGTCGCTTGATTCAGATGCGGCTTTATAGTCATTGACACCAACTGTCCGTTACATACTGCTAATAGTATTGGTAGACTTTGGTAGTCAATCGAATATCGAGCTTCGTGATCGTTGCAATTCGGTAGTGTTCGGCAATGTATTGTTTTGTTTATCAAGATTCTCTCAATTCCGGTCGTTATTTAACATTTAAAACAGCATGGCGTCCCATTTTGGGGGGATAGTTTTGCTGGCTTACCAAGTCTGCTCTGTTTAGATACTGAAGTTGATGGGTGACCAAAATAACCGTTTGTCGGTGGCTCACTAGCAATTTCATGATACCCTCCTCGAATAGCTGGCGACCAACATGGACATCAAGGGCTGAAAGTGGATCGTCCTGAGCAAGGGAATATAATTTGTGTAACTTGTAGAACCTGTTTACGTAATAACTCTAGAATGAATAATTAGCCTATAGGCTACCTTAGTATTGTCTTTGCTAACTTGAATGGTCTTACTTTCAGTTACTGGTCCTTGGTAGTAGTGCTCTATAAACCTTATAAACTTTTATAGCAAGAAATGTTGTACATAACAAGTTTACCAGTAAAATGATATCTCGACCAGAGTACATAGTTCTTGCCACGCTGATTCGCTGCTTCTGTCCACCGCTTAAGTTGATTCCTTTCTCACCAATCTCAGTCTGGTCTCCAGCTGGTAAGATGTCAATGTCTGGTCGCAGTGCACAAGCGTGTATCACCCGTTTGTATCTGTGAGAGTAATGAATTAAAATTAGACTCTCAGTCTCCACTAGGCTCCTTATTTCCCCATTCATGAGCTTGTTACCAACTGACTCAGTTACCACTCATTCCTAGTAGGACCCAGTTCCAGTTCCCACCAGCTTGCATCATCGAGCTATAAGCCAAGCTTACCTTGTGCAAATTCCTTGCCTAAGCGTACCGTTGATCTAAGCGTACATCATCAGCAAAACCTCACTAATAGTAGTTTTTAAATCAGCATTACAGCATACGTCGAGTTATAGATCTTATGCAGTGACGTCAGAGAGCCACCATCTTAGATGTAAATTGATG
The DNA here is from genome assembly GCA_023634235.1 of Pisaster brevispinus. Classification (NCBI taxonomy): domain Eukaryota; kingdom Metazoa; phylum Echinodermata; class Asteroidea; order Forcipulatida; family Asteriidae; genus Pisaster; species Pisaster brevispinus. The sequence goes on along the minus strand of JAMKCF010000083.1, from coordinate 367,603 downwards.
ATGAAACAATGGAAAACGCACAGATTTGTACGCGCGGCGCACACTACTGGCCAATGAACAACGTCATTTTGACTCAAATGACGTCATATGCATAAGGTATATTAAACCAACGCGGTTCTGAAAGATTCGTCGCACCGGATCTGTTCAAAACCACCATTACTCGTAGAGGGAGTTGTGTGTACAAGGTGTTTTTGCAAACCTCAATAGCAGATTATTATTCCCAATGTATTATTCCCAATGTGCAAAGTTTCAAATCTGACTTTTTACATAAAGACGTGTTGCAAAGCCCTTCATTACGTATAATGAGTTTCGTCATGCCATTGAATATGGACATAAATGCATATTACACCCTCACAAAGAAAGGGGACATTCAATAAACAACGAAAGAGGGGATCAAAACCAAAAACGAACTTTCTGGAATCCATTGGTTGCGAGAAGAGTACATTTTCCTGTAGGCTAGTATTAAGCAGCCATGGTTTCTGAGCAGCGAACGCTATCTGGTTCCTGTCTCTGTAATTATAAACACAAATCGTATTGACATTTAGTGACAACCTTTCAAATGAGTATGGCTAGCTACAAGTCATATAACTGCTGGACGTGGAATAACTTTAGCAACAACAGTTAGCAAGACTTGAAAAGATATAATTTCCATGATTTGTGATTAGTTCCCGTTTTATCAATGACATTTTCAGTGTTTATGTTTAATTTTCTTTTATATGATGGATTAAGTTTTGGCGTACACTTTAACATGAATGTAGGTTTTTACATGGAAAAATGTAGTACTGATTTTTTTAGCTTCATTTCTGTTTAGCAATAATGTGTTAAAACCGTGTTCTAACAACACTCATGTGTTTGTAAACGTATATGTTCTGTTCTTAATGATGTCTTGACTGACATCCAATTGAATTGGAAAATACCTGACTTGCACCATACCGGTCGTAGTTGTCATTTCACCCAATATTGCTGAAATAAAAGATGATTTACCCGAACCAACTTGGCCAGTTAAAATAGTCAGTTTACCTGTTGAAAAAAAACAATAACAGTGTTAACTGCTCAAATGAAAAGGTGTTTCGGTGTTTACTGTTTACTGTTTACTGATTACTTAGATTGAAGATAACAACTCTTGAATGAATAACATTTACCCGCGGTCTAATATAAACGCAAAAGCATCAACATCAGCATTGGAGACACATTTTACGGCAAGTGACATTTGTTGAAATACATACCCTCTGGTATCTCCACATTGATATCTGGCAGTACAGCCTGACTGGTCTCTGGATCCCACAGGAAACTGCCGTTCGATATCTTGTAAAATACAACATTTCAGTGTTTGATTATCTAGCAAGAAATATGTATCAGTGGCTTTATTAATTCCAGACTAATGTAATGTTTTTTTTATATGGATTTTGAATTAATACAAAACACACCTTTTTAAAAACAAAATCTAAATAAAATTCGTAAGGGCCTCGTGATGAAGAAAGTACTAACAAAAGCAGCAGACAACAATGAACAAACCCGAAAGTAGAGATTTTTAACACGTAAGTTTTGTTGTTATTTACTTATTTGGTATTATTATTATTGTTATTATAAAGTTTTTATTTTACGGTGGCCGTACTTTTTGGAATGAATGTTTTTTTAACTCCCAAGGTTCGGACCATTCTATACTTTCATTTTTTTAAGTAAAGGGGCGAGATGGGGAGGAGTGATTCTCAGAAATATAGACGTAATCACGATGCTAAAAAATAACTGGTATAAGACACGAATATGAATTTGTTCAGGCTGTTTACCAAGCAATCACAGTCAATTAAATTGTAATAAGTC
>JAMKCF010000083.1:0-365682 GCA_023634235.1 Pisaster brevispinus | reverse complement strand
GGGGTAGGATGAAAGAGTGGTATGAGGGGATAGGATGAAAGAGTGGTAGGAGGGGATAGGATGAAAGAGTGGTAGGAGGGGATAGGATGAAAGAGTGGTAGGAGGGAGGGTAGGATGAAAGAGGGGTAGGAGGGGATAGGATGAAAGAGGGGTAGGAGGGGATAGGATGAAAGAGTGGTATGAGGGGATAGGATGAAAGAGTGGTATGAGGGGGTAGGATGAAAGAGAGGTAGGAGGGGATAGGATGAAAGAGTGGTAGGAGGGGGTAGGATGAAAGAGGGGTAGGAGGGGGATAGGATGAAAGAGGAGGGTAGGAGGGGATAGGATGAAAGAGTGGTAGGAGGGGATAAGATGAAAGAGTGGTAGGAGGGGATAAGATGAAAGAGTGTAGGAGGGGATAAGATGAAAGAGTGGTAGGAGGGGGTAGGATGAAAGAGTGGTATGAGGGGATAGGATGAAAGAGTGGTAGGAGGGGATAGGATGAAAGAGTGGTAGGAGGGGGTAGGATGAAAGAGTGGTAGGAGGGGATAGGATGAAAGAGTGGTAGGAGGGGGGTAGGATGAAAGAGTGGTATGAGGGGATAGGATGAAAGAGGTGTAGGAGGGGATAGGATGAAAGAGTGGTAGGAGGGGATAGGATGAAAGAGTGGTAGGAGGGGATAGGATGAAAGAGTGGTAGGAGGGGGTAGGATGAAAGAGGGGTAGGAGGGGATAGGATGAAAGAGTGGTAGGAGGGGATAAGATGAAAGAGTGGTAGGAGGGGATAAGATGAAAGAGTGGTAGGAGGGGATAAGATGAAAGAGTGGTAGGAGGGGTATAAAAAGATGGGTAGGAGGGGGGTAGGATGAAAAAGGTGTAGGAGGGAGTATGAAATAGAGATAAGAGGGGGTAAGATGAAAGAGGGGTAAGTTGAAAGAGGGGTAAGATGAAAGAGGGGTAAGTTGAAAGAGGGGTAAGATAAAAGAGGGGGTAAGTTGAAAGAGGGGTAAGATGAAAGAGGGGTAAGTTGAAAGAGGGGTAAGATGAAAGAGGGGTAAGTTGAAAGAGGGGTAAGTTGAAAGAGGGGTAAGATGAAAGAGGGGTAAGTTGAAAGAGGGGTAAGATGAAAGAGGGGTAAGTTGAAAGAGACGTAGGAGGGGTAGGACAAAAAAGGTGTAGGAGGGAGTATGAAAGAGAGATAAGAGGGGTAAGATGAAAGAGGGGTAAGTTGAAAGAGGGGTAAGATGAAAGAGGGGTAAGTTTGAAAGAGGGGTAAGATGAAAGAGGGGTAAGTTGAAAGAGGGGTAAGATGAAAGAGGGGTAAGTTGAAAGAGGGGTAAGATGAAAGAGGGGTAAGTTGAAAGAGGGGTAAGTTGAAAGAGGGGTAAGTTGAAAGAGGGGGTTAGTGAAAGAGGGGTAAGTTGAAAGAGGGGTAAGTTGAAAGAGAGATAAGAAGGGTAAGATGAAAGAGGGGTAAGATGAAAGAGGGATAGGAGGGGGTTAAATGGAAGAGGGATAGGAGGAGTGAGATGAAAGAGGGTACGAGGGTAGGATGAAAGAGGGGTAGGAGGGTAGGATGAAAGAGGGGTAAGAAAGGGTAAGATGAAAGAGGGGTAAGAAAGGGTAAGATGAAAGAGGGGTAAGATGAAAGAGAGGTAGGAAGAGTAGAATGAAAGAGGGGGTAGGAGGGGTAATAAGAAAGAGAGGTATAAGGGGTAGGATGAAAGAGGGGTAGGAGGGGTAAGATAAAAGAGGGATAGGAAAAGGTAAATTGAAAGAGGAGTAAGAGGGAGTATGATGAAAGAGGGGTGGGAGGGGGTAAGATGAAAGAGATAGGAGGTGGAAGATGAAAAGGACACAGGAGGAGGTAAGATGAAAGAGGGATAGGAGGGGTTAAATGGAAGAGGGAAAGGAGGGGTGAGATGAAAGAGGGTACGAGGGTAGGATGAAAGAGGGGTAGGAGGGTAGGATGAAAGAGGGGTAGGAAGGGGTAAGATGAAAGAGGGGTAAGAAAGGGTAAGATGAAAGAGGGATAGGAAAGGGTAATATGAAAGAGGGATAGGAAAGGGTAAGATGAAAGAGGGATATGAAAGGGTAAGATGAAAGAGGGATAGAAGGGGTAAGATGAAAGAGGGATAGGAAAGGGTAAGATGAAAGAGGGATAGGAAAGGGTAAGATGAAAGAGGGATAGGAAAGGGTAAGATGAAAGAGGGATAGAAGGGGTAAGATGAAAGAGGGATAGGAAAGGGTAAGATGAAAGAGGGATAGGAAAGGGTAAGATGAAAGAGGATAGGAAAGGGTAAGATGAAAGAGGGATAGGAAAGAGTAAGATGAAAGAGGGATAGGAAAGGGTTAGATGAAAGAGGGATAGGAAAGGGTAAGATGAAAGAGGGATAGGAAAGGGTAAGATGAAAGAGGGATAGGAGGGGTAAGATGAAAGAGGGATAGGAAAGGGTAATATGAAAGAGGGATAGGAAAGGGTAAGATGAAAGAGGGATAGGAGGGGTAAGATGAAAGAGGGATAGGAAAGGGTAATATGAAAGAGGGATAGGAGAGGGTAAGATGAAAGAGGGATAGGAAAGGGTAAGATGAAAGAGGGATAGGAAAGGGTAAGATGAAAGAGGGATAGGGAAGGGTAAGATGAAAGAGGGATAGGAAAGGGTAAGATGAAAGAGGGATAGGAAAGGGTAAGATGAAAGAGGGATAGGAGAGGGTAAGATGAAAGAGGGATAGGAAAGGGTAAGATGAAAGAGGGATAGGAAAGGGTAAGATGAAAGAGGGATAGGAAAGGGTAAGATGAAAGAGGGATAGGAAAGGGTAAGATGAAAGAGGGATAGGAGAGGGTAAGATGAAAGAGGGATAGGAAAGGGTAAGATGAAAGAGGGATAGGAGAGGGTAAGATGAAAGAGGGATAGGAAAGGGTAAGATGAAAGAGGGATAGGAAAGGGTAAGATGAAAGAGGGATAGGAAAGGGTAAGATGAAAGAGGGATAGGAAAGGGTAAGATGAAAGAGGGATAGGGGAGGGTAAGATGAAAGAGGGATAGGAAAGGGTAAGATGAAAGAGGGATAGGAAAGGGTAAGATGAAAGAGGGATAGGAAAGGGTAAGATGAAAGAGGGATAGGAAAGAGTAAGATGAAAGAGGGATAGGAAAGGGTAAGATGAAAGAGGGATAGGAAAGGGTAAGATGAAAGAGGGATAGGAAAGGGTAAGATGAAAGAGGGATAGGAAAGGGTAAGATGAAAGAGGGATAGGAAAGGGTAAGATGAAAGAGGGATAGGAAAGGGTAAGATGAAAGAGGGATAGGAAAGGGTAAGATGAAAGAGGGATAGGAAAGGGTAAGATGAAAGAGGGATAGGAAAGGGTAAGATGAAAGAGGGATAGGAAAGGGTAAGATGAAAGAGGGATAGGAAAGGGTAAGATGAAAGAGGGATAGGAAAGGGTAAGATGAAAGAGGGATAGGAAAGGGTAAGATGAAAGAGGGATAGGAAAGGGTAAGATGAAAGAGGAATAGGAAAGGGTAAGATGAAAGAGGGATAAGAAAGGGTAAGATGAAAGAGGGATAAGAAAGGGTAAGATGAAGAGGGATAGGAAAGGGTAAGATGAAAGAGGGATAGGAAAGGGTAAGATGAAAGAGGGATAGGAAAGGGTAAGATGAAAGAGGGATAGGAGAGGGTAAGATGAAAGAGGGATAGGAGAGGGTAAGATGAAAGAGGGATAGGAAAGGGTAAGATGAAAGAGGGATAGGAAAGGGTAAGATGAAAGAGGGATAGGAAAGGGTAAGATGAAAGAGGGATAGGAAAGGGTAAGATGAAAGAGGGATAGGAAAGGGTAAGATGAAAGAGGGATAGGAAAGGGTAAGATGAAAGAGGGATAGGAAAGGGTAAGATGAAAGAGGGATAGGAAAGGGTAAGATGAAGAGGGATAGGAAAGAGTAAGATGAAAGAGGGATAGGAAAGGGTAAGATGAAGAGGGATAGGAAAGGGTAAGATGAAAGAGGGATAGGAAAAGGGTAAGATGAAAGAGGGATAGGAAAGGGTAAGATGAAAGAGGGATAGGAAAGGGTAAGATGAAAGAGGGATAGGAAAGGGTAAGATGAAAGAGGGATAGGAAAGGGTAAGATGAAAGAGGGATAGGAAAGGGTAAGATGAAAGAGGGATAGAAAGGGTAAGATGAAAGAGGGATAGGAAAGGGTAAGATGAAAGAGGGATAGGAAAGGGTAAGATGAAAGAGGGATAGGAAAGGGTAAGATGAAAGAGGGATAGGAAAGGGTAAGATGAAAGAGGGATAGGAAAGGGTAAGATGAAAGAGGGATAGGAAAGGGTAAGATGAAAGAGGGATAGGAAAGGGTAAGATGAAAGAGGGATAGGAAAGGGTTAAGATGACAGAGGGATAGGAAAGGGTAAGATGAAAGAGGGATAGGAAAGGGTAAGATGAAAGAGGGATAGGAAAGGGTAAGATGAAAGAGGGATAGGGAAAGGGTAAGATGAAAGAGGGATAGGAGAGGGTAAGATGAAAGAGGGATAGGAAAGGGTAAGATGAAAGAGGGATAGGAAAGGGTAAGATGAAAGAGGGATAGGAAAGGGTAAGATGAAAGAGGGGATAGGAGAGGGTAAGATGAAAGAGGGATAGGAAAGGGTAAGATGAAAGAGGGATAGGAAAGGGTAAGATGAAAGAGGGATAGGAAAGGGTTAAGATGAAAGAGGGATAGGAAAGGGTAGAATGAAAGAGGGGATAGGAGAGGGTAAGATGAAAGAGGGATAGGAAAGGGTAAGATGAAAGAGGGATAGGAGAGGGTAAGATGAAAGAGGGATAGGAAAGGGTAAGATGAAAGAGGGATAGGAAAGGGTAAGATGAAAGAGGGATAGGAAAGGGTAAGATGAAAGAGGGATAGGAAAGGGTAATGATGAAAGAGGGATAGGAGAGGGTAAGATGAAAGAGGGATAGGAAAGGGTAAGATGAAAGAGGGATAGGAAAGGGTAAGATGAAAGAGGGATAGGAAAGGGTAAGATGAAAGAGGGATAGGAAAGAGTAAGATGAAAGAGGGATAGGAAAGGGTAAGATGAAAGAGGGATAGGAAAGGGTAAGATGAAAGAGGGATAGGAAAGGGTAAGATGAAAGAGGGATAGGAAAGGGTAAGATGAAAGAGGAATAGGAAAGGGTAAGATGAAAGAGGGATAGGGAAAGGGTAAGATGAAAGAGGGATAGGAAAGGGTAAGATGAAAGAGGGATAGGAAAGGGTAAGATGAAAGAGGGATAGGAAAGGGTAAGATGAAAGAGGGATAGGAAAGGGTAAGATGAAAGAGGGATAGGAAAGGGTAAGATGAAAGAGGGATAGGAAAGGGTAAGATGAAAGAGGGATAGGAAAGGGTAAGATGAAAGAGGGATAGGAAAGGGTAAGATGAAAGAGGGATAGGAAAGGGTAAGATGAAAGAGGGATAAGAAAGGGTAAGATGAAAGAGGGATAGAAAGGGTAAGATGAAAGAGGGATAGGAAAGGGTAAGATGAAAGAGGGATAGGAAAGGGTAAGATGAAAGAGGGATAGGAAAGGGTAAGATGAAAGAGGGATAGGAGAGGGTAAGATGAAAGAGGGATAGGAAAGGGTAAGATGAAAGAGGGATAGGAAAGGGTAAGATGAAAGAGGGATAGGAAAGGGTAAGATGAAAGAGGGATAGGAAAGGGTAAGATGAAAGAGGGATAGGAAAGGGTAAGATGAAAGAGGGATAGGAAAGGGTAAGATGAAAGAGGGATAGGAAAGGGTAAGATGAAAGAGGGATAGGAAAGGGTAAGATGAAAGAGGGATAGGAAAGGGTAAGATGAAAGAGGGATAGGAAAGGGTAAGATGAAAGAGGGATAGGAAAGGGTAAGATGAAAGAGGGATAGGAAAGAGTAAGATGAAAGAGGGATAGGAAAGGGTAAGATGAAAGAGGGATAGGAAAGGGTAAGATGAAAGAGGGATAGGAAAGGGTAAGATGAAAGAGGGATAGGAAAGGGTAAGATGAAAGAGGGATAGGAAAGGGTAAGATGAAAGAGGGATAGGAAAGGGTAAGATGAAAGAGGGATAGGAAAGGGTAAGATGAAAGAGGGATAGGAAAGGGTAAGATGAAAGAGGGATAGGAAAGGGTAAGATGAAAGAGGGATAGGAAAGGGTAAGATGAAAGAGGGATAGGAAAGGGTAAGATGAAAGAGGGATAGGAAAGGGTAAGATGAAAGAGGGATAGGAAAGGGTAAGATGAAAGAGGGATAGACTTTTTTTTTGACTTTTTAATGACATCTTTATTTCAAAACGATTGAAGTCAATTATAACAGTTTACATCATAACAGAGATAAATAACGTTACATCATAACAGGGATAAATAATAATAACGTTGTCGACAATAAAAGTGTGAGCAAAAAGTTTACAAAGGTATACAGTAAATGGGAGTATCCTTCGTCGGAAGAGACAAAACCCACGCCCATCCCCTCCAACTAGGCAAAGTGCCGAAAGAGTCACACACTCTTTGGAAGCATGCAGCGACCGCGGAATGCAAGACTCCTCCGAAACCAAGAAAACCCGATCAAAAGGGGGAACGGAAAACGAAATCAACCTTCCCCTACGAAGGAGACTAATTCAAACAAGGGGTAGAAGAGGTGAGATGGAAGAGGGAATTCTAGAAATGGGCAGTAATAGGATTTGTAGTTGGTACAACTTCATAATAATTGTATACTTTTCTGATTTGGGCAGGTTGATTTTCGAAAGCCAGAATCAGATACAATCACAGGTAGTTCAAGTGAATTATCCGACGAATTGGACACGGTGGAGACGTCCAAATTGCTGAAAAAGAATGGTCGTAATGACGTCACGAAAGGTGTCAGTATTTTAAGGTACGGTTCCACTGGTCCCGGACGCGAGGTGCAAAATGAATCTGCTCCAAGATTGAAACATGGTGTCTCAATAAAGGTAAGCAGTTGCCAACAAGTTTATATGTTTCGATGATATTGTGTGACTTATTACAATTTAATTGACTGTGATTGCTTGGTAAACAGCCTGAACAAATTCATATTCGTGTCTTATACCAGTTATTTTTTAGCATCGTGATTACGTCTATTTCTTGATAGATAATCAAACACTGAAATGTTGTATTTTACAAGATATCGAACGGCAGTTTCCTGTGGGATCCAGAGACCAGTCAGGCTGTACTGTCAGATATCAATGTGGAGATACCAGAGGGTATGTATTTCAACAAATGTCACTTGCCGTAAAATGTGTCTCCAATTGATTTATCAAAGCGCCTCTGAACCAATATGTCCGACATGGACCTCCAATGTTATCACATTATCTCCGACAGTTTTTAGCCCGACACATTCCGACTCACCTTTATCATCTGACCCATTTCGTCCGACAAAAAGGTTATATTCAGCATTGTGTAACTCAGTTGTCGGAACCAAAGGGTGGAACATAATGGTTCTCCTCCCATAGTTGGTGGGAATAGTCCAAACATGCAGACTTCACGATACGATATCGACATTAAGGTCCTGAACATTTGCATGATTCACTGTTTATAAATGAATTCGGAAGTAAAGTAATTTCATTATTTTACTTGCTGATTTTGATGCTTTTGCGTTTATATTAGACCGCGGGTAAATTTTATTCTACAAGAGTTGTTATCTTCAATCTAAGTAAACAGTAAACAGTAAACAGTAAACAGTAAACAGTAAACAGTACACACCGAAACACCTTTTCATTTGGGCAGTTAAAACTGTTATTGATTTTTTTTTTCAACAGGTAAACTGACTATTTTAACTGGCCAAGTCGGTTCGGGTAAATCATCTTTTATTTCAGCAATATTGGGTGAAATGACAACTACGACCGGTATGGTGCAAGTCAGGTATTTTCCAATTCAATTGCATGTCTGTCAAGACATCATTAAGAACAGAACATATACGTTTACAAACACATGAGTGTCGTTAGAACATATTTTAGAATCATATTAAATTTAAAGTGTACGCCGACACTTAATCTATCATATAAAAGAAAATTAAACATAAATACTGCAAATGTCTTTGATAAAACGGGAACTAATCACAAATCATGGAAATTATATCTTTTCAAGTCTTGCTAACTGTTGTTGCTAAAGTTATTCCACGTCCAGCAGTTATATGACTTGTAGCTACCTGTACTCATTTGAAAGGTTGTCACTAAATGTCAATACGATTTGTGTTTATAATTACAGAGACAGGAACCAGATAGCGTTCGCTGCTCAGAAACCATGGCTGCTTAATACAAGCCTGCAGGAAAATGTACTCTTCTCACAACCATTGGATTCCAGAAAGTTCGTTTTTGTACTTTTTTCCTCTTTCGTTGTTTATTGAATGTCCCCTTTCTTTGTGAGGTTGTAATATGCAATTATGTCCCTAATCAATGGCATTTATTAGGGATAACTCATTACACCTTCTTCACGTAAACATTTAATGCAGTCTGTTGCTGTAATGCAGATTTAAAAACTACTACTAGTGAGGTATTGCTGATAATGTAGGCTTAGATCAATGGTACGCTTAGGCGAGGAACTTGAACAAGATAAGCTTGGCTTATAGCTCGATGATGCGAGATGGTGGGAACTGGAACTGCATCTTACTAGGAATGAGTGGTAACTGAGTCAGTTGGTAACAAGCTCATGAATGGGGAAATAAGGAGCCTAGTGGAGGCTGAGCGTCTAACTTTAAATCATTATTCTCACAGATACAAACGGGTGATAGATGCTTGTGCTTTGCGACCAGACATTGACATCTTACCAGCTGGAGACCAGACTGAGATTGGTGAGAAAGGAATCAACCTAAGCGGTGGACAGAAGCAGCGAATCAGCGTGGCAAGAACTATGTACTCTGGTCGAGATATCATTTTACTGGTAAACTTGTTATGTACACAATTTCTTGCTATAAGAGACAAGGTTTATAGAACACTACTACCAAGGACCAGTAACTGAAAGTAAGACCATTCAAGCAAAGACAATAATAAGGTAGCCTATAATTATTCACTCTAGAGTTATTACGTAAACAGGTTTTACAAGTTATACAAATTATGTTCCCTTGCTCAGGACGATCCACTCTCAGCCCTTGATGTCCATGTTGGTCGCCAGCTATTCGAGGAGGGTATCATGAAATTGCTAGTGAGCCACCGACAAACGGTTATTTTGGTCACCCATCAACTTCAGTATCTAAACAGAGCAGACTTGGTAAGCCATGCTGTTTTAAATGTTTAATAACGACCTGAATTGAGAGAATCTTAAACAGGACAATACATTGCCGAACACCACCAATCGGCAACGATCCGTCACGAAGCTCGATATTCGATTGACTACAAAAGTGTACCAAAACTATCAGCAGTATGTAACGGACAGTTGGTGGCAATTACTGTAAAGCCGCATCTGAATCAAGCGACATTGGCTACGGCTATGGCCATTGGCTTAAACGACAACTTTGAATAAAATACCATTTGGCGTTGCGGCCATTTAGCCACTGCGCAGAGGCCATTACTTCGGACACAGCCTATGACACGAACAATTGACACGAACTATATGTATTTCATCACATAATGCTGGTTAGATACAAGCCACAAACTGGAAATTACAATTGGACAGATCATTTAAAGAGATAGATAAGACCCTTTGTAGTGACTGAAGAAGCTACTTCAAAATTATTTTGAAATCTGGCAACGCCGGCATGAAAAGGGCGACGAAAATAGCTACGTCATTCTGTTTCTAGTGCAGGTTAACTTTAATACAACATGGGCAACTAATTACGCAAGTTAGGTATCCGTAGTTTACCAAGTGCTGTCTTTCCTTTTATCAAATATTCTGAGCCAAAACAACAGCAACATCTGGAATAAATTATCATGCGATATAGTGAGATCATCAAATGCTAAAGAAAATGTTTTTAATCTTGAATTTTGAATCTGTTAGACGTCACGAAAATATTTCGTTCAGTGATTACCCTTTCCCTTACTGTCTCAAGTACTTCGATATCCAATTCCAAGAGGACTGCGGCCGGTAGGCTTATCACATGGGTAGTCATTCCAATTTCATCGAAATCAAAAGTGACGCAGCCGAAGAAAATTTTGGAGGATTGAGTTACATGCTAGCTGAAATGCCTAGACTGTAAGGGTTTTACTTGGTATTTCAGATCATTGAAATGAAAGATGGTAGGATAGCCGCCCAAGGGACATTAGATGACATCATCGCTGCTGATCCTGATATGTATAGCGAATACAACAAAGCTGTGGAACTAGCCAGCGAGTCTGAAGCCGAGATGGAACAGTCTGGTTACGAATCAGATTCCGTCAAAGACGAAAGAATGCGACTTTTACAGCAAGTTAAGTCTGCAATCATGACAGAAAAACTGACTAAAGGTAAAGGAAGAAACACTCCACGGCAATGTTTCCCTTGCCCATTCAAATCTGAGACAGCTGACATTGCTACTTTCAGTGACCACTTCGCTGTGAAGATAGTCCATGAAGGAAAAACCTGTGTACTTATAAAACATGTTACTTTTGTGGTATTAATGAGTTTGCTTTACGATCTCTATCTATCAAGAACTTCAGATGTGTAGATGGAATTATTCCTTAACGATTCATTTTTCTTCTTCTTCATCAATTTAAATGATTGTTTACCACCTTGCTTAATTCAGCAGCCATGGTAAAGTTTCATAGAGCTACTCAAGCATAAAAACTAGCTAAGTATAACAAAATTGTGCTTACCAGAATCAGGAAACTAGTCCAAAAATATGATTACATGGACCGTTTTTGACTGGTTTTGGCAATATTCTTGATCAGCTCTCTGCAGTTGGGACCAGGGAAAACTTTTTTTCATAGAGCTGCTTAAGCACAAAAAGCACCGTAGTACAACCAACTTATGCTTACAAGACTAAGGTTACCTGCCAAAATACCATTTCACGTGAACAATTTGTGACTGGTATTCTGCTCATTTTCGTTTAGCAGCAATGTTTGAGCAGTATTTTGTGCTCAAGCAGCTCTATGAAATCGGTACCTATTTATTGGTATTTGTTCTTCTGTTATGTATGTTCTTTTTCGATAAAATCAAACTGATTGATTTTGCTTTTATCGTTTCCATTTACTATAAAACTAAACAGATGGAGATCAGAAAAACATGTCTGGAGATCTGATGGGGAAAGAAGAGATGGAACGAGGCTCCGTGTCTTACTCTGTGTATCTATACTACGTCATGAATGCAGGCTGGTTAGCAATCCTACTTGCAATCATTCTATCTGCGGTCAATACAGGGTTCCTTATTGGAACCAATTTCTGGCTCTCGGCCTGGTCAGAAGCGGGTCTCAGAAATGAAGTAAGTTCTTAACAAGAAAGAAGAAATACATGGAAATGTCTGAAGTGTCGTCTCAAATTTTGGTGACCTTTAAAACTAGGTTCAAATCTTCATTTATTTTTTTAATTTGGCTGACGGTTTAATCAACATTATGTTAAATAATGATAACAGCAATACATGGCTACTATGTATGTACTGTTTGCGGTGACGCCGTGTATTGAGTGAGTAGTGGTGGCTCTGAGAAGAGCCGGTGTCTGCTTGACGTGTCGATCAGTGTGCTCTGACCGTCTGCTGGAGAACTTGGTTCTTATGTAGCTCACACATCCTGGTTGATCGATCAAGGCGCTTTTTACAACTGTTGTTTATCCTTGTTCATCAGGTATACAGTAATAGTCCTCCAACTTGCTTAACTCCATGGAGAACACACAACCCCACGCTGCTTCAATTAGTGCGATATTGTCAAATTACCGCTGAATATTATCCTAGTCCTCTCAGGTTCCCATTTAGAAAAGTGATTATGGTTAAGTGCCTTGCTCAAGCACACAAGTGTCATGACCGGGAATCGAACCCACACTCTGATGATTCGACCGTCATAACTAAATGCACTAGACCGCTCGGCCATGACACGCCACTAATGTTAACCAATAGTCCAATATCGGACGAACAACCAGGCGGGTGCCTCGGTATGCTCGGGCCCCGTTCTTCAAAATGGCCTGCAATTCCTTTTTTTGCCATTAATCATTAAGAAAGAAGAGTAAAACAAAATGTAAAATTGATAGACGAAAGATCATTACAAGTTTTCTTTCTGTAAACGAGGCGACACCGAGAAGGGTGCGTCAGCCACAGTATCGACTAACCTCTAGAACATCGAGGCATAAATCTCTTCTGAGCCCCCTCTAAAGGAAAGTACCGAGTGTGCAACTACCTTCTCTGGTTAAGGACCAATGGGTTGGAAGATGCCAGAAAGGACCATGAATCTTCGGTCTAATATTGAAGTGTGCCTACGAGGTCAAAAAAGATGGGTTGGGATCCCATGGTGCACGATTACTTCGACTTTAATCAAACAAGTGTTTGTATCAGCACCTTAACTCCTTTTAAGAGTCTGAATGTTTTGTATAGACAGATAACGAAGAGTTGTTTGTTCAATTCTTTGGCGGCTATGTCGGCCTGAACGCGGGTTACTTGTTCTTCAGAGTGATGACTGCTGTTGCTCTTGTGTGTGGAGTTCTAACTGCTGCAAGAAGACTACAACGAGGAATGCTCCATAACATCATAAAAGTGCCGCTAAGGTAGGGTTTATGACCAAACACTCGTATTAATCAGCCAAAATGAAGTCTCGGTAAAATGTAGTCTGGCCCATGATGAAGTCTTGCCCATAATAAGTCTGGCACATAATGCAGTCGGGACCATAATGCATTCTGGCTCACGATGTATCCTCGCTCGACCATACTTTAGCCTGGCCCACAATGAATCCTGCACCATAAGGTAGTCCAGGTGCCTTGTTAAGAAACCCGACGACTCTCAAACAAAATGCGTAACTTAATAATCGTACCTCACACATTGCAAACAAATTCTCAAAACTTCCCATATTTAATTCTTATAGTGTTTAATGTCTTTGTGCAGGTTTTTCGACACAACCCCAATTGGCCGAGTTCTGAACAGGTTTTCTAATGACACTGAACAGATTGATACGGTAAGAATTCTTTACATTAAGTGATATTACAAATTTATCTTTTATGCTCAGCGTTGTTCTTTCAACAAAGACCAATCTCAAACAGCCCTTTTCGGCTGGAGATCTGCACAATAATTGGTACACTTTTTATAAACCATTACATGGCAAAATAATAGCAATAGTGAACCACAAGTCAAGAGGCTCAATCTCTGATTGGCTACCAAATTCTGGCAAAACGTTAACGCAATACGTAACAGGCAGTTTAAGTCAAAGTAGCGAACTGCATGTTTGTCAATTTAACCATGGGGCCAAAAGTGAGGAAGACCCAACAAGAAGCTGATCAAAGGTTTAAAATCCAATACCGCTTTTATTATGTTACTAGCAATAAATACAACAATGGTCACAAAGAAGGAGTTTTGAAATATGAAATAAGCAACAAAAACGAAACACAAAGCTGTAATGCTCTGTGTATTATCTACGTTTAGATTAAACCACCTAAAAAAATCTTGCGTCAAACATAACTTCTTTGTACCATTTTTAGTTACAACAAAAGTGTAATTCTAGAAGTTATTGACTGCAGAGATGAAACCCTTCATGACTGAAGTCACTCATATAGGTTGAGGTCATACAGGTTGAATTCAATCAGGTTGAATTCAACCAGGTCGAGTTTAGTCAGGTTGAGTTCAATCAGGTTTAATTCAATCAGGTCGAGTTTAGTCAGGTTGAGTTCAATCAGGTTTAATTCAATCAGGTTGAATTCAATCTGGTTGAATTCAATCAGGTCGAGTTCAATCAGGTCGAGTTCAATCAGGTTGAGTTCAATCAGGTCGAGTTCAATCAGGTCGAGTTCAATCAGGTCGAATTCAATCAGGTTGAATTCAATCAGGTCGAATTCAATCAGGTTGAATTCAATCAGGTTGAATTCAATCTGGTTGAATTCAATCAGGTCGAGTTCAATCAGGTCGAGTTCAATCAGGTTGAGTTCAATCAGGTCGAGTTCAATCAGGTCGAGTTCAATCAGGTCGAATTCAATCAGGTTGAATTCATTCAGGTTGAATTCATTCAGGTTGAATAACGTGCTTCTGTTTAAAAAAGTGACACAGTTCGCAGTCTTCAGTTCATGAAATAATTACACACGTGTTTCGCTTCCTTCGTCTATCCAGAAACTCTTGCAGACGATAAACCTTTTACTCGCTAGTTCTCTAAAGGTCATATCAGCAGTGTTGGTCAACACCATCGTCATGCCAATCTTCATCGCTTTCTTCATCCCTATTGCTATTGGCTACTTCTTCCTGCAGAGGTACTTTCTGGCAACTTCAAGGTAACTATCCATGTAAATAGCTAAAGTACATTTCAATGAAGTCACTATATGGGAACGTTACATTGAACTGGTAAATATTTGCAATAAGCATGATGATAAACATGGAAAAGAAAAGAAAAGGAAAAAGGAAAGGAAAAAAAAGTACTCTTCTGCAATGTTCAGTAAAACAAAAATCACTTATTAATTTTAATACTGGTCCAGAATTTATTCAAATGTCATCCTCCACTAGAGGCTCCCACCAAATAATAACACAAACATCTTGGAAAAAGCTTAGTTGCCAGATTTCGTTTTACCCCCTGGGTTGTTTGTTTGTTTTTTCACTTTTTTCCCTTCATGTGAACACTGCTGCTTCCATCATCTGAGCGGCAATTCTGTGTCGTCAATCATCGATCGACATCGACGCGGGGGTGGGGAGGGTGTAATGTAGGCAGAGCATTGTTGTCGAACACTTACACGTTAAAGTGGAGCGATACGATTTAACATCTTATAAGGCACTGGGAACTGTATGTTGTAAATGTATAACATGTCTACCCATCTTGTCCTACTTTAAGGGAATTACAGCGGCTAGACAGTGTGAGCAAGTCTCCTGTTTTCGCTTACTTCTCTGAAAGCCTAGGAGGACTCACCACCATTCGGGCATTCCGGTTTGTCAATGTTTTTGTCAGTAATGTGTGTATTTAGTAATGAAAACCATTAAACAATTTGTACGATCTGATTGAGCTACACTAGCTGTTTCAATTGCTATACTTTTCAACTTCGTTTTGATCAATCATTTTGTTTTACTTATTTAAGCCTGGCATTTAAAAAGTTATATATATACATAACACAGCCTTTTAAATGGTTGACTTTCCAGGTGTGGTGAGCGTTTCTACAAAACCGTCATATCAAGGATCAATGCCAATCTTTCTGCCTTCATGTACCTACAAGTAACGCAACGCTGGCTTGGTGTTAGATTGGTAAGTGTGTATAGGACTCGATCTTACTCAAAACACCAATATTATTCATGTTGAGATCAATTTTCAATACTGATTTTAGAATAGTTTGTATAATGGAATCACATGTGTTAAGCAATAAGATTTACACTGATCAATCTGAGCTCTTAGTGGAATCGAGCCCAGCTTCGAGATGTGGGTATAAGAAATCAGCCAATAAATTGTCCCAGCTTTAAGAAGTGTGGACTAAACCCATGTCCGGAAAGTAAAACCGTTCAGTTGAAATATTCGAGCCAACATTTGGCAGCAGTATTAGTTAAACGTTTTCTGCACGTTTATGTATGTATACAACTCCAGAATCATTAATCAATCAATCAGTCATTTGTAGCGTTTATACATGGACATTTAAACAGTTACTTCTCAACGTACCGTAAAGCAAGCTTACATAGTAAGTTTGTGGACAAGTTTGGAAAGTTGATATCGACGCAGATTGGCTGATTTTGTGAAGAATACCTTTTACCCTTTGTGAACTGATTGAAAATACCCTGTGCAGACCTCCGAATATGAGTTTACTGAAGTCTTTGGAACATGGAGGACCGAAAGTGTCTGACAAGTTTTGTTGATGGTCAGTATGTCAGAGAGGTGAATGAAGCGCGGGCATAGACCCTAGTAGATATTAACAAACAGTTGAATGCATTTAAAATGTACCTACACCAAAAGTTTGCATTTGAGTTTAATCCAAAATTCTTAAGAGAATTTCACATTTCTTTCATATAAAGTCCGAGTTGTTTTCACTTCAACTTTAATAGGACTTCATTGGTGCACTGATGGGGATTCTGGCTGGTATGACTACACTTGTCGGTGCGTTAACCGTTGGTCTAGATCCCAGTCTCGTTGGACTAGCAGTCACATATACTCTACAGGTTTGTCGACAGAATGCTGTCTGAAATACTAATTGGGTTATATACAAGTTAGGATAACAGTTCAGCCGTGGACGAATTGATGACTTCAACAGTGGCTATGGCAGGATTGCTCAAAAAGTTCCTTTTCAACGTTGTCTTTGCAGCAAACGGTCACAGTCGTAGCCGAAGTCGTTTGGTTCGGACGCAGCTTGATGACATAAATGTTTTTGAGGAGTATTTGGTATCCTTGTCCATTGCTTCAACGTGTCATGGAGGACAGTGCACTATTAACTTCCAATTGTTTTTATACAATAGGGAGACTGTAATTAATAACTATTATTGTAATGTACAGATTTCTGCATACTTGAACTTTTACGTGCGCACAACGGCCGATTTGGAGATGCAAATGAACGCAGTAGAACGTGTAAAGTACTATACTCACGTCGATAATGAGTCGTATGAAGGTAAGAGTCCAACAAACCGACAACATGAACTACTATCTTCAAATTGTCTAGCTCCTGCGCAAAAAAACATGGTCCGATGGTTCAAAAAAACATTTTGATTCAAAAAAGGAGGGCTTGGAATTCGATCAGGAGTTAGTTTCCCCAGAAAGACATGAGTTTACTTTTTTTCAAAAATTCAATGCAAGCAGCCTTATACAATCATTGTCGTAGTGGTGTGTACATTTTACAAAAACTGTAATTCGGCATCCTAATCCGTCACTCAGTGACGCTCATGGCACTCAAACATTATTCCCCCAGTCATGATCACTGGGTCAATTATTTCATTCCAAACCATCTCAGCTCCCTTGGAGCATACAGTCTGTGCTGTAAAGTATATAGCACACCAAACTAGATCAATCAAGAACCATCTCTGTCCTCACAGGTACCCTTTTACTCCTGGGCAAAGATTCAACCAGGATTCGAACCCACATCCTGTTGACTTAACGACCAGAGAACTTTTAAAAGTCCGATGCACTAAACCGCTCAGTCATTACGAGCATTGATACCTTGATAATGTCATTGATACACATACTATAATACGCAGTGTACTCTTTAACCAATACAATTTACTTAACTAACCCACATTCTCCCAGGTCTTAAACCACCCCAGAATTGGCCAAACTGTGGTACAGTGAAGCTTGAAAACGTTTCCGTGCGATATGGCCACAATATGGAGCCTGTTCTTCAGGACATCACAGTAGAATTTCAAGCTGGAGAAAAGGTCATCACTCTTCTTTAAATAGTATTTTCGTACAATGTTGAAGGTTTCTTTTCAGGTGTTAAAATTGTTAAAATTGTTGTTAAAATTGTTATTTTCAAAATAAACAATAAAATGTTTTAGTACAAACTCCACGATCATTGATATAGTCAGAGAACCACAAAAAGGTGAACAGGCACCACAAATTGTTTTCGTTCAGAAAGACTGTAGTAGGCAAAATTGCTGTTACTTCTTTGGCAGTGCTCATTTGAACCAGAATGCTTACACCCATAATCAGATCAGACCTCAGCCTCAGCAAACAACCTCTGAGTGAATTAGATGTTGTCAATATTGATTTACTGTCGCTGTTGACAGGTTGGCATTTGTGGGCGGACAGGGGCAGGGAAGTCTTCACTCACTCTTGCATTGCTTCGTGTTATCGACATATGTAAAGGTAAACTTAATGAGCACAAAGCCAAAACTTATGTCAAACTAGTCACTTGCATACAAACCTCTTTAAAAATCCACAGCAATGTATGAATTTGTTAGACACGTGCAGTACAACCAAATCAAAGCCACGCAGTTGGCTATTGGCTTATTGCCAGACACACTTCAGCTGCGGCTACAGCAAGATCGCTTCAAATCCCCATCCATCAACGTTGCTGGTGACGTCATGGACCACAGCCGTAGCCGTAGTGACTCAATTTGGATGCAATTATGTGTGGCAGTGTCTTATAAACGATGGTTTGTGTTGGATAACTGTCTATATGGACGCTGCATCATAAAGTTAACTATAAACCCATGACCACATTAATGTTCAAAGTTTGTCATTACATTTACTCTCTATGCAGGTCGCGTCATAATTGACGGTATCGACATCAAGTCTGTGCCCCTGACTTCTCTTAGAAGTCAGATCAGCATTATCCCGCAGGATCCAGTTCTTTTTACTGGAACAATAAGGTAAGTAATCAGTACACACTAAAATAAGTCTTCTCAATTTTCAAAGGCTTTCTTCAATTCCACTTATTCCTTGCATTCAAAAAGTTGTTTCTCCGGATACAATCTATAAGTAACCAGAGGTTGATACCCGTCAACAGATATAATTTGGACCCAACTGGGATGGACAACACGGATGAAGCTCTGTGGCGCGCCTTGGAAATCGCTCAACTGAAGGAAGCGGTTTCATCGTTGGACGAGGGACTGGGTGAGTTACCAACGATTTAAAAAGTGTTGTAGCCAAGACATGCATGTACGAGACAAAGACCAAGTCCAAGACCGGAAAAAGGGGGGGGCAAGACCAAATCTAAGTCCGGAAAAGGGGGGACCAAAACCAAGACCGGAAAGACCAAGATTGGTCTCGAGAAATACAGCACTGGTTAAAGAAGTTACCACTTGCGCGGTTTAAATATTTGTTGGAGGTGACACTGCCCTATAACGATTGCCACATGATGTTCTTTTGTTTCCAATTGTAGATTCCATGGTGACTGAAGGTGGTGAGAATTTCAGTGTTGGTCAGCGGCAGTTATTCTGTCTGGCTCGTGCCTTCCTGAGGAAGTCTCATATCCTCATCATGGACGAAGCCACCGCCTCAATCGACATGGAGACGGTAAAATTAATTTGTCTGTAAATTGACAACTTCTGAGACTGCATTCTAATTGAACGAGAATAATATATGCCTGCATGGCGTACACAGTTGTAATCCTTTCCATGTAACTAGTCTGGTTTATGAAATGTATTTATTTGTGCTTCTTAAATACAGGATAAGATTCTTCAGCGTGTGGTTACAACCGCCTTCGCTGAGCGTACTGTGCTGACTATAGCGGTTGGTTAAGATCCTTCTTTGTAGCTGCATGATTTAGGCTAATAGTGATAATTGTATTGTGTTCAGTTAGTACCATTCGATGTGACGTTTTAGTTTGACATGTTTTGTTTTCTGTTTTGACGTAGCATCGCATTGGAACTATTTTGAACTCTGACAAGATTCTGGTTCTGGACGACGGGAAGGTAGCGGAGTATGGAACGCCCGATGAACTCATGGAAAGAGAAGATGGAATATTTGCTTCGTTTGTTCGAGACAAAGACATGTAGTCACATACTAAGAACAATTGAAGCCAAAATAAAAAATACTAATATTAATGGATGGATTGTCGAAATGTCACGAAGCATGCAAGTTGGATTAAAAAAATTATAGATTGACGTCATCAAGCGACCATCTTAGCGGTAAACCGATGACGAAACAGTGGAAACGCCCAGATTTGTTCGCGCGGCGCATACGATTGGCCACTGAGCAACCTCTTCATTTTCGTTGGGTTAGGCCCATTCTCGAATCTATTATGAACAACAAATTCATGTAAAGTATTATTTCAAAATGAACCATGAGTCCAATACATGGACTTTTGTCTCAAGCAGGTGTTTGAGTTTGTCAATTCCAATTTCTATAAACAATTAATAAGTTCGACCTCCCTTGTTTTTTAGTTGATGTGTTCTGTTTACGTTAAACTCTTTATTCAGAAGGAACTTGCTACAGAGTCAAACTTTTCATCATATCGGGGAAATGCAAACAATATAATGTTATTGGTAAACAATTAAAAAAGATACACTTTTGTTTGCCCTTGGACTATTATGAACTCTTAAATGTCTATATACATAAAGGTTAAGATAGATAACGATTTTGTTATTTTATAATGCAAACAACAACGCTCAGAAAATAACAAATTTGATTAGCAACGTTTGTTTATATTAAAAGTGGCTAAAACCAAGCAGTAAAAAAATGTGATTTGAAATGTACATTAGTATCTTCTGTTTTTCTTTTGGAAATAAGTTTTTTTAAATGACTGGCCAGGAGATTTGAGCAATATGAAACAGAATAGAGGACTGTAGTTGTGTCTTGTTACATTGGTAGGAAATGTTTGTCAAGGCCTATCTAACTGAACGTGTAATAAACCAAAGCTTTTAAGAGATGTCTGAGATCAACATCAATATCATGTTTATAATAGAGAAGAATGTATTTCAGAGACCATACAGGTCAGCGGACGGAATTCTGAGACCATACTGGTCAAGGGATGGGATTTCAGAGACCATAATGGTCAGGGGATTGGATTCAGAGACCATACTGGTCAGGGGATTGGATTCAGAGACCATACTGGTCAGAGGATGGGACATACTGGTCAGGGGATTGGATTCAGAGACCATACTGGTCAGGGGATGGGATTCAGAGACCATACTGGTCAGGGGATGGGATTCAGAGACCATACTGGTCAGGGGATTAGATTCAGAGACCATACTGGTCAGAGGATGGGATTCAGAGACCATACTGGTCAGGGGATTAGATTCAGAGATCATACTGGTCAGAGGATGGGATTCAGAGACCATACTGGTCAGGGGATGGGATTCAAAGATCATAGTGGTCAGAGGATGGGATTCAGAGACCCTACTGGTCAGGGGATGGGATTCAGAGACCATACTGGTCAGGGGATTGGATTCAGAGACCGTACTGGTCAGGGGATGGGATTCGGAGACCATACTGGTCAGGGGATTGGATTCAGAGACCATACTGGTCAGAGGATGGGACATACTGGTCAGGGGATTGGATTCAGAGACCATACTGGTCAGGGGATTGGATTCAGAGACCATACTGGTCAGGGGATTGGATTCAGAGACCATACTGGTCAGGGGATTAGATTCAGAGACCATACTGGTCAGAGGATGGGATTCAGAGACCATACTGGTCAGGGGATTAGATTCAGAGATCATACTGGTCAGAGGATGGGATTCAGAGACCATACTGGTCAGGGGATGGGATTCAAAGATCATAGTGGTCAGAGGATGGGATTCAGAGACCCTACTGGTCAGGGGATGGGATTCAGAGACCATACTGGTCAGAGGATGGGATTCAGAGATCATACTGGTCAGAGGATGGGATTCAGAGACCATACTGGTCAGAGGATGGGAGTCAGAGACCATACTGGTCAGAGGATGGGATTCAGAGACCATACTGGTCAGAGGATGGGATTCAGAGACCATACTGGTCAGGGGATGGGATTCAAAGATCATAGTGGTCAGAGGATGGGATTCAGAGACCCTACTGGTCAAGGGATGGGATTTCAGAGACCATAATGGTCAGGGGATTGGATTCAGAGACCATACTGGTCAGGGGATTGGATTCAGAGACCATACTGGTCAGAGGATGGGACATACTGGTCAGGGGATTGGATTCAGAGACCATACTGGTCAGGGGATGGGATTCAGAGACCATACTGGTCAGGGGATGGGATTCAGAGACCATACTGGTCAGGGGATTGGATTCAGAGACCGTACTGGTCAGGGGATGGGATTCGGAGACCATACTGGTCAGGGATTGGATTCAGAGACCATACTGGTCAGAGGATGGGACATACTGGTCAGGGGATTGGATTCAGAGACCATACTGGTCAGGGGATTGGATTCAGAGACCCTACTGGTCAGGGGATTGGATTCAGAGACCATACTGGTCAGGGGATTAGATTCAGAGACCATACTGGTCAGAGGATGGGATTCAGAGACCATACTGGTCAGGGGATTAGATTCAGAGATCATACTGGTCAGAGGATGGGATTCAGAGACCATACTGGTCAGGGGATGGGATTCAAAGATCATAGTGGTCAGAGGATGGGATTCAGAGACCCTACTGGTCAGGGGATGGGATTCAGAGACCATACTGGTCAGAGGATGGGATTCAGAGATCATACTGGTCAGAGGATGGGATTCAGAGACCATACTGGTCAGAGGATGGGATTCAGAGACCATACTGGTCAGAGGATGGGATTCAGAGACCATACTGGTCAGAGGATGGGATTCAGAGACCATACTGGTCAGGGGATTGGATTCAGAGACCATACTGGTCAGAGGATGGGATTCAGAGACCATACTGGTCAGAGAATGGGATTCAGAGACCATACTGGTCAGAGGTTGGGATTCAGAGACCATACTGGTCAGAGGATGGGATTCAGAGACCATACTGGTCAGAGGATGGGATTCAGAGACCATACTGGTCAGAGGATGGGATTCAGAGATCATACTGGTCAGAGGATGGGATTAAGAGACCATACTGGTCAGAGGTTGGGATTCAGAGACCACACTGGTCAGGGGTGGGATTCAGAGACCATACTGGTCAGAGGATGGGATTCTGAGACCATACTGGTCAGAGGATGGGATTCAGAGACCATACTGGTCAGAGGTTGGGATTCAGAGACCACACTGGTCAGGGGGTGGGATTCAGAGACCATACTGGTCAGGGGATGGTATTCTAGCCAGTTTATACGCATCACGATAGATGTTAAACTGTTCACGGATCGTGCCATAGTACCTAATTCTGTCAGAACAAACCTTAAGGTTGGCATGCAAACACTGAAATATTGTCATTGTTAAAGTTAAGCTGTAGTTAGCTACTTTTGTGAGGTACGGTTTTACCGTGTGACAAGGTTCATGCACCGAAGGTCCACAGGATGGTCTTAAAAGGGCTGGGCTCGTTTGGGGTAAACTTTTATAGTCGGTTACGAACACTCGTGGGTAATCGGGTTTGCTTCGTGATTTCTTCTTTGCTTTCACCATTATGGGCCACGGTTCGAGTCCTACTTTGGACCAGAGCCTTTCATAGGGATTTGGCTTTCTGTCCATCTGATTGCGTGAGTTGTTCCTTTCATACCTAAAGCTAATAATATCCTCCCGTATTCTCTTGACATGTTACGGGTTACAGTACAACGCACTGTTTACGATTCACCGATCTAATTACCACAATGATAACATAAAAATACTAAAACAGTACCGTATATATCTGAATAAACTTATTTGACTTCAAATAACTATTTTAATATATAGTTTGCAAGTACTAGTCTCTTTGAGTGTCATCTAATCGTAAATAACACACATAAGAAATACATAAAAAGATTATCAATCGATTGTTTATCCAGGTAACTGTAAGGGTTGTGTTATACCACCAGGGAAGGTAGCCCTGGGTCATCAAACTGTACAACAAAGCACAACATACAAAGTTGTCAATTAAGCACTCCAGTAAAAAAAAACCTGATCGAATCCCCACAATTTGACAGATAATAAACTGCATACGTTTCCTACGAAAGATTCCATTCCAAGATGCTATACACTACAATCAACCATATCGGACGCACATCATATTGCGGTCACACAAATACGCCAAGTACAAATAAATACAGTCACAAGTTTCTTTACTCACGAAAAAGGGCCTTGCAAAACAAACATTGAAACCATTTATACACCTTGTACCTTGGTCTCCCCCCCCCCGTTGTAAATGTTTTTGAAGTGAAGGTCAAAGGCTAATGATTTCAAAGGTCATAAGTGCATCAGGTCCATTCGATCAGTTTCATAAAAAGTGTTTTAACGGTAAATGACGGGATATCGGTTGGAGAAGGAATGTCAAATCAGTTCCGTATTGAAGAGTGAGTATTTATTATATTTGTCTAATCAAAAAATGGCATTTAATATAGTCCATGGAAATGTTGGCTGAAGCTGTCTTTCTTAATGTTGTGTATGTTTTGTTATGTTCCGAATAATAACAGGATATTTTTTTCACAAACAAGTGTCATTCATCTAGGGTTGGCACAACATCCTAACACAAAGAAAACAACAGTTTACCAATGATTCAGAGCTATGATGTTTATATCTTTTCCACAGAAGTTTTGTAATAGACCTCGATGTTCACCAGTGATGGATACTCAATGGGAGTGGTTTTGTGGGATAAATTCCTCATATACTGAGGAGTCTTTAGAGTGGTACGACGATGTACGTAACAACACGTGTTTGGTGAACGGAGTGGCGAGCATCTCTCACGGTATATTCTTCATCCTCTTCTCGCTCATTCTCCTTGTGGTTGGATGCTGCACGGGGTATCGTAAAGTCCACACTAAACACCTACTGGTGTATCCTGGCCACAGCATAAGATGGCTCATATCAGCATTACTCCTGGTGATCCTTCTTGCATCCATCGGTGAGGGCGTCATGACTGATGAGACATACCAAGTCTTGAATCAACCCACTCAGCCTCATCTCTACATTCACAGTGTCTTGAGCTTCGTAGCAGTATTGGTGTCCCTCATCTATTATCATCACATGGAACTATGGCAGATACCGATGATGTCTCTGTTATTGTTTCTTTACTGGATATGTTCTCTAGGCTCTGACATCATTCGTTTATTGAGCTTAGAATTTAAGGAGCAGGTCGACGTGCATATTCTTGTTTTTGATTTAACTATCATCAAAATCGCCATGTACTTCTTCTTGATTCTTGTGGAAGCCAACGTAATTAGAAAGAAGGTAAATATTGGCAATCCTTCCGTTTAGTTATATTATTGTGAATGACATTTTAAAGTTCATAATTTGTAACTTAAACCTTTCTTCTTGAAAGTAGCCTTGAAAAGGTTGTATGCAACTCCATGTAAAAAATAGGGATAAACATGTTTACCTTTGAATATTTTAATCATCAGAAACCAACATTAATAAGCATAACAAGCTATGAGTTGAAATCGAAATACTAGCCGTGTTTCTGATTATATTTGTATGTTTCCTTCTTCTTCTGTAAGTTCGTCTTCCACAAGAAAGCGGCTTTTCCAAGCGATTTGAAGAAAGCTGATATGCTTTACATGCAGTCTTATGTCAGCCTGTTCTCTAGCTTGACGTATTGGTGGGCGAACTGGCTCCTCAACCTCGGATACAAGAAACATCTTGAGCTTAGTGACCTGGGTATACCCTCGGAACAACACGAGGCAAAGTTCAACCACGAGAGGTTTCGAAAAGCATTCCGGGTAGAAATGGTGGGTCATTTCAGACAAGAAAATCAGATATTTGAAACCTTGCTGTCATTCTGGTTCAAAGTTTACTGTGACTATTAAAGTCGTCCTGATGTTATGTACTTTATTACCTTAAAGAAAAAAACAGTAGTAAGAGTGTTGTTAAAATAAAAAAAAATCCTCATAAAATGTGTATTAAAAAAAAAAAAATTCATTTCAAGTGCATATGTCTTTATATTATGTATTAAAACCATCCTTTTCGGTTATCTATTTTTATTTCGCTCCATTACGATGTCAATTTAACTAGCTGGATGAAGACAGACAATTAACCTTTATGCTGAAATGTAAATCATTACAATGAATAAGCTAAAAATAAAAGATACGGAAAGTCATTTAAGTTTACAAATAATGTTTCTATAGAAGTGATAAACAATAACAACACAATTTATTTAATGGGAGCTGTACCAATAACTTGTTTTGTTATTTTCGAATGAAGGAAAAAGCAAAGATTACAGGAAAAGAGGCGTCACTAATCAATGTCTATGTCAAGACTTACGGCAGACGGCTGTTCGGGGCAGCGGTTCTTAAGCTCATTGGTGAAATGGTTGCTTTCATCGGCCCCCTAGCTGTTGGTGCTCTGACCGCCTATGTCATGACTCTCGCTTCCCCAACTGTTAAATCAGACGTAAGTGGAATAAGACAGGGATTGGGGTCAAGCTTGATTGGGAGTATGTTCCTCTGGGGATCAAGCTTGTGGGAGTATCATCATCTGGGGATTAAGCTTGTATGGGAGTATGTTCCTCTGGGGATTAAGCTTGTGGGAGTATCTTCCTCTGGGGATCAAGCTTGTGGGAGTATCTTCTTCCGGGGATTAAGCTTGTATGGGAGTATGTTCCTCTGGGGATTACGCTTGTGGGAGTATCTTCCTCTGGGGATCAAGCTTGGAGTATCTTCATCTGGGGATTAAGCTAGTATGGGAGTATGTTCCTCTGGGGATTAGGCTTGTGGGAGTATCTTCCTCTGGGGATCAAGTTTGTGAAATTATCTTCACCTGGTGATCAAGCTTGGGGGAGTTTCTTCCTATGGGGATCAAGCTTGTATGGAAGTATGTTCCTATAGGGATTAAGCTTGTATGGGAGTATGTTCCTCTGGGGATTAAGCTTGTATGGGAGTATGTTCCTCTAGGGATTAAGCTTGTATGGTAGTATCCTCCTCTGGGGATCAAGCTTGTATGGGAGTATCTCTTTGACTGGGACCCATGTTGCCTGTAGCAAGTTAACTAAGTTACGAGAGTGCTGTTTAGGAGGCTGTCTCAAAAGTCTCTTCTTTTTTTTGGCTCCAGGCACACCTTATCACCGTGGAAGAGTTTTTTCAGAATGGATTTGTGTTGGTCATCGTCATGTTTCTTTCTGCTGTGGTTAACTTACTCTGTCTTCAAACTCACTACTTCATTGGTATTGTTGAAGGACTCAACGTTCGAGCCGCCATACAGGTAATAGGGGTTATCGAACCACCAATTACTAGCGTATTACAAGAGTCCATACTATCGTTTTTAGTATTAATATTTAATTGACGTCATCAGGTTGCTTTCATTGGAGCAAGACTTTAACGGAACAATTTGTTGGTTTGTTATTCTGAATTCTTTCAGGCCATGGTCTATGAGAAATCTTTGCGTCTCTCTACCGTAGCCACTACGGGGGGTAAGATGGACATGGGACAGATCACCAATCACATGTCGGTTGATCCTACCACCCTTTTCTTCATGTTTCAAATGGTCAACAACTTATGGGCGATTCCCGTGCAGGTACGAATTTAAGGATGTTTCTATACAGCTTTATATTTGGAAGGGACTAAAATTATTAAGTTCTGGAGAAAAATGTTGACTGACACGTAACTTCGCCGTTTTGTACTTGCCTCTGATGTAGAAAATAATTTTAATCGGTCATTGTTTGTCCAAAAGTTGGTTCTTTGAATAAATATAACTCCAACGTTCCCCTAACATGTCATAGCTTAAATGTAATCCTCCATCATCCTTTACATGTCCTCGCAATAACATAAAATAATACATCCTGGAAAATGGTTATAAAAACGTACGACCATTGTTAGTTTATTTTGCCAATACCCATGGTGAATTCCAGCAACTGAGCATGTAGTTCTTATACTCTAGCCTCATTTTAAAAAGGGTTTATTTTCCAATTACACGTGATGCTTTATACTTGCCTTAATTTACAATGAAAGTACACAGTAATGCAGAGAAATCACAGACTCGGTGACATGACAGGTTCAAATCTGTGAGTACATCAGAATGAGTTTTATCTTGCTTAGAATACGGTGTCTTCTCAGTGACATTCAAATCTTCGTCCCAACCGTTTGAAATGGACTGGAAATCTGCGTCTCATTAGAGTCTGATGACGTATAATAATCACCTGTACTTCTATAAATATGACAGATTTAAAACCGATTGATGCGGTAGTGGGCTCCGTACTTTTTTCTTTCAACGAGATACATAAATGTATTTGACAAGAGTTTTCATTTTTATATTTACAGCTTATTGTAAACCTGGTCCTTCTTTACGTCCAGTTGGGTTACGCCGCACTGATTGGCGCAAGTGTGTTTCTGATTATCAGTCCGATTCAATTCAAAGTGGCTTCTTTAATTGGAAAGCAACAGAAGAAACTACTTGTAAGTGTTATTATATTTAGTATTTTTTTAAAGATCGACCAAAACTATGACATTTTCTAACCCTAACCTAATGTCAAATCAAAGGCTTTGAGAATGATTTCCATCTGAACTATGGTGTGTCGCGGCCGAACGGTCTAGATCATCAAACTCAAGTTCTGATGGCCTAGTCATCAGACCGAGGGTTCCAATCCTGGTCATGACACCTAATGTCCCTGAGCAAGACACTTAACCATAAATTGCTCCTCTTAACCCAGGTGTATAAATGGGAACCTTTCATGGCTAAGGCGGTAGTAAGTAGGAGTAACGTCTTATAGCGCTAATATAAACAGCTAGGGGTTGTTTGCTCCATGGGAGTTGAGAACGTTTGCAAAATGGTCTGAGTATGCCTGGTTGCAAAACGCCTTGTACTACTGAGATATGTGCACTATTTAATAGCACAGATACTATGTACAAGATGCATCATGAAGGTAAACTTAAACATATTACCCAAAGAAAAAACAGTTCACAGGTAGTTCGCCGAAAAACTACAGGATATGTATGAATTTACTCACCCAAGACCAACAATGTGTTATAACGTGTCTAAGAGTCAATCAATGTTTGGATTCATGGCTTGCTTATGTTCAGACTATACCTCTTAAGAGTCAACATCAGGCCTACTTAAGTTATGTTTACCTGTTATAATGTTTTTATAAACACCATATTAATTTAACAGTAGTCCCAAGCAGCGGAAAAACAAGCTTTCTACACAGCGGGTGATTGTTGATTAACCATTAACTCTTGGGTTAAGGGACTGTTTTTACGACAGGTTGTAATAATTGAAGTACGACTGAACACATAGGTCAAGTTAACTATTATTAATAAATGGCACTGAAAAAGGCTATTGACTTTGCCAATAAACGATATCACCAGTTACAACCGAATAAACAAATCGTTAGACAAGATCTGTATGCTACCGTACTTTGTTTCCAAAACCAAAGGTCAAGATAAATGAACCAGCTACCGGTACGCACCCAATTAACAGAGATCAAAATGCAACGTCACGGTGTTTATCTTTTTTCTTTTCTAATTTTTTAATCAAAGAAACTATCTGACGAACGCCTGAAGAAAACGAATGAATTACTTCAAGGTATCAAGCTGCTGAAGTTGTATGCGTGGGAGGGACTGTACTGCAAAGCCATCGAGATCATCAGATACAAAGAACTAATACAAATCATCAAGGTCCATGCTGGATTTGTAACTACAGGTGGTGACCTCCAAATGTTTCAATTTAGAAAAGCAACACCCCAATCTCAAAGTAAACCAGTTAATAGAAACAGAAGTGAAAGAGACGTTTTCCAGCAAAGTTCTAGCTATCTGTGATGTGCTTAGAGTTGTTGTCCCTTGTTAAGCCAAATTTGCTTTAATTTGCACTGTGTAAAACGAACATTTGTCAAACCTAATTTGCTTGACCAAGCTGTATATATATAGTGTATACCCCTCCCCACCCCACCCCTTCCACTACCAGCTAAACTTGATCTATAGCCTAATCCTTTACGCATACCTTTACAATTATTCTGTACATATACCTGTATATTCATATATGTAAAACTAGTAGGGGAGATGGCCTTAGCTTTCGATTCAAACCGGACCTTTGTCAGAGGCAATATGTATATACATGTATATGTAAATTAGTAGGGGGATGGCCTTAGCTTTCGATCCAAACCGGACCTTCGTCAGAGGTCAAACATGTATATGTAAATATATACATAGTTGACTTCCCATAATTGTTTGCTCCTCTTTTCTGCTATGAAAGGATATGTTTTTGTTTGTGCTTGTCTACGCCTCTGACGAAAGTCCGGCTTGGATCGAAAGCTAAGGCCTTCTCCCCTACTAGCTTCATGAACATGTATGCACATATATTAGTGAATCTCATAGCAGCTAGCCATCAGTATGTTGTGTTGAATTCAAACTTATTCAAACACGTGATAGTCAAATCTGAATTGCTTTTTCTTCTCAGTTACGTTTACGATTCTAACCCCTACTCTGGCAACAGTTCTGGTAAGTTCGGATTATCAGCAATATAATTGCCTCTGGCTTATCAAAATGGGGTATCATCAACAAGCAGACACGTTCAAAACGGACTTAACAACCACAAAGGGCTCCTGCAATCTGTATACTCATCGTCTTCAACTGTATATCTCAACGCAAACACTTTATATATTTGTAGTTGCAACGTGTGACGACATAACTTCATTCATTCATCTCACAACATTATTTCCATATTGCAAAGAATGTGCATTATAGGTAATTATAAAGAAGGTCAACTAAACAAAGATGTTTAAAGGAATGCAAGAATAATAATTGTATGAGGCACAAATGAAATAGAGGCAAAAAGGAGGCATATTCATTACTCAAAAGACCAAGTCTTGTACAGCAATGCCTTTATCAAACAACAACTTGGACCAACTGGACTTAAAACAGATTGACAGGACATACAAAGAACGGAACGAGATAAACAAACAAAAAACACCCCAACAAACAAACAAACACGAACTAAAGAACAAATTTAAGGCATTTCATTTTTAAAGCTATACATTGTTTTACTTTTATCTCCCAATCCTTCAGGGATTTGGAACCTACACCGCCCTCACCGGTCTCCCTTTGACACCCGATATAACCTTTTCATCGTTGGCACTGTTCAATCGACTCTCTATGCCGTTGATGATGCTGCCTATGAGTTTACTCTATTTCATTAACGGTATCGTGAGCACTAAACGAATTCAGAAGTTTTTGGCAGCACCGGAAGTAGAAGACGACTCTGTTATAGATAACACAAATGGTGTCACTTCTGAGACAGAACAGGTGAGAGCTTTATAAACAATTAAGTTTGAAGATTTCTTTCTTCCTAGCTTTGTTATTGGGAAACAAAGGCCCATAATGCACACCCATTGGTTTACTTAATCACAGAACTGTAACCACCCCTTGAACATTAATAACGTGGATTGAGTATACTTTGGGATGGATATTTATCGAAAGACTGGTTTTACATCGTCTTGCACGGGAACCTTTTCTACAAAAGAAGCCTTTTGTATTGCCCAGGATTTTGCATATTGAAATGGTAACAGCCCAATTACTATCTCAAAGATTTCAAAATGAGTCAGTCCCAAATGTCATGGTTTTTAATGATGTCTAATCGGGGAGCGAATTCAGCTCTATATCGAAGAGGGGCAAAAATAAAAATATGTGTCTCGTATAAGAATGAAATTAAATAAAAACACTGAATCCGTTTACATTAAAACATAAGACGCACCATGAAACAAGGCTCTTCCTGTCAACACTCCAAAACAGGGTTTAGTTGGCCATAGATTAGAATACGAGCTTAATCAGCACATGATTAGTCCTGTAAAGGTACTTCGTCTTTCTCAACATATCGATTGCCATAGACGTCACATCAAATAGACACCATGGCTGATGCTCTGGTTGTCTTTATATTGTTTTTACTACTTTTATTCCTACACCCTTCTTTATCTGAACACAGACTAGCCCCCAGAAACCAGACAGCTTCACAATCGCTACCAGTGAAAGTGAATGCGAGGAAGAGGTTTTGTTTACGGAGAAATCAGGTTTACTTGGTAAGTGAGCACAAATGCCTTCATCTAAAACGGAAATCATCATATCACAAAGCTTTCTGATGTAAAAGCATATTTAAGCCACGCCTAATTCAGCGAAAAGGTAGGCGTGGTCGTTAAAATCACTGTAAACAAGGCTGTATCTTTGAAACAAAAACAATGTTCACCTGTTCTTCTACATAGCCTTCACATTAGAGTAATTCTTTCTCCTAAAGACGACAGGAGTAAACTGATCGAAACGTCGAGTTCTCAGAACCACTGCAACGCATTACAGTTGTTCATGTACAGGGCATTGTACATGGTGGTACCGCAAACATTACAAGAATGTACCAACATGCAAAATTTTTAATCATATATTAAATACTCATTGATACTCATTGAAGTTATTACACATGCGCGAATATAATGTCTTCTTGTGATGTCTATTCTTAAGGAAAGACGCATCTGAAATATGGGTCAAGAGGTTCTAGACATCCGTCATGGAATGGGCGTTCAACTAAACCATTGAAGCATGGAGTAGCAGTTAAGGTAAACTATTGATGCTCATTGACTGAGAAATACTAATTTCACGGTTGTTTTTGTTCGTTCGTTTTTTATTAATGGAATGCTCATTTTGTATATAAATTTGACCAAGAACTTATAATCACATATATCAAACCCAGCACTATGTTCCGTTTGGTGTGATTCCTAATTGTATGCAAACTAACTCCCGGCTGAGAATTGACCCGTATGCCTGGTCCAAGGGATACAACCCATTTGTGGGTCAATATGACCCAGAAACTGTGTCAAATTAACGCAGTATCAGAGTCAAAATTTATTTGATAACAAGTTTTCGGGTCAGCTTGACCCCAAAACGGGTTCTGGCCTCATGGAACTTGAATCGGAGTAAATTCTGACCCGGGAATCTCTAGAGTGTGCCCCCATACGGATCTGCCACGGAGACGTCATTTTCAGGAACTCCTCATTCAGTAATAATTATGCAATCAACATTTCAAAAGCTATGAAATCATTGCCATTTAACCATTGTTACTCAAAGGGGGAAAAGCCTTTCAAATCAAGCTTCCTTTTGATAGGGACAAATCGGACATATAATTTAAACAGATGGTTTATTCACAACCTATTTGTTTGTTCGTCACAAAAGGTAATCTCCCCCCTACAGTTAACTGTGAACAATGAAATCTTCAAGGCAAACTCTTGGAGGCGCACTGTATTATTTATTAGTGGGCCATATTATCACCCTAAACCTCAAACTATTGATTTACGAAGGTATCGAACGGCAATTTTCTATGGGATCCCAAGTCAGAGAACTTAGTGCTTTCAGATATCAATGTGGAGATACCAGAAGGTGAGTATGGTTTAGCAAACCTAAAGAAACTTTACAATTTTTGAAAACAAATTTCCATTAGTTACCTTGGGAATATGCAAATCTAACAGCATAATTTGTTTGACTGAGGACTACACTAAAACGATTCACCGGGATCAGGTAAACCACTATAATCAGTCTAACAGTTTGGGTGTTGATTTACCATTATTTTGTGTTGGATTTTGTTAGAGTGAGGAAGGATCCTAGTGACTCAATTCGGGGATTTATGGTAAATGAAACATCAAGCGACCTAGCAACGTCAATTTCAAACCTTTTAAACAAAGATGTTACCAGGATGCTTTAACCTTAGAAAATATCATATAGATCACAACACAGTATTTTCCGAGAGCTTAAACAATTGCTACAAACTTTCTACTTAGGAAAACTGACGATTATCACGGGTCAGGTTGGAACTGGTAAATCGTCTTTATTGTCTGCCTTTTTGGGTGAAATGACAACTGTATCTGGTTCTGTTCAAATAAGGTAAGCAGGTAGAATCATTTTGCAAATTTAAATTGTTCGTTACCTCTGGCTGTTTTTACTAAATTATTTCATTTAACATTGGCATGTTATCGCTATGACGTGTGTTCATAATACAGTTCACTTAAGGTTGATAGGAATTTATCGAAAAAACTTGTAGAATCCATTGATGAAAATCATGTTTTCTGCGCATTATTAATTTTTCTGTCTGTCGCTATGAATCCTTTAAAACATTATTTGCAACACCATTTTTTCGTAAAACAATGTTTGTCGATGTTTGCTTTGTTTGATTACCCTTTTTCCTTTTTTAAAACGTTATTTATTTATTTATATTTTAATGATTTTCAATAGTAATTTTACTGCTACAGTGTAAAAGATAATGTGATGTTTTGCACTTTAAAACGATGGACTGTTTCAGTAAATATTTGATTCTTGATATTGTGAGATACGGAAGTTAGTTGGGTTTTAACTGAAAGGTTTGATTCAGCCATCACAATCAAGAGGAGCAATACAAAACAATTACTGTGATCATTATACCTGCTGCCCCACATCAGCTTGCCAGAACAAATGTATTAACTGATATAAATGAATATAAATTATAACACATCCATATCATGTTTCCCCACGGCACGAACTCCTACTTTTTATTCGTCGAGATAACTAAAAAACGGGAGGTGTATCTTGCTTATTATCACGGCGATGTCATTTATTGTACAGAAAGAGAAACCGAATAGCCTTCGCTGCTCAGAAGCCTTGGCTACTCAACACAACTCTCATGGAAAACGTACTGTTCTCAGAACCATTGGATTCCAAAAGGTTAGTCACAATGTTTCATGTTTTCATGTTATTCACTCTCCATTCGAATTCATTTACCCTCGTCATTTATGATTACTACCAACTAGTTGCAGAAAAAACTGGAACCCAGGTTCAAGCAAAATCAATCTTCTCTCTTTCATTGTATCAGTAGCAGAAATCCTGACTCGCTTAGGAATACCTTCACATACATGTACCATACAAATCATTCCAAACTTCTAGTTTTCAAGACGCATTCATAAATTATAAAGTAAGGCACATCACTGTTATTGAGAGAGAACGTACACAATTCATTATCAATGCACTAAAAACGGATGACGAATTAAAAAAATTACATGGTGTGTTCAGATACAAACGAGTGATAGACGCTTGTGCACTGCGACCAGACATTGA
Organism: Pisaster brevispinus; assembly: GCA_023634235.1. Taxonomy (NCBI): domain Eukaryota; kingdom Metazoa; phylum Echinodermata; class Asteroidea; order Forcipulatida; family Asteriidae; genus Pisaster; species Pisaster brevispinus. Next base: position 331,225 of record JAMKCF010000083.1, on the reverse strand, counting down.
CATCTTACCAGCCGGAGACCAGACTGAGATTGGTGAGAAAGGAATCAACCTAAGCGGTGGACAGAAGCAGCGAATCAGCGTGGCAAGAACTATGTACTCAGACCGAGATATCATTTTACTGGTAAGGTCATTCTTTTAACACCATTTCCCGTCAAAAGACAGTCATGCCCTGCAATTCGATCTTGGTATTTATTTTTCAAAAGGTAATTTTTTGAACATCCCTCCCCGTCAAAAAGCCAATCGTGCCCTGCAATTGGTTCTCGGTTTGTTTTTTCAAGTTACATGAAAATATTTTTTATTTTCGTTAATTTGGACTTGTTTTGGTATTTTTTAGGACGACCCTCTGTCTGCCCTAGACGTTCATGTTGGTCGCCACCTTTTTGAGAACGGTATCATCAAGTGGCTCGTCAACCATCGACACACAGTCATCTTGGTCACCCATCAACTCCAGTATCTGAACAGAGCGGACTTGGTAAGTAACCGGGTAAGACGTTGGAAAATCATCCAGCACTGCTCGGGTAAACCTCTGGAGGGGCTTTTTCAATATTAAAAATCACTTGTCATTGCGAAGTTTAAGTCATAATTAAACAGCCCAATGTACACTCTAAAAACTCCAGGGTCAGAGTTCGCCCGGATTACTGACCTAGAAATGGGTCAGGCGCCACGGGACCTAGATCCTAGATCCTAGATCCTAGATCCTAGATCCTAGATCCTAGATCCTAGATCCTAGATCCTAGATCCTAGATCCTAGATCCTAGATCCTAGATCCTAGATCCTAGATCCTAGGTCCTAGATCCTAGATCCTAGATCCTAGATCCGAGTCAGTTGTGACCTGTAAGGATCGTAGAAAAGGGATCTTAGATATTCATTCATGAACTTGAGATAAGGACGAAGAATGTGAATGTGTTTCTATTACAATAGGTTGTAGTTGTTAAGAGGACTTGACACGATATGCAAATTAGTATTGAGCGAAGTATTGTTTCACTGAAAGATCTGGAAGTCTATGGCATGCGCCTAAAACAACGCACGAGAAGATGTGAAATTAAGAAAGCTTTTTTTCTCTCCTATTCACTCTGCATCTACTTTAGATTATTGAAATGAAAGATGGTAAGATAGCCGCCCAAGGGACATTAGATGACATCATCGCTGCTGATCCTGACATGTATAGCGAATACAACAAAGCTGTGGAACTAGCCAGCGAGTCTGAGGCCGAGATGGAACAGTCTGGTTACGAATCAGAGTCGACGAAGGAGGAGAGAGCGAATCTCCAACAGCAAGTCAAAACTGCCATCTTGACAAAACAAATTTCCAAAGGTATAATGAGCGAGTACAAATCACCAAAAAATGTACCAAACGCATCCATTCGAGGACCCTTCCTTGTTTCTTCTGTTAGTCCGGACAAAATGTCATGGTTGTCGGTAATTGGGATAGAAATCGTCGCTTTTGTTGCAATCATGTCCGAATTCCTCCACATTTGCACAGTCACATAAATTATACGTTTGTGAATCAAAAACATCTTGTGATTGTTCTCCGTTGTTCAATCGGCACGCGTTGGACTGTAACACTGACCTGTATTACAGTAACTACAGACTCCCAGAGCCCATATCACCTCTTTGTGGGTGTCAACCAAAAATCTGTCGAAGAAAGTATCTTATACGGACCAGCAAAACGCTTCATTTGTTGAAGTAGCCAGAGGAGATTAACTAAAGTGCACATAATACACGCCCTGAAGCAGATACACATACATTTCGAAGAGGAAAAGATTGATGCATGGTTAGGAACAGATAATTAAGAGCATGTATTTGCAACCATCCAGGTAAAACATGGGAGTATGTCATGTTTTACACGTAAATGATTCGTCATACATGGGTCTGTGGAAATTGATTTTCTTGGATACCCTATAAAAAAAGCCTATCAACAGAAGTCTCGTTTCATGTTCTCGAAAACAAAATACATTGGCTCTTCTAACTGTTTTGTCCAAATCCCATAGAGCCAGGGAAGAACGGAAGTGTGTCTGGAACACTGATGGAGAAAGAAGAGATGGAACGTGGGTCTGTGTCTTACACCGTGTACCTGTACTATGCAGTCAATGCAGGCTGGTTCCTTCTACTACTTAGCGTCGTGATGGCCATCATCAACACCGGGTTCTCAATTGGGAATAATTTCTGGTTGTCTGCCTGGTCTGAGGCCGGGCTGGGGTTGAATGAGGTATGTTTTAGCAGTCCAATCTATATCAGATATGTTTCAGAGGTGGTGTCTTCTTGGGTGAATACCAAAGGAATGGGGCTTTTGGGTTGGTAAATTAGTGTCTGTGTAACTTTTAAGCATTTTCATGCATCTGTCAGGCTCAATCTGTTTCATATTTTTAAAATGTAAAAATTGCCAACAAAAGAACAAGAGGCCACCCAGGGAAAGGGCTGCAAGAAAAAATTTTGAGGGAGAGGAAATAATCTGTTCACATTACTCCTGAACTGTGGCAGATTGTAAGTAAATGAAAAGCACAGAAGGGACAACCAGTAAGGCACCTGCGCACATTCGAAGAGAAGACAAATAGTTGTATTTTAATACTGATAAGCAGGATTACTTTTCAGGAAGATAAGTATCACCAGTATCTTCCGTCAAACGTAAAGGAAAGGTACACGTAGGGTGGAACCCACAAATATTTTGTGCAGCTCTTCAAAAACGTAATATAGCACTTAGTTACTGACAAAAGATGCTAAGTTGTCTCTTTGCTTTGTAGACGGCGCAGTACAACAAGGTGTTCAACGATTACTTCGGTGGCTACGTTGGTTTGTCTGCTGGCTATTTGGTGTTTAGGGTGCTCGCGTCATTGACCCTTGTTGGGGTTATTTTAAGAGCAGCCAAGAGACTGCACCAGAATGTACTCCGTAACATCATCAAGGTACCACTAAGGTGAGATTTCATGTTTGTTTTAACGGTAGTAAGCTCTACAGATTTTCGAAACACAGTTTATTGGCGACACACCAATTGAAGTTTACGCAATACATGTTTTGGTAAATAAATGATGGTGCTGTTCAATTCAGTGACAGTCCATAACTGTTGACTTACAGCTCATAAAGTATCTGGAAACGATGATATTTTTCAGATACTCTCATAACAGCAGTAGAATGTTTTCATGCTTCAATTTTGAGTATTCCTCATCAATCAGAAGATTCTAATATACAATCAATATGACTCAAATCTTATAAACAAAGACGATTGGTTTGTGTCGCATCAGTTCCACATAGTGCGGTTATAGGTTCGTGGACGATGTTTTTGAGTGAAGCTCAACATGACACCATGCATATCAAATGCGTGTACGATCAAATCATTTTGTTGATACAGTGTTGTCTATACACTGCAAAAACAGTGGTGTTAAAATTGACATCATGGGCGTTGTCACATGGATCCCCAAGAGAGAATCGAAATTTACACCATAGGGTGTTAAAAACAACACCAATGTAATTGTGTCGGCAGATATTATTGTCATTTTAACACCCGATGGTGTAATTTTGTATTCTTTTTTCGGTATCTATATGTGACAACACCTATGATGTCAATTTTAACACCCCGGTATTTGCAGAGTAAAGGTAGGTATGTTTTGGGGGAAGTGTTTCTTATAAAACAAAATGGTTCGGTTGTCTCATTGCTAAAGACTAAGGGTGTGAAATATTTGAAAAGGTTAATCCAATAGACCAGAATAAAACATCGGTTTTCGTATCATGAACGTTTCAATATTCTCCTAATGTTTTCTGTTACATAGGTTTTTCGATACTACCCCTATTGGTCGAGTTCTCAATCGATTCTCGAATGACACCCAGTTAATCGACGCGGTAAGTCGAGTACACTGAGACAGCCAATGCAAGCTAGTGGTCTCACCAACCCAAGGATGGCCATATATATATGATTTAGTAGTTCGTTTGAAACTACTGCTGATTCATACATAGCCCAAAAGTAAAACTTCTGCAAGTATTTAATTATAACATATATTACTATAACAACAACAGAGTTTTATCAAGCGTAGGTTCCATACAAGGTGTTCATGATGCCAAATGTAATAAAACAAACACACATAATGGGGGACAAACATGATGATGTGAGGTGTTTTCTTCGAGATTTGTTGAAATAAATTACTGATTGGTGGTGTTCCGATGTGTAAATGTAGCTGCTTTCATAGATGCGGTAAGAAACGAAGATAAATATGTACCCAGAATGGATAAGATTTAAGTTCTTGAAGCAGATAGGGCCTAGTTATTGCCACAACGTGATGGTTTATAAAGTTTAGCATTTACATGATGAAAGTACTGGCTTTCCCATCTAGAGCTTTGATTTATGCTTTGCTGATCTTATTTTAAACAACAGACGTTAGTTTAATAAGGAAAATGAGCTTGTGGGTGACAATTGTAGATAATATCACTTATGATCATTTAGAGGGACACTTCTCAATTTCTGTTCTTCTCAGAACCATCACTTCTCAAAATATAAATTAGTTAAATGGTTGTCAACCGCTAGCAACTATTTTCAAATCTTACTTAGATATTAGTATTTTTACATTTTCCAACGTTTTATCTGTTCAGCGGTTGACTCCAACAATCAACATGCTGTTGAACAGTTTGTTGAAAATCGCCTCGGCAGTGGTCGTCAACACCATCATAGTACCCATTTTCATCGCGTTCTTTGTTCCTGTTGCCATTGGGTACTACGTTCTACAGAGGTACTTTTTGGCAACATCAAGGTAAAATCTTCCTTACTTAAATGTTGGCATCATTAAGTAATGTTTTCATAAGTAAAGCTACAATATTAAGAAGAAGAACCAGGTTTTAACTTGCCAATTTTACAGTAACATATCAATTCGATTTACAGTAGTTTCCCCGGGCCAGTTAAATGTCTGTAATACCTCCAATCAGTTCCCTTTGGGAGTACAAAGCCACAGCCTGCCGTGGCGCTACAAAGACTTTTTCAAAGAGAATATCAACCTCTACCCTTGCAGGTATATTCATGTATATCACAGGGTGAAAAGGAAAACTTATAGTAAAGCATCTTGCTTAAGGATACCCGTGTCATGATTGGGATGCGAACCTCCGCTCTACACTAGACAGCTCGGCCATGACACTTGCGGTGACACCATTGCAAGTTCACCATTTTCTGTTTCCACCAATGTTGAGAGTTCACATTGAAATTATGAGCGTCCCGTTCATCGAGCCCTCAAAGGTTGAAAGCTGATAGTCAGCTCGTAAGGAACTGCCAAGTGACTACATGATCACAATGCACCATCTACATTCCAAACCTGATGGGTCGTTGGCTGGGGCAGCAATAAAACGAAAACAATCTTTCTCAGTGCCCTCGGTCATCCAATGCCGTCAGTGAGTTGAAAAACCTGTCCTGTCCGTTCCTTGATGTATCCTCCCAACCTCCTCCTCTGTCATTCCCTGTTTCCTCCTCAATGTTCAATGGTTTTCGCCAGTGACTATCAAATAACGAATGTACCTGATCAGACTTGTTGACCTGTCATACAGGGAGTTACAGCGATTAGACAGCGTTAGCAAATCTCCAGTCTTCGCCTACTTCTCGGAAAGCATCGGGGGACTCACGACAATTCGGGCGTTTCGGTAAACACTTAGTATTAGGCCACCCATAGCTATGAGACTATTGTCGGTTGTTATTCCGAAGGGAAAGTACACAATGTGACAGAAAGAATAACTTTATTCCCATCCTCTCTGTTTCCAATATTTAAAAAATAAAATAAACCAACCTGTAATCGTTGAATTTAGAGGTCTCGTTTTAGTACTAAAAACAGTATTCATAAGGGTTTATGGTTTATGCAGGTTGACAACGGGCTTGTATTGATCCCGGCAATCGGAGTAAGAACCGTTACTTTGGGAGTCTTCGGACACTACACTATAATTATTCTCTACACTGATGACAGGTTTTTGTACTGGTATAAATTTTAAATCAATAATAATCTGTCAGATTTTCTATGTCTGCTTTTGGCGACAACTGTCAATCTTGTAAGCTAGTAGATACATGTAGATCTCAGTTTGCATCGTACACAGGATTATCAAAAATATGATTTTTCAAAATGTATTTTGATTTGAAATTTAAGCTCTTGACTTGTCCCCAATTAGGTCTGGAAACCGTTTCTACAAGACCATCATACACAGAATCAATGCCAATCTATCTGCGTTCCTGTACCTACAGGTGGTCAACCGATGGCTCGCTGTGCGTTTGGTAAGTTACTCTAAGGGGAGCTCCAACAATGCTCGTCGTGGTTGGTTTCTACGGTGGCTCATATTCGCCAATTCCTAGAGAACCCATGTTTTATTTACGGCGTATATAACGCAATAGAACGGCGATATAACGCAATAAAATACGGCGATATAACGGCGATATAACGGCGCTATTACGCAATAGTACGGCGCTATAACGCAATAGTACGGCGCTATAACGCAATAGTACGGCGTTATAACGCAATAGTACGGCGATATAACGCAATAGTACGGCGATATAACGCAATAGTACGGCGATATAACGCAATAGTACGGCGATATAACGCAATAGTACGGCGATATAACTCAATAGTACGGCGATATAACGCAATAGTACGGCGATATAACCCAATAAAATACGGCGATATAACGCAAGAGTACGGCGATATAACGCCGTAAATAAAACATGGGTTCTCTAGGAATTGGCGAATATGAGCCACCGTAGGTTTCTGTTCTTTGCAATGCGAAAGACCCATTTTTGTTTACACCTTGCTGGTAATGAAACTAAGGGATCCTGTGCACTGTGACTAAATTGTAACTCGTAGGTTGGAAGAGGCATGCATGGGTAGGGAAGACAGAAAGATTGCTGTAGGGGGAACCTACGTAATTAGAGACTTCGGTCTGAGAGAGAAGATTCGAGCCGGGGTCCACCACAGAGATGAACGACAGGGCAATCCAACATTAAGTCAACCTAATATTCATCAGGTCCTATACGTAATTTCATGTTAATATTCCGTGACAATTAATATGCTGCGAAGCACATTATGTTTTGTTGACTTGTCAGTGTCACAAAACAATGATTAAAGTAAAGTGCTATGAGCCTAGCCTCCGTCTCTGGTCTAGTTTAACGATGACCAAATGTTTCTTTCTCTCATATTAAAATCCTTAACTCAATTATACAAAAAATACCTGCAGGTGACTTCTCCCCACTCTACCGACAACATATACATTCATTTTGAAACTGAAGTTTCCGACAGTAATAAGAAGGGGTTATGATATCTTATGTCACCATGATGTAACAGAGTTAATGTTTGTTCCCCCTATAAACGGTTCCCATTTTTGCTGCAGGACTTCATTGGTGCATTGGTAGTTCTTATAGCCGGTATGACGACACTGGTCGGTGCGTTAACTGGTGGTTTAAGTCCAAGCTTGGTTGGGTTGGCAGTCACATACACGCTACAGGTAAATACACCCTACTAATGTTGAATAATTTGTTTGCGTTTTTGTTAAAATCTGATTAACTTTTTTTATTGAGTGAACCTGTGACCTATCTTGATGCAGGCACGGATCCCTTGGGTAGGTCCAGGGGTCCGACCCCCACCCCATCCCCCTGGAAAGGTTTCTCAAGTATATACAAATCCCATTCGCAAATACATTACAGCCCAAAACAAACCATACAATAGACCTTTAACGGCTTACATGTAAATGATGTGGCACGATTTTGTAAATAGATTGTGTTTTTGTAGAACGAACCGTATTATGAAATGCCAAAACGAACCGTGAATCAGCGATTTTGAACGAATTCTATTCCAGATTGCAGGTTTCTTAAACTTCTTCGTACGCACTGTAGCAGATCTTGAGATGAACATGAACGCAGTAGAACGTATTAAGTACTACACAAATGTGGAAAACGAACCTTATGAAGGTAGGATTGGATGAAAGAGCAGAATTTCGCAGATTTAAAAAAAAACAGGTAGAGTAACAAGCAATGGCAGCCATTTTGAACATTTTGAAAATTGCTTGTTAGTCTACTTACAGTTTTTCAAAAGGACAAATCTGCGACGGCCATATAGCCAAATATCTTTCTCGTGACGTACTGTGACCAAGTGCCAAATTCCATGCCATCATCAAAGTCGATTCCCCCAATGTTTCCCCTATCTGCCCCACTGTCATTGAGCTTTCAAAATCAAACTGACCAGTCATTTTACAAACATTCTAACACAAATTGAGGAGTGTCCTACTCATTATATTCTCAGGAAAAGATCCACCGCCAGGTTGGCCCAGACGCGGGAAAATCCAACTAGAGAACATTTCTGTGCGTTACGCACGAGACACCGACCCAGTATTGCGTGACATCACAGTCACATTTCGTCCAGGTCATAAGGTACATCCAAACTTTAAATTTATTTACCTTTCGGAAATGTAACAATGTCTGAAAAGTCAGTTATGAAGTTCTTTAAACAGTGCATGGGAAAAGGGCAGTTGGGCCACGAGAATGTCCAATGCAGAAACAGTGAGTATGATAGTACTTCAAAAACTACGGGTCTCGGTCGCTTCACAATAAGACACGGAACTTAATCCATCACAAAGACAATCTTCGGTGAGCACAGCAACGACTTCACTGGTAACACTCGCAAGCATTTTGTTTATCCAAGCTTTCAGCACACAACAGAAGAATTCCGAGGACTGGCAACATCCGAAGCAAAATCTTTCCCACAAATCCCTTTTCCAGCTTCTGATACCAATAACAAAATATCTATTTCTAGATGAATCATTTTGCACTTACAATTCTCAAATGAACAAACAAGTCCGAAGATTGTTCTTGTTGGCAGTGTGACTTGTAAACAGAGTTCACCGGCAGTTATTCCCAAAGAAAATTAAGAAACATTTTTTTTTTCCGTGTGCTGCAGATTGGCATTTGTGGACGAACAGGTGCTGGCAAGTCATCGCTCACATTGGCCCTGCTTCGTGTCATTGATACCTATAAAGGTAAGATGGAAAGCGCCATACCATGGAGGTAGACTATAAACCAATCAATCTTCAGTATACATGCTTCAGAGCCTTCCTTTCAATCCTTTTTATTCACCCATTTATAGCCCACCAAACATATCTGCAATTTGTATTTGTACTCGTTGCAGGTCGAGTCTTAATCGATGGAGTCGACATCACTACTATTCCCCTGACGACTCTTAGGAGTCAAATTAGCATTATTCCACAAGATCCAGTTCTGTTTACTGGAACAATAAGGTAAAGCGCAGACTATCATCAATTGTTCAGTTTTGAGATGTGTATATTTCTTAAAGAATACACTCATAATAGGCCTGCAATGATACCTCATCAAACTAAAGCACTTGTATTAGAATATCTCAATTTCTTTACTGTTTTTAAACGAGCTATGTTGAACAATGACAGGAAAATTCTGTTAATATCAAGAAGTGAAGGTCACAACTAGGCCCAGCAGTGGCGTAACTAGACGTTTTCATTTTCGGGAGCAGGAGAGGGCGGGCCATATACTTTACCAAGAGAAATCAAATGCACGAAATGCTAGACATATACATTACACTGGTCGTTGCACAATTACTGGATACAATACATTTACGCATTTTTCGATCAGTTATAGTTTACAAGTTACGCACTTAAGATGTTTTGAAATACGACAAATCCTATAGTGGGTTTTATTTTCTTCAATCTAATTGATGGGATAAGAGGAAGGGTTCTGAGCCCAAGCCACTCCCCTCCCCTCCTCCTCTGGTTTCGCCACTACCAAAACTATGTAATTTGCCTTCTTACATTTCTCCTAAACAGAAAGAACCTAGACCCAGTTGGTCAAGTAAGCGATGATGAAGAGCTCTGGGGTGCCCTGGGGATTGCTCAACTGAGAGATGTCGTATCATCACTCGATGGAGGCTTGGGTGAGAAAATCAGTCACGTGACCCGCTGAAATATTCAGCAAGTTGACTCCAGCCGGATGTTTAATCTACAGAGTTCCCGTTCCTCCGAGGTCATTTTTTGACCATCAAAGACACGGTTTAGTCTGGAAATAAATTATATTCTTGAGCTATTAAAGGAGAGACGACTGGATTTTTAATTTTGTTTATTTATTTATTTATTTATTTAGGCCTATTTATTTATTGTTTTAGTGGGGCGGGAAATAACTGCGGATGAAAAAGTAGAAAGGCAGAAACAACTGGTGATTTATAACGTTAAGGCAAACTTCCCCATTTTTACTTTGTTTTAATAACTTTGTATAAAATTTAATAATTTAATTTAGTTAATTTAATTACTTCCAGGCATCCCCCAATTTGATTTCAGTTAAGTGTTTTCACGCTAATACCGACCACAAACGTCCGGTGTGTGATGGGATTGTGCCTTTCACACTTAGTAGGGTAGGACACGAGGAAGAAATTTGTCTCTAGGGCCATTGCAGATTTCTGCTTTGGTTCAAATATAGGTTAAGAAAACAAGCAATGGCAGTCATTTTGAAAGTTTAGAAAAATTCTCGTTGTTTTACCTTAAATTTTAAAGGATACATCTGCGATGGCCCTGTAGCCAATCGGTCTCGTGACATACTCTGACTACGGCGCAAATACCGTGCTAGAAACATCAAAGGCATATTTTCCCAACACATTTCCCCTATCTGCCCCACTGTATAAACAAGGTAATAATTCCCCTAAATGTCTACGTACAGCCAACGGTTATAAAATGCTTTATTTCAGACTCGGCTATCAGTGAAGGTGGTGAGAATTTCAGTGTTGGTCAGCGGCAGTTATTCTGTCTGGCTCGTGCCTTCCTGAGGAAGTCTCGTATCCTCATCATGGACGAAGCCACCGCCTCAATCGACATGGAGACGGTATGGAATTGTAAAGATGCAGCAAAAATGAACTTTATGATAATAGTATACAATAACTATTGACTGCGCTTCGAGTGCTAATAATAAAACTACGACGCGGTCATGGCTCCCCTAAGCGCTTTTTTCCCGCAGCGAGACCCATACGTTACACTAAAAATAGACTTCTTGGTACCGAGAAGCTGCCGTTGCTACGGTAGAGTATATTGGTTGCTACGGGTAGAGTACATTGGTTGCTATGGGTAGAGTTCATTGGTTGCTACGGGTAAAGCATATATTGGTTGCTACGGGTAGAGCATACATTGGTTGCTACGGGTAGAGTACATTGGTTGCTACGGGTAGAGTACATTGGTTGCTACGGGTAAAGCATACATTGGTTGCTACGGGTAGAGTACATTAGTTGCTATGGGTAGAGCATACATTGGTTGCTACGGGTAAAGCATACATTGGTTGATACGGGTAGAGTACATTGGTTGATACGGGTAGAGTGCATTGGTTGCTACGGGTAGAGTACATTGGTTGCTGTGGGTAGAGCATACATTGGTTGCTACGGGTAAAGCATACATTGGTTGCTACGGGTAGAGTGCATTGGTTGCTACGGGTAGAGTACATTGGTTGCTACGGGTAGAGTGCATTGGTTGCTACGGGTAGAGTACATTGGTTGCTGCGAGTATAGTGCATTGTGCGGCTTTCTAAAAAATATAGGACATATCACGTGATCCATTCTTATCACAATCAGACAGAATCTATGTACGGGGTGCTATAATATCAATTGCTCTAAAAATAAATCATCAATATAAAAAAAAAAATTGTGTTAAGTTACGAAGGCAGTTAGGCATTAACCCTTCGTGCGGCCTATAGAAATATAGCCCAAGACGTAATTGTTACTCCAAACTTGGGGCTATATTTGGGTCATGCACGACCGTTTTTCACGGTATTGTTTAAAACATTCAAGACCTATATTAATTAATTTCTCCGGGCTGGTTTTATGATTTAAGTCTTACGAACTAGAGATATTGATGTACCCATGAGTGTGTGTAAAGTTGAAGCTCTAGTCACGACTAGCGGATCAATACAGTAATCATCTATGCTTGAACAAACCAAAAGCTCATATCATGCAGTTTAGGTTTCACGATTGTACACAGCAGTAAACATAGAAATGCTATCTGCACCACGTGCATAAAGACCTTGAAGGAAGCCACTAAACTCTGAATACTAAGTATTAGAGTAATAAGTTTAGTTTAAAAATAACACTCTCCAACAATAATTACAGAGCAATATTAGACGGTTTCTAAACATACTATACAACGTCCGCAGTAACATTTTTAAACAACGGTAAACTTGTGTTAGACTAGCTGTATAATACGTAATTTTGGCAGACGTCAGCCATTTTCTAAGTGGGCAACACATGGTACTGGGTGCCGTTTAGTTCTTTAATCGTTATGCAAACACTGCAAATTAAGTAAGTTGCATGATGAATCCAAATCTATCTCCATTTTCACATTTTAGGACAAGATTCTTCAAAGTGTGGTGACAACCGCCTTCGCTGAACGTACTGTGCTGACCATAGCGGTATTTATGACCTTTATTTCGTCTTGTTCAAGAACATCAAATGCTACCCTCAGTGATTGGGTTGCTCCCAAAATATGGAATAATCTCCCTCCTTGCATTAGACAATCATTTTCAATTCATCTATTTAAATCCTAGTTAAAAAACCATTTGTTTACGAATAATTCTTTGTAGTCAGAGTATTGTTTTCTTTGCATAATATTTTTTGGTTTTGTGTATGTGTATGATCATGAGATGCACAATAGAGTAAATTACTCATATAGGTCTTGAATGTAAGTATAAATAACAATTTAACAATTTAGCCAAATTAGTTGTCAAAGAACTGTTCTCCGTCCACGTTTAGGAGTGCATACCACATTCTCTTCGTAAAAGATCGTGCTGGCTACACGCGTACGTCTCGCAAGTTTGTAATGCCAAAAGGACAACTTGTGTTGCCGTACACCCAATAACATGTTGCCCCACTTATTCAATCGTTTAAAAGAGACTTGTTAAACAATCAAAAATTCAGTTTCAACAAAACTCTGATTCCTGACTGTGAGTAAACTAAAACTTATATTTGTGGAACAACTAATTTGTGTTCTGATCAGCAGATGGCACAGCTTTGCTTGCTTTGTAACATAATGTACACAAGCCTTTTTAAGACAAAATGTGTTGCTTAACCTACCTAAATGTTTAAACATTACTTGTAAAAGATCAATTGCAAATGGTACAGTATAAGTGGCTGGATGTAAAAACAGAATTGATATTATTATTTATAATTGTGTCTATTTACTCCCCAGCATCGCATTACGACCATACTAAACTCAGATAGAATTCTGGTACTCGACGAAGGAAAAGTAGCAGAGTATGGAACGCCAAATGATCTCATTGAGAAAGAAGGTGGAATATTTGCGTCGTTTGTCCGAGACAAGGACATGTAATCGGACGTTTCTTCACTTTTGGGCCCAATAGACTGTGCAAGTCTCGCCCGTATCCAAAACGTGAAAAATCGAACGAAGAGTATAACTTTCTATCAAATCAAATCTGCTTTTCAGATTCTAGTTATTCAACATTCTTGAAAATGAAATTACCTAGAGCAATTTGTTATAAATACAACTTGAATTTTTATATGATACATATGTTTAAATTAACATTGAAACATAATTAAAACTTAGGAAGATGATGCTTACTGCTTGTTTTTTAGAAGCCCCGTTCGCCAATCATGCCTGAATTTATGCACCATTACAAAGGTTTAATGATAACATGAACGTCAGTCAGTTCGGCAAAATCCTTTACTGCTAACGAGTAACCCGAAAGGAAAGTCAAGTCTTGCTTTTCTCAGGTTTTCTTTGTTGATTTGTTAAATTCATTTTACTTCATATTTCATGGCTTTTTCATAGTCACTTGACTTTTCCAACAATGTAATATAAGTTTTAATGCCATAAACGACGTTAAACTATAATTTAAGTATTCGAAGAAACAAATTTGGGAACACGTAAAACTCAATATGGTCGGGACCACCTTGGTCCCAGAAGTTGGAATAAGCGCGAGACTCGCACAGTCTATTTCATAACCAGTACTACCGTAAGCAAACCAAAAGAGCCGCTAGCTTGCCGGCGGTTTCTGTAGGCAGATGAGTGACGCAGTAATGCCAAACCATTCTGAATGCGCACGCAATGTAAAATCTTCTCAACCGTTTCTGAAATACAATTTTGCTTACGCATGTTTATCTACATAAAGTAAGCATACAAATTAATGTGCTTACTATTAAATCTGGGCGTAAATTGCTAGGCCTATGCATCACTATGTTAGTTTTTGTTTTGCATTGAAATTGTTCATTATATTATGGGTTATGGAAACATTGTAAACGTCACATATAATATGGGGCTTTGTACTTGGCTTTGTGTTTAACTATCCAACTCGATATGTTGTACGATATGGTGTGGGAAGGCCAGCCATGCAATGCCTGCATTTCCAGGATGTGCTTCCCTTGTATGTAGTTTACTTGTAATATGATATCCTCCACTGTTTGTTGTTAACCGAGAACCTCCCATTGTTTCCTATATGATGATTGCAACCGTAAACGTAATATGACAGCAACTGCGAATGTGTTGCCCCTGTTTATATTTTGTTTGTAAGTCTTCTGTGTCGTTTGAAAAACGCACATTCAAATTTGAAGAAAAACATAATTTCGACGATGCTGCGATATATTGCAAAAACTGAGAGAGGAATGGTTTCTAATGTGACAGTGCCGAGGAATTATTATTATTATTAACACCATTTTGTGTGTTTTGGGTGGACTTTTTCATCTTCTTCTTTTTCTTTTTTAAGTTTGGGGGACCTTTATGTTACGGGCCGGTGAAACAGTTCATTCATCTGTCGTTAAGTATCATGGGTTATTCAAGTGGATCTGATAGCAGGAACTCGACCGTGTACGACGTCAAGAGTCCCCATGGTCAATGACATTTTACTCCGCTAAGCTCATGGATGGATTTCTTCTAGCTCTCAGAAAATATCGAATACATGAACAGTCCAGAAAGTTAAACCGTGTCTCAATTCTATGCATCAGTGATGTAAGCCTTGTAAGCAATGCAGGGTATATTCAAAACCAGCGTCAAGGTGGAGTGATCAACCCGTACGAGGCTCCTGTCCATTCTCCAATTATTGGATTTCATCAATCATCTTTAATTGGACTATGTAGTAACTTTAATGAATTGCTTTATGGGAGCTGTGCATGCTCCACCAACCAATTGAGGTATGCAACATTCAACACTGCATTGCATGGTTGGAATGCAATTTTAACATTCAGGCGAAATCCATGCACTGCCGCATGTCAAGGTTGTCAGAGTTAATTTTGATGGTCTTCATAACTGTGTGTATTGTTTCAACTTAAATGCCAGTGAAGATCGGTTTCTGTTGTGTTTGTTATGGGGGGGGGGTTTCAAGCCACGCCCCTTGGTTCAGTTTCTGAAAGGTCGCAGTTTCTATAGTCTTTTCATATTTCAGTTTCTATGATTGCATGGAAATAAAATATTAATAATTGATTTATTGAACGTAGTTGATTGGATGTTGCCGTAATATTAGTGATAAATCATTGTTGTATAGTGATGTGCCTTGCATTCTTTGGTAATTTGGTGCTATATAAATCCAGTTATTATTATTATTACTATTATTATTGTGGGACCCCAACTGAAACGAAATAAATGAACAAATTTGGTTTGAGGTTACTCTAGATATTACAAATTTGAACAAGTAACCTTGTTTTTCGTTCCTGTCCCCATTTAGTGAACGCATGTTTCACCAAATGTAAAGTTGCCTGATGATGCATAAAGCAGACAGCAATAATGTAAGTCAGAAATTATATGCAAGGTTTTAGCATAATACACTTTTCTCAACACAGCTATAGAAACCAGAACAGCAAAGGCTGCCAGGGCGACCTGCGGATCGCCTGATGGAAGAGCAATGGCTGTTAGAACAAAAAGATCCCTTTGATCAACTGATGTTCAAAGGGGTTTGGACATCAAGCATACACTTGACCATCCATACTTTGTTTGAAACGTGGCAGAGGGGCTCAGGATGGGGGAGAGACAAGGAAAAGACACATTATAGATGAGGAAAAAATGATGGTCTGGTAGAGAGTGTGATCATGGAGAGTATGGTTCATTGTTGCACAGGGAGGGAAATGTATAGTACTTCATAAGATAAAATTACTTATGTGTTATGCAGACAAGCCTCTAACATTTCTTCAACAAATTTCATCAAAAAGGATCAAAATGGTACGGTTCTCAAAATTGAAGCGATAACTTGTCATTGTTCAAAAAGAGACTGGCATTGTTTTACATTGCTTAAAGAACAAAATAAATGTTTACATGTAGCTCTCAATGTAGGAATCTAAATGTCAGAGAAATATTTGATTCCAGTTATAGTCAGAACGTCATTGCAATGCGGAGTTGTGTTCAATCAAGGTTGTAAGTTGTTTTAGCTAGTTCACCTGCAACCGATGACACACCTATTTGAGTTGTATCTTTTTATATGAATCTACATGTCAGTAGCAATATTTGATGACTCACGTTTCAACATTGCAATACGGACTTATGGCCAACAAAGGTTTTCATTCTTGTTTTAGCTCATTCAATTGGTTATTAAGCAATATCTATCTGCATGAACGTGTTGCATATCAGTTCATGTTTAGTCCCAAAACATCAACATTTAGTCTGAAGTTTTAACATCTACTGATTTGCATCTCTCCAAAATTTTTTCCTAAAAGTCACCTATTGAAGTATTCCGCGCGCGTTAACGAATTGCATATTGGCCTGAATGCATTGGCCCGAGAAAGTTGAAGTTGACGTCAAGGTACTTGTTCTGCATGGTCAGACTAGTTTCCATTCCATGAGTTCATTTGGATGACAGTGAGCACTGGCGTTTCCTGAATATGTTTGTTATCCAAATTGTCAGTGGTTCAAGAACACAAACCAGGTCAACTTACAATTATTTAAATTTATTGATAATGACACAGAACGCAACTAATAGCAATGACAATGCCAATCGAATCTTATCAATAGGGAACTATAGGTCGTTCACGATATTATTTATAACATTGATTATAATCATTCACAACTATCATAAAGCAACAAAAATGGTCCCAAATTCCGACTGGGAATGGTGTATCAGACACACGGATCTATCAGTTACACTTATATCCTTCATAAAGCTACCATGGTTTGTTGTTGTCGTTGTTCACTCTAAAGAAAACCTGCCTGGTCAGAATGGAGACAGAGTTTGGGTTCCCAGGGGCCTGACTCATTCCTGGGTCGGGCTGAACCAGAAACCGGTTGAAAAAAAGAAGAGATTTCAACAACTGTGATGTACGAGTGTTACATTATTAATCGGCAAATTCGAGGGACGGTTCCCTACATGTTTACAAGCTTGTGTGTTTATTTGCACAATTCTGGTCCAACGCAACATATCAAACCAAAGGAACATATTTTACTACAGACTTTATGACTCATAAAAACTCTCAAAGATCGGTATTAGATTTCAGGAAAAACTAACCCTCAAAATACACTATAAATAAAATCTTTAAGATTTCAGATTTTTCTTACGCGGGAAATTCTCTAAACCAAAAACATTCAGATATATTCACCAGATAGTTCAAATGCGTGAAATATTATATTCCTGTAAATGACGAACTCAAATTGTGTTTTCATCAGCAAACTGAATTAATTTATAGTTAATCTCAGAAACGGATAGTTCTTGATGATGTACAAGTATATTTATTATAATAGACCTATGTAAAAGGATAGCCTTACGTAGCCCCCACCCCCACCCCAAACATACACGCACCCTTACTTATGGCAGTTACAGGGTACCTCGGTTGTTCTATTCTCTTTTCTGAAGAAATTCTCTGAGGGGTACCACTAGAACAAAGAAAACCTTGTGGGGTAGCATTGTTCTCTCGTTAAAAGTACCCCTAAGTTGGCGTGTGTA
The DNA here is from genome assembly GCA_023634235.1 of Pisaster brevispinus. Taxonomy (NCBI): domain Eukaryota; kingdom Metazoa; phylum Echinodermata; class Asteroidea; order Forcipulatida; family Asteriidae; genus Pisaster; species Pisaster brevispinus. The sequence goes on along the minus strand of JAMKCF010000083.1, from coordinate 313,357 downwards.
AGAGCACACGTTTGTGAATCCCGTAAATCGAGGACTTCTCTTTGTTCTCCCAACAAACACCTGCAATTGCGGACGTCATGTTGTCCATCTTGGATGTGCACTTAACTTTTTGGCAACAGCTCCCATTGGTTTAGTGCACACTTTCAAACTGGGGACCTTTACCCAACTGGGGCCCCTTGTCCCTTTTGTTATAGGTCCTGATTTGGATGTTTAAACCTATGTAAGTTCATTTTCCCCCAAAACTAACAGAACTTTCTCATTGGTGGAAAATAATGGTATACATGTCCTTATACTACTACATGTACACAGTTCCTCATCGAGGAGTTGGCTTTAAATGCAATACAGAAGTATGAAGGGTACCGGAAGTGTACTGGTACCCACACGGAAGATGAAAACAACCTTGTGACAGCTAGGATACCAATACCATGCTTCCGAGTCATATCAAGCGACAGGTCAGTTCAAACCACTGATCTCTATTATACTGTCAGTATAATAGAGATCAGTGGTTTAAACCCGGGCCCAATTTCAAAGAGCTGCTAAGCACAAAACAATTCTGCTCACCAGAAAAGAGTTACCATCCGAAATACCATTCCATATCTAGTGTCGCATGTAACTTGTTTCCTGCTGATTTTGTGCTAAGCAGAAAATTATACAGAGCATTATTGTGTACAGATATGTTCTCGCTTGCTTTGTTAAACTAGTCAGTGAAAATCTGAATAGTTCCAACAACAGTTCTTGCAATCAAAATGCATATAACTGAAACGTGGCCTCTTTCCGCATCACATCATGCCATACTGGTGTGGGTTTTAGTGACCAAACTCTCATGGTGAGACTGCATTGTTACCATTTAAAATAATATACTTTTCCTGAAACATTGAGAGGTGAAACACTGATTTCGGGAAATAAATTCTATTGTGTGTAAACAAAAATGCACGAAAGAGAACTGTGTATGTATCGTGCATGCAGTACATTTCATTTGATCATTGTCGATTATAAATTTGACTTAAGTTATTGTGAGATGCAACTGATTGGATGGCGTTGGAAGATTAATTGGTGCACCCTCTTTTTACATCAAATAATACATTTTCGGGCTCAACTCTTACAAATAATTAGGCATTATTTTGCGAGCACGTGGCCTCCCATATCCTCTTCTCCTATGTCACTGGAATGCCTGACCAGTAATAAGCAATTGATTTTTTGGAACTACCTGTTCCAGCTTTTCTTTTAAATTGTAAGGTTTTTTAAACTTGGTTATCCCCTCTGTTACAAAGACACTTATTTGGACCATGAACGTCCGAAAAACAATATTATTTATCATAAAATGAGTTACACAAAAATTGTATTTGACAATGAACATCTGCAGTTATTACAAAATACGTTCATAGATAATTACCGCATCCTACAATAATTAAACACTCGGCCTCTGGTAACTTATCTTACGGACATTTGCGTATAGCTGAGGAAACGATTTTCTTTTGTTTGAGAACAATGTAGTATATGCCTAATACAAATATGTACAACGTGATTTTAACAGAGAGATCTCCGGGAATTGCTCTTAAAACGATAACCTTCCAATTATAGTATCATTAAATATTGGTTAACTTTCTCTTAAATAAGTTTATAAATTATGTTCCGTATAAATACTTTAATAAGTTCAAATTGCAATGATAGCTAATTGTATCTCATCTTTGAAAGCATTTTATGGTTCGTTAATATTTGGCTTTATTCATATATAAACATTTACAACCGTTCATATGTACCAGTATGAGCATTCACAATGCAGATGCAGATTGCACATAAACATTGATACAGAAAGAGACAGCAGTGAAACACTGACTTGATTTCAAGAGAAATCCTCTCTGGAACATCATCCAGCACACACGGTTTACTTTCAACTGAAGAACAATCAATGCTCCAAACTGTATCAAGTTCATAATCGGCTCTTTTGAGTCAAAGAAAACGAAATATTGCCAAACATGTAATAAACAACTAAATGAGTTTGAACAATGATTGAAAAATAATATGTAAATTGGTTTAAACACGCATTTGCATGTTTGGTTATAATTTATATAGCTCATATTCAATTCTTTTTTTATAATCTGGGAATAAACACACAGATTAATTTCGAGCGCAAAATATAATTTCGTAAGCACGAAATAAATAACTCTATTTCTTGGTACGTAAATTTGTTTTCATCATGTGTCCCTTTAGGGGCTTTGAATTTAGTGGCGCACCCAGATGTTTCTTTTGACGGAGCTTGGAAATAAGATCGGCAGGTGTAGGGGTGGGGATGGATTGTGAAGTGGTGGGGTTTGTGGAGGGATGGGGGTTGTGGAGGGGCTAGGGTGTGGCTCATGTATAGTACAGTTTGAAACTCTGTACAGAGCAGCAGAAGTTTGGGATGAGCCTCCTTTCGTCGCCTCTACGCTCCTTTGGTGGTAATATGTTTCCCTTTTACTTTTATCTTTTTCTCTCTAATAAAAAGGAAACAAATAAATTAATCTTTTTTAGCAGGACTTAGAAGGAGGTTTGATTCCCCCAAGTCTCCCCTTGGGTGCACCACTGGATCAGACTGACTGTTACCTTCTTTGTTCTAAATCGGCTCGTCATTCTCAAACATCCTGACACGTCATTTTCATGGTTTAGTTTCCATTGTTTAGCTAGGGCTACGATAATAAAGGTGTTTTATTGTCATACATACAGTTCGTATTCACACTCCTTTTCATTGTTCCTCCAATTTCCTGTTCTGATGCAGAGTTATCACTTCCCATCAATGAATGCATTTCCCTTAGAAATCCAACTTCTAAATATACCGTTTTCGTCGACAAAAAATCGAATTGAACTTTTGAGAATAAAACCGTCTTATCTGACGATGCATAACGGCATACACAAATGGGTTGAGGGCAGAGTTTGTGAGTAACAAATTGGACAGGTGCTTCCTAGCGACAAGCACGGCACAGTCACTACACTTTGTATCAGCTAGTAAGACAAATATGGGATAAGGAAGAGAACAGAAGGCGAAGACACTCATAAGAATCGCAAGTCTTACAGCGGGTTTTATGTACCTGTTTTTCATCTTGACTGAACTGGACTTCTTGCTCAATTCAGGGTGGTGACTTTCATTGGCGCTGGATTTAATAACGGAAGGGACTGATGGGGTGGACGCGTCGGGGTGGGGTCCGTCTGCGTCCTCGGGAGTTTTGTTCGCTGTCATTGCCTGGACTTCCTCGGGGTCAGCTTGAACATCTTTCTCTTTCTGGGAAGACGCAATACTCCCCGATCCATTGACGCCCTTTCTTGATGTTGCGTCGTTACTCCTGATACTGAAGGTGTAGCGTCTGCGAAGACGTCGACGGAGCAATACAACAAAACGCAGATTGGATACGATCATAATGAAAAAAGGAATGGCGAAGAGGATGACTGAGGTTGCAATAGCGAACTTAGGGTCGGTTCTCACCGGTGAGCGGCAGTCATTCTTGTAGTCTATCAGTTTCTCAACCTCCGCCGTCCCACCGGCAGTCCAGATGATCGTTTCACTCAAGCCGATCAACACTGCCAGCAACCAGAACCCGGCGATCTGTAGTTTCAGATTTCTTGAGGACTGGATTCGTAGATAGACTGAGTAATCTCTTGACACGAGTAAGTACCGGTCGATGTTGATAGCTGTGACCGTGTACATTCCACCGGACACGCCGACTACTGAGAAGAGAGCACTGATCACGCAAACATCCCTCCCTAGCGGCCAGGTTCCAAAGCCGGCTTGTATTGCAGCAGTAGGTAGCCCCGTAGCACCGATGACCAGATCGAAACACGACAATCCCAGAATCAGTAGATTGCTGTTTTTATGACGGAGCTTGTGGTTGGATTTGAATGCCCATATCGTTGCAATGTTCCCTAGAATGCTTATGACCGATAGCAGAACCAGAAGAACACCGAGGAAAACAGATGCATCATGCGACTGTACATCGGGTACGGCTGTCGTTTCAAACCCATTCCAAGTGCTGTCATTATCGCTGCCTTCCATCATTAAAGACCCCCAGATCCCAACGCAACTGTACTAGGCGCTCGCGAGCTGTAAAACTACGTTGTGGGAAGAGTTCATGTGGATAGGACTCAGTTTGGGTTTTTGTCCGAGCTTTGTCGGGTGGAACAGATGACGTGACGAGGAAATAAACGAGACCTTCATGTATATCACTGTGATTATGCACACAGCATTGGTCGTCACGCAGTGCGTACCGCATACAAAGTAGACTAGGCAAAATCCAGGTTACGTTCAGGTAAATACACAAACTGTGTGACTTGTGGAGTTGTGTGCAATATGAAGATCAAATACGTCAGGTTGAAGAAATAACGGAAATTAAGTTCCGGAACCATTTTCCTGTTGGACCAGCTTGGAATTTTTTAATTATATTTTGTTGATAATTACCAGGTGTTTGTTTTTTAATGTATGTTTTGTTTTTACTTTTGAGTGATCATTATAAAAAGTAAACTATTTCAACAAAAATTAACAAAAACAAATATTTTGTTTATGTCTAGTGTTTGTTTGCAAAGTCCACCCTCCGTATTACGAAGCAACATCAGCCCCCCCCCCAAAAAAAAAACCCCAAAACAACCCCATAATAACAACAACAGCAGCAGCAACAACAAAACAAACACCACAACAAACATAATTACATTTTAATATTACTAATCGACAACACTGACAGTCTCCAAGATCGCATAACAATGACACACGTGCTTTGATCGAGAAAACTGCACCAATAATTAAGTACGGACCCGGTAGTTGGTTTCGGTAGATCAGGTCAAACACTAATTAACAAATAAATCTATTGCAATATCCGTGGTTCTATAGTTCGGTTATGGTAAACAATTGATCGGTTGGGTCAATTGCAAGACTGACACCATGATGGCCATGCTGTCGTTATAAATCAGGAAGTAACGTGACAATAGAGTGACGCAGGAACACTGCTTGTAATTGAAACTGGAAAACGGGGTTCAAATCACCACTCCATGAAATGAGTGGCATGCATGCCCTGATTGGTAATAACTATGAGGTTTTTCCGTAAATTAAATCGAAAGGCTGTGTCTTTCCTTGTTCGTAGTTCATGGAGTAATTGATATTTAATTTCAATCTTTATCATTTCATCGTCTGCATAACATTTACAATTATTATAAATATATAATTTGAATTTTCATAATCAGAAGTATGACACACAACTGATGAAATTTGAGTTAGGACTTAATAAATGCATTTTACTTCACTTTCAAGTCGGGGCTACATCATCTGCATCAGATGTTAACAATTTCACTCAAATCTGGTCACGTACCGGTAATGAGCAGTTATGGCCGATTGATGTTGATTGTTTGATATATTTTGCCGACAGTTTGCATCATAATTTTAATGTATGCTGATATCAGTGGATGAAAGATCGCACATTATAGGCTATATAAGACAATATCATTACCATCCATCTTTGTCACATTCGTTGCTAGTAAGTAATTAGTAGAGTTGTACTTTCTGTAATAGGACGATGAACACCAATTGTTAATTTCTCGGCAAGCCAGCCCTGATAACTGATGATGGGGTTATTCATGATATAGATATTCATCATTTGGCCAGCCTTATTTATGCACCCATTGTTCATTTATCCGGTGTTTTTGTGTGTGTGTGTGTGTGTGGGGGGGGGGGGGGGGTAATTGCTTGAGACTTTAGGTTTTGTCCACAGTACAGATTCATTAACTGGAAATAAGAGAAAGAACAATGAGTGAAAGTAATTACCGCCTGTCAAAATTTTGAGACATTTATGTATATTTTTATTATGCTAATTTGGTCCGAAGAAAAACAAATAATAAAGGTTTAATTACTAAAGTTGCCAAAGTTTGGCAAAAACTAACAATGGTCTGACGTTTCAACCCTATCGCAGAGACCATGTGCGTATGGAGACTCCCGAAGGCAGGCAGAGGGGTTGATTTGCCTGAAATTTGACGCCAGATAAAAACATAAGTACTGATTTCTAATACCGGGTAAAAAGTCTGTTTTTATTTCTTGCTGCACCCGAATTTGGGGGCATTGCCCCCCCCCAACCCGCAATTCTCAAAATATTCATAGGCTTATTCTATGACAACTTGCATATATATATTTTTTAATACATAATATTTGTCTTATTATAATATTAATAATCAAACACAGTCATTTAAATCAATCTAGCATCTAAGACTTAAAAAAAAACGCCTTTCCTAAAAGGTGGATTTGGTACCTTTATGGAATTAACTATAATGGGTAACATTATTTCAGTGTGCCCGGCTATGATCACATGCAAAGCTTACTGTTGCACTGACCTAAAAAAAAAAAGACCAATGAAGAATTAAATATTTATAGTACGGCATTATAGTCCATGCCAAACTCAATTTAAATGAGGCCATTAACAAAAAAAGGGGAATCGATCAGTGGGCCTATAGCGTAGCACGTTCTGCTGCAAACGCATTCATTAAAAACTACATTCATAATATTATAATATCCGCCCATCTTAAACAATGAAATTGTCCGGTGATTATTCAATCACAAACAATGAAAATATGTTAATTTGTAATCTATGGGCCCTTAAACAGTCAGCTTAGTTTCCCAAAACCTGTAGAAACTGTGATATATGAAAAACCACAACCGTTACAAAACTATATTCCCGTGATTGCCGGGGCTAAAGGAAAGAACGTGAGCGTTCGTTTGAAGGCCTATAGTGTTTATACCGATATAGGAAATCTATCATAAGAGCCAATGAGGAAAACATTGGGCTTTTGATCACGGCCCTTTGCACGCACGTCATATACAAGCTGCGATTGTGCCGTGCTCACTACTTTGGGAGTAACGGGTAAGCTTCTAAACGCCGTGTCACATAATACAATTCGCACTACACTGTATACACTAAGGACATTGACTCCCGGGTCAATATTGTAAACGAACAGGTACAAGCATAGATAGATGACAGTTCTAACTTGGTACAAGGGACCCAACCCTCTACATAATAAAAAAAGTAATACCATGTACAACAATCAGTATATGACGTTGTATGTTATGCTTCTACTTATCTTATTGGCATTTTACTGACACACAGATGCACTGATATAGTACCGTTCTGAGCTTTGTAAAACGTCGTTTCAGCCATTGTGCATGTTTATTAAAGCCTACAATCTACGATCGTTGGTATGTCAAAAGTATGACACAACTATTCTTGTATGTTCAGTCTAAATAAAACAAACTACTGTTCTTATAAAACTTTATATCCCTAAAAAGAACTATTTGTGTTGAGCCTACATCTAAAACAAATCAAACCATATAGCTGTAAACTACAAGCACTTAACATACTACAAAACAGCACGTACACCTGTTGTTAATTAATTATAACGGACACGGAGAATCGAAATTTATAAACAGTCTAGTTGCGTAACTAGTTGCAATGATTGTCAGTTATTAAATAATAGCACTACATCATTCTTAACACCTAACAAAATGAATTTTGACATGTTTTAAAGAAAAGCCATCTATCCGAGAGCCACAAACGGGAATGTTGTAGTTAAACGTCAATCCAATCGACTAGTTTAAAAAAAATTGTACTCTAATAATTTAAAATGTATGACTTTATGCTTAATTTGAGGCAATATTGGTCGCAGCCATTTCTAATGATCGCATGCGAGTAGCCTTGCGTTTACAAGCCCCCTTTTTCATCCAACAACTTGTTTGCCCTTTATAATATTTTGGCAGATGTAATATTTTAGCTCAGTTATATTGAACTCCACCAGTGCAGTCACCATGGTGGCGGGAGTCACCCCCCCCCCCCAATGGGATCAAAATAATTCACAGTGAATGCCCCTCCCCCTTTATTGATGTCTTTGGTTGTACCTCAACATAAAGTACAATCTTCTTCAAGTGTTCTTTCTCGATGTACGTCATAGCTTTTTCTCCTCAAGATGCTCTGGGTGTAACTGTTGTTTTTTAAGGGCTTCGTTTATTTTATTTATTTTTTTCATCTACATTTAAGATACTTGATGGGTCTAGTCTAGTGTTTTGTCTGTTGGCCCGTCTTGTTTGGTATATGGGTTTCGTCCTATCTGACAAAAGGCTTATTTGGGGGGTTTTTAAGGTGGTTTTTTTTACAACTTCTGACTCAGTCAAGTCAACCTTTATGCTCTTCTTTCAATTAGTAATGTCTCTATTCATTTATAATAAACGGTTATTTTACTTGCTTTCCGTATAATAATTGTTATGACATTCTGTGAGAGTATGGAAATAAATGTTCCATTGTACTGATTAGACATGATCATTGATCTGTATTGAAAATCAGTCTTTGGGAACGCCTACCTCAACTTGTACTCCGCCACCCACGTCACGTTCGGTCCACAAAAATAATGTTAAATAACGTGTCCATTCTTTCACAAAATGTTCTCCAAATGCACTTATGGCGTATGTGCTTTAACCGAGTACGTGGTCTAATATTGTTGGTGTTGAAAAGAAAGAGAAACAAAAATAAATCTGAAATAGGGCCTAATATAGGATTTTTCAAATGTTGGATAAACATTATGGAAAACCCCCGTTTCGCTACGACATACATCATGTTGTAACAATCAACGACCTTCGCCTAGCATATGCAACTCGGGCCAAGATAAACTCAGCACAATTTCATTATCAAATCCTGAGGGAAGATCCTGCTTTCGAGGTTTCCAGGCAGGCATCATGTAATATTATTACGAGCTGAAAATTAAACGTGAATTTTTTGGACCCGAAGTGTACATTATAATTCGCATCCTCTGGCTTTCAATAAACACCATACAACCATCCTGTGAATTATTCCTCAAATTTATACGCCGCCGGTATCACGTTTTTAGTAAAAACGACGAACAAGGGTTTTTTTTCCCGTTGGATTTCGTATACGGTCATATCCATCGTACAACACGGCCATTAAAATAGGCACTGGAGATTAAAGGGGTTTTTGGAGTGCTCCTTTTCTGACTTAACTGTGTTTTAGACGAAACTACGTCTCTGGAAGATGGTCTAATAGGGAGTGGACTACAGATTGAAATTAATCAAGTTCTTAATAGATGTAATATTTGCATAGGGATGAAGAATGTTTTTATTTTTTTCAATATTGCTTCCCCTTACACTCAAGTTCTTGTTTTTCGAAAGTAGCCCATCGTGTACTTGATTCCATCAATGTGCTTATATGAAGGGCCCCACTCAAAAGCTGTTAACATTTTCTAGGCCATTTGCTGACCTTTTAATCACTGGTAACAGAGTACAGTATTGTAGGTAAATACATCGGTTACCAACCAAGATTTCCATGGAATCGAGCCCTGCTGTTGGTAGAAGAGACCCCGTGAATCTCTCTTCATTCAACAGAGTTCCATGGCAACGAGTCTACAGGTTTGTAGATACATCGGCAACACCAGATTGCAATTCAACCAGGCAAACAGTCTCTATGTTTGACGGTTCTTAACTTACTGAATGACACTAAGAATTGTGCAAGGCAAAGAGTAACCACAACGGTTGAACTCCCTGGACTTTGTTGACAGGAGCTAATAGTCCATCAACAGGGCATCGTTATCCTAACGAAGCCTTGGATTATATAATCACTGCACTCATTTCGTACATCAAAAGGGCATCCATTATCACAATGAAGCCTTGGATTATATCACTGCACTTGTTTCTATAATAGTATTATTCAAATAAGTATTATATTATTGCGATGACCTAGCCGCGGGGCAGCCGTTATGTACGCCTATGGACTCAACTGGCCTCTCTTACGCTCACGTGTTTTCAATTAAAGGGAGCGCAGAGACTGAGATGGTGTTTCTTGACTCGGACAATGTTGCAGCTTTCCGGGTTGTGTCTCATGGGGGTATATTAATTAACAGGGAGTACGTCTCGATGGTAACAGTACTCCAGCCGGCAAAGAGCTCTCGACTGCAAACAAGCTATAGGGGGTTCATTAACGAAATCGCCTGCTCGTTAAATAATATTTTCCCTTTCGATTGCATGGCATGACAGACAGGGTTTCATTTTTATTGTAAAAATCAGGACCGAGTCGGCAGAACATTTCAAGTAAACTACATGTAAATCCTTTCCACTTGTATCATTGAATAGATAATCAGTGAGTGACTCATCATTTTAAAAATGATAACCAACATAATCAGAAAATTGCAAGTCATATTTTGTAAAACCTTAATAATTGTCCTGGCTTGGTTGGAGCAAAAGCATCTGTATATTGGCACTGTCCTCTCGAAAGTTAGCTATAGTCTGATGGTATTACCTACATAAGCAAATCTGTGTAATATTGTCTCATCAAAAATAAGTTTACAGAAGAACAAACAAAAAAACTGTAATATTTATTTCGTAGCGGCCAATAGTCTATATTTGGCTTGATCAAGGTGGGTGAAGAGCCGTGCTAGAGGGAAAAAGCTCTGTTCGAATGTCCCACTGATCTCTCAAGCTACCTCCATAACTTAATTGAATCTTGACATACTCATAAAGGGGAGACCTCACATCTTATTGATTTTGCTATTGATGTCTTTAAATTACGAGCATAAAGCTAATGCAAACCAAACTAAGTCCAACGAACACTAGCCAGGTCCCCTTTCATGAATTATTATTAGATGTGTGATTGTCATTTAGTATGCTAGGAATCTGACATGGTTCAAGGCCCGTTGTATCTACTTGTCTTTATCATGGACAAATGAAGCAAAGAGACTGTCGTCTCGCTGCAGTAGGTTCTCAGGGGAGTCATACTCAGCTACTTTGCCCTCGTTCAGAACCAGGATGCTGTCAGAGTTCAAGATGGTTGCGATTCGATGCTGGAAAGAGAAATGTCGGGTACAGGAGTTAGTATTCATTTAGTTTTGCTTCAGAGTAGCCAAGAAGACTGCTCTCTGGAAAGCTTATAGGACAGTAGGCCTAAGACTGACATAAGCATGAAGATACCGAAGAGATTGTTAAAGAATTGAGATTAAGAAACTACATTTCTACATGCCACATTAAGAGACAAAACCTTCAAGTAAGATAACTATTATAAACATAACAGCTCAGCAAAAATGAGCCGGTTTTGCATGATGGATGCTAAGGAAACTTCAACCCTATATAGAGTTGTATACACAAAATCACATATGTTAAGATAATGATTTGATTCTTGAATAAACACAAGTCGTTCATTCTGACACTTCCATCGCTCATTGAAACAATATTTTGTTGTTTATAAACACCCTGAATGCCAAATCACATTTGAGTTTCTAATACCCAGTACAACCCTCACAGAAACAAACAACTGCAACTAGATACCTGTCACATTACTGTGTTCATAATACCTCAACCAGACAATGATTAAATATTAAACACACACACATTATAAATAATGCAGTAGAAGAAAAATACATTAAAATAGTGGCAAGTTCACATACAATAAAATATTGAGGTTCAAAATGTTAAAACACTTGAGGAGACAATCACTTTCACAAATAGTAAAATGCCAAAAAACATTCAATATAGACCACATGCACATTTTATGAATAATACATCAAAAGAACAAGATACATCAAAATAGTGATCAGTTCAAATGCAATTAAAATATTGGGGAGCAAACATTAAAACACAAGGGAATGAATACTAAAATTCAAATATATGTCAAACACACTTTATACAAAATATCATAATTGATTCTTTGGTGTTAATTAGTAGATCAATAGCCAGTTACTGGTTCACCTTTCGGGGTTATATTAAGGGACAGTAGCTAAATCATGATAACATATCATTTTTCATGTGATTTAACAACTGGCCTGGTGTTCCATGGTGGATCTCGCCAGGAACAGAAATAATGAAAAATCATTCAGATATGTACACACAAGGTTACTTCATTACATGCAAATACAATGGACGAAATATTAACAAGGAAATCCATTCAGCATCATATTATTCCCAAAATGTGAATGTTTACAAGGCTCAATAGGCCACAATATGAATACAGATAAATACTTACAGCAATTGTTAGAACAGTCCTGTTTGCAAAGGCAGTGACCACTACCTTTTGAAGGAGTTTGTCCTGAATACAAACCAACAGAGATGGGATTAGACTAAGAGATGTACCAAATAAAAACAACTTCAAATTTAATTTATTTCTCTCGCAGTATCACATATCAATTTAGCTGAAGAACCAATATGGACGATGGGGAATACTGCGGAAAAAGCATAGCTTATGTGTGTTCATGTATATTCAATTCAATTATACATTTATTTATATACTCACAATAACAAAATACATAATCATTGGACGAAAAAATAGCAACTAGTAGAATACAAGCAAAGAGTATAGGTGACAACTGATAACAATAATGATAATGAAAAATAGTACAGTGAGCATTAGGTTATGGGTTAGATATACAACTAAAGCCAACAGTTTACGACAAAATTAGATGGAAGCAAAATGAAAAAAGAAGTTGAAGAATAACAGTGAAGCGCAATGGCAGAGACAGCCCAGCTGCATTTTAGGAGGAATGTGCATTGAGCTGAGAAGCATTTTAAAAACTAGAAGGGGCACTAGAAGAATAGGACATTTCATAAAGCTGCTTATGCAGAAAAATAATCACTGAACAATTTCCTGCTGAGCAAAATGAGCAGGGTACCAGTCACATAGTGTACATGTGACCTGTATTGTGGATGGTAATCTTACTTTTGGTAAGCAATTTTTGTTGCTGTGCTTAAGCAGCTCTGTGAAATTAGGCCCAAGTATCGAGCTCAATGAGCACGTAGATTTTGGATCTTGTTACTCTTATAAGTAAAGTCTAAGACACTTACCGTTTCCAGGTCGATTGAGGCAGTGGCTTCATCCATGATGAGGATACGAGACTTCCTCAGGAAGGCACGAGCCAGACAGAATAACTGCCGCTGACCAACACTGAAATTCTCACCACCTTCAGTCACCAGAGCATCTTTAATAAAAAGACTTAAGTTTAATTAATCTTAAAAATTCATTTAGTTATCCATTTAGTTTAAGCTTTATTTAACCACTTTATGTTGGATGATGTGTGTACATGAAACTTCTGGACAGGCCTACGATGGATAGAAAATACACCTTACAAACCCTCAGGTAAAAGTAAAATTGAGAAAACAGATGCCCAAATGCAAGGGGAAACAACAATGGCAGAAAAAGAAAAAAAATATATAATTCGGTTTAAACAGGTGTTCACAATTCTTAAAATACATCACCTGACTCTGACCCTTGGTTAACTTGTTCCATCCTACTAACAGTAGCATAACCAGTCCCCAACCCCACTCAGAACCCTTGCCTCCCTTTTGCCCTACCCCAAATGAGAATTCAAAATGCACAAATGAACACAAATGAATGGGTTGTTACATCATCTTTTTGTCACTGACACAACAAAATGGTGAGAAGTATGGCGTATCAATCTTCATAACTGTTACTTACCCAGCCCACCCTCCAGCTCAGCTACTACATCCTTCAACTGTGCAATCTTCATAACTGTTACTTACCCAGCCCACCCTCCAGCTCAGCTACTACATCCTTCAACTGTGCAATCTTCATAACTGTTACTTACCCAGCCCACCCTCCAGCTCAGCTACTACGTCCTTCAACTGTGCAATCTTCATAACTGTAACTTACCCAGCCCACCCTCCAGCTCAGCTACTACGTCCTTCAACTGTGCAATCTTCATAACTGTTACTTACCCAGCCCACCCTCCAGCTCAGCTACTACATCCTTCAACTGTGCAATCTTCATAACTGTTACTTACCCAGCCCACCCACCAGCTCAGCTACTAATTCCTTCAACTGTGCAATCTTCATAACTGTAACTTACCCAGCCCACCCTCCAGCTCAGCTACTACATCCTTCAACTGTGCAATCTTCATAACTGTTACTTACCCAGCCCACCCTCCAGCTCAGCTACTACATCCTTCAACTGTGCAATCTTCATAACTGTTACTTACCCAGCCCACCCTCCAGCTCAGCTACTACATCCTTCAACTGTGCTATCTTCATAACTGTTACTTACCCAGCCCACCCTCCAGCTCAGCTACTACGTCCTTCAACTGTGCAATCTTCATAACTGTTACTTACCCAGCCCACCCTCCAGCTCAGCTACTACATCCTTCAACTGTGCTATCTCCAGAGATTCCCACAGCTCCCTGTCAGATTTCTCTTTCAATGGATCCAAGTTCCCCCTGTTAGTAACAAGATGCAATACACCATTACAATGTTTGCAGGAAAAATTTGTTTTTATCGTTGACTAAATTCAATTGACAGATTTGAACCTGCGACCTGTAGGTTAACATGTCAGCGCTCCACCAACTGAGCTATCTAGCCCTAATGTTGGCGGTCGCCCTATTTTGTCAATATCTGTTTTTGGGAGTGCCATTCAGAATCTATTCAAGACTGCTGTATAACCAAGGATCACATACATGTTTACGATACAACTTGGGAAGCAGCAGTATAGAGATCACATTTACGGGAATAATTTCCATGTACATGTATAATGTGGGAGGGCTTAGATAGCTGGTTGCTTGTTATGGGCAAGTAAGCATAGTAAATTCTAATCCTTCTACATTGTTAATTTCTACTTACTGTATTAACTATGTCTCTTTCATAGATTTCAATCAGTGATGAAGGGTAATGAAATAAGCTTGATTACTGATATACAAGCTATGCATAATCCTACTTCAACCATAACATTGTATGGTGAAGAAACATTTATGAACACAGTTTTGTGATGGTACTAAATTGTTTAGTGCCTGTGAATAGCTAATATGGACATTTGTTTTAGTGAACACAAACCCTCCAGAAATGATCTAAACAGATTGATAGATTCCCACAAGGTTTCCAAACACTATCAAGCCCCAAAGCTAATTGTCTACAATGCCTAAGGGACAATATGCATGGACTATGACGCCATTCTACAAACACATGTTCTACTAATTGGTACGCTTCAGAGTTAGACCTATGGGATTTGTACTTTGAGGGGTTGTCTGGCATACATTTCACATGTCAATGGTTTGCCCCAATTAAAGCAGCATGCCTTGACATGTGTGTATAGCAAAATGGTGAGACTCTTCAAGCATTTTGTTTAGCTTTTATTGGTCGATCTAAATCTCATACTCATAGTACCTATATGCCCAATTTTGCGCACATCCATAATTAACAGTCTTACAACTGAAATGCCTGGACAATGACCTCAGCGCTCTGCAGGTTCTAATTCTAAGGATTCTGTATGCTAACGATGTTCTCTCACTTAGCCCCATGCAACTTTAAGCCACCAAAGGTTAGTTACTGCTAAAATGGTTTGAGCACAAGGTGGCAATTAAATTTACCTGATAGTTCCAGTAAAAAGTACAGGATCCTGTGGGATGATTGACAGCTTGGTTCTCAGTGTTCTCAAAGGTACCGACTTGATGTCAACTCCATCAATGAGTATACGACCTACCAGACACAACCATGTAAACAAAATAGTTTAATATAATTGATACAGTGCATTGATGATAAAGAATTCTGTTTGGGTTCTACTCTTATAGCTCTGTGAATAGCACTGTATACTGTGGATAAAAATCAGACTATTTAAGTGGTATTCGAACCCATCCCGTGTTTCCACAGCAGATGTCTTAACTGCTATACAAGTAGTTTGTTCAAATTAACAGGTGTATATGGGTCCATTAACTCACCTCCGAATATGTCAATGACACGAAGCAAAGCAAGAGTCAGTGAAGATTTCCCAGCCCCAGTCCGACCACAGATACCAATCTGCATTAAAAACAATATTTAAACACATCATATCGAAAGAAACTAATACATGAGTTTGCATTATTGATGCTTGCAATTCATGACTAACAGCAAAACACCAGGAGTATATCCAAATGGCAATGAGAGAATCACAATCAGAGATCATTTGTTGGGATTGTTTGTTTTAGGTAATGAAGTTAATTGAAAAATTCCCTTTGTTCCTTCAAATTTTGTATTTAAGTTGTTTTTTAAACAGTGTCCTCATTTTGTACAAACCAAGAACATCCTTGTTTTTTCAAACCATTTATATAAGTCCTCCATGTCAGTGGGTAGACAAGCTTACCTTTTCACCTGCCTTGAAATCCACAGATACTGCACGTAACACTGGATCGGAATCGGCAGAATAACGCACTGAAACCCTCTCAAACTGAATCCGGCCATCTTCTGGCCAGTTGGGCGGTGGTTCTCTACCTGAACGAAAAAGGAGTGGATTATTTTAATATATATATATACAGTAGGGGAGATGGCCTTAGCTTTCGATCCAAACTGGACCTTCGTCAGAGGTATAAACAAGCACAAACACAAACATATCCATTTATAGCAAAAAATATATCTCCCTCCGGGATGAGAATTGATGTGTATGAAAATTCCTGGAAAATGGCTTCTTGGCCTGGATGGGTTCCCTCTTATTCTAGATCTGGAACTTCCCAGATGGTACAGTTCAAGAAGCTTAAGGACTCTGTGCTTTCATTATTCAGGAGGTTTACAAACTCTGCGCATCCCCAGAATTACAAAACTACAACATGTGCTATTAGTTTCTCTATTTGGTTGCTGCTTTATTTCTTTCAATACAATTTAAAGGCTCCAGGGTATTTTGAGAAAATCCTAAAATTAGGACAAATTCTAAGAAATCACCAATCATGTCTACTCCATGTAGTTGATTAAAAACTTACATGTAACAGCAATGAGAGGTTCAGAATAGAGAATAATAGACTGTGTAAATAAACACAAGCAGAGTGACAATATTTTTGGATGTGGAACACACAAAACTACTTTGGTGATGGCATTCATGGAAACAGGGCTTTGGAATGCTCACACTTCACTTAGAGCATAGTTCATTTACAATTGAAGTTTCAATACCCACTGAAGGGTGACTGCATGTGGATACATTTCTCAGATTAGCTGATGCCTTCAGAGTCCTTGACTCATGAAGAATGATGCAAGTGATAATTGTTGCTTCCATGGACTTCAAAGGTAATTAGATTTATTACACACAATTGTATTCAACTACTTTTTGGAGTATAGAGCTGGAATGTGTACAGTATGAGTGGAGTCTGAAATATTGAAACCTTGATGTCTGGTATACGGAAGAAGGAATCTCACAACCTGAAAATGTTCCTACACTCTAACACACTCTTCCCCTCTTGTACTGATGTAATCCCCACCCCCGAAAAATCCTATTGAGAATTCCTGAGATTCCCAGAACACAATGAACACACAATGGGAGGGAGTACACCATGTACACCACATATCCAGCACCAGTATGTGTAGTTCAATGTTACTGGCTCTCAGGATAGCTTAGGGTTTGGTTTTAAGGACCCTGTGCCACAGGCAATAACATGAATGAAGGAGTTTAAATAAACTCGCCGTTGCTTAATATAAATAATGCGCTCACATATCATAAATAACAACACTGGGGTCGTACATAGCTCACATCCTAGTAGCTAGATCAAGGTGCTTCACAACATTATTATCCCCATTCATCAGGCATACTTCAAGACCATTCCTATAAATTTCTCAACTCCTTGCAAATCATTCATCCTCAATCTTTTTATATTAGCACCAAGGGGTTAATCCAGCAGAACACCATCTCAGCCATTGCAGGTTCCCATTTTTAGACCCATACTAAAGGAAGTATGTATACTGCTAAGGGACACAAGCATCATGAGTGAATTCAAACCCACACTCGAATGATGACTATAGGCCATCAGAAATTGAGCCACATCACCCCGTTGTGTTGCAGTGTAGAAGTAGAGCCAGTGTTTCATAAGGCTATTTAGTAGGTTGCTTTGGAAATGGAAAGATTGTGAAGGTTGGGACACAGTGAGTATATGTTTTGGTAGTTCATGACATGATAGTAAATCAATGAGTGCTTTTTGATAATGCATTGAATTAGTCAATCTTTTACATGAAACTGGTCTGATTGTGAATGACTCACATCCACTGCTGCTTATTTTCAAGGGGGGGTGGCTCCTCTAATAAGGGCCAAGTGGGATTCCAGATTGATTGGCTTGAGATAAGGGATATTTTCTGGTTAAAGTGAGTGAGGAATCCAGGAAGGATGAAGCTATTTTACCTTCATATTCCTCATTTTCTACATTGGAATAGAATTTGATTCTCTCCACAGAGTTCATTTGCATCTCTGTATCAGCCACGCCACGCACAAGAAGATTTAAGAATCCTGCAATCTGAAGAGGAAAACAAACAACAGAACATCATAAAATGTACACTAAAAACTGTGTCTAAAAACACTTAACAATAATAGCAAAACTTATAATGCACACATATCCACCCATTAAGTGCCCAAGGCACCTACAAGAATACAATACAATAACTTACAAAAACTTACAAAAACATACATGGAAAATGACAATGATGATGCAATTACAATGAGCGAGAAAAGGCCTGAGACAACAATGCTTTTCAAGCTGAGATTTAAAAGGACTTATAAGGAGCTCGATGTTTGAGTATGCAGTGGTAACAAATTCCCCACACGAGGAGCAGCTGTAGCAAATGCCCTGTCCCCCCATCTTCTTTTAGAACAAGGCTCAAAAAGTGTAGGGGCTCTAGATGAACGTAGACCAGGATAAGTGACAGAGGAAGAATGAATGAGGCCAGAAATGTAGCCAGGTGGTAAACCATTGAGGACCTGATAAGTTAACAGACAGATTTTGTAAGATATTTGTCTCGAACAGGAAGCCAGTGAAGCCACTTAAGTGTTTAGTTAACAGCAATGTACTCAAAATCCTTCAACACAACCCTTCAAATTCATTTAAAAAATGTTGTTATGCAGTATTTTGTTAAAAGAATCTATTATGACTGTCAAAAAAAATACAGGGTTTGCAAATAACAAAAGAATTTCAGTTTCAAAAATGTAATAACTCAATAAAATGTAAATACTCAATAAAACAATGGAATTCGATTGTCATTAGTATTAGAAGCATTGTATCCTTCATACATTCATGGTCTATAACAAGTCAAAGCTAGAAATCTTTAATTATTGGACTTCCACCTTGACAGAACTATTTTCTTGGAACTACCAGATATTATCCTCATGATAATAAAAGGACAAACGCCTGGATGGGGGATTACACAATAACTCCATACAAAGGCAGACTTTGAGCATTACTTCTACTGCCACCTGTCCTCTCCTCTTTGTGTGGGTGAAACAAAGCTCTGCACTGTGAGTGCACAAAATGAAATTGTCTTTCAATACAAATATTTTGTTTGAGGATGTGCACTATACAGTTGCAGCTGCAGGTGCAGCTATACATTGTTTCCTCCATAAATGCAAAACTTGTATTTCAAATTCTTCTTTAACACAAAAGCAAAGGACTTAAAATGGGAATAATAGTTGTATGTCATCCACTATTGCTTTTCTAGAGTTGTTTCAAATGTTATAATGAATCTGTCTGCATTGATTAAGCCCATACACTAGTTTCCCTCTCAAGATGGTATTTGTGTGATGGGTGTGTTAAAAACGTACCTGGAGTGAATAAGTGATTGCTAATCCAACAAGACTAGGTTCAAGTCCCAACGTCAGGGCACCAACGAGTGTGGTCATGCCAGCAACAAAGACTATCATGGTACCGATTAAATCCTGTTTAGAAATGATCAACAAGTAAGTAAGGTTCTATATTGGACATCATACAAGAAATAAAGCCAAGGCATCAATGTTGTTACAAGTGTAACTTTGCTGATTGATGTATCCCCTGTATGCAGTGGGATTATGTTACTGCTGTAAGAGCAAGCCTACACCACGATGTCTGGAGTTCCAGAAGTGCCACTAATATCCAGGATACAAGATCTCAAGGTTGACATACCGCGATAGTTATATCTCTTTTACCAAGTCGCCTAATGGAAACTAAGGTCTTGACAAGTCCTGATTTATTGTATCAGCAAGATGACTTATACTGAAGCTGAGATGGTGCTAGACAAATTATCAGAACAAGAAGATTTATTCCATTAAATAAATCATCCTGGTGAGATAAATTGATCACATTACATTGACACCTTAGTTTCAATAAATCGTTTCAGCGAGAAAATTATCATGACAAGTTGGCTCATTTCATAAAATAAATTGACTCTTGCCGTCTGTGAAAGAGGTATAATTAGCACTCCTGGAGTTCATGACTTTGGTTTAATTTACCAGAATATTGATTGAAGACATACAGCGAGTTTAACATAAAGACCAGAAAAAAAATCATCTTCATTTCTTGTCTGGGAATCTCAGGAATTCTTTAGAGGTTTTTAGGGGATGGGGTATTTCTGTACAAGAGGAAAATAGTGTGTTTAAGTATAGGACTGTTTGGGGGGACACCCTCTGCCACATATTGGGCACAGTATGCTCAGATTTGCAATCCCCTAGTATTTGACACAGAACAGTCTAGATTACTGTTGTGAATACTTACAACCTGGGTTCAGAACCCAGGTTCATAAGACAGTACCTCTGGTCTGGGTTCAGAACCCGGGTTCATAAGACAGTACCTCTGGTCTGGGTTCAGAACCCAGGTTCATAAAGCAGTACCTCTGGTCTGGGTTCAGAACCCAGGTTCATAAGACAGTACCTCTTGTCTGGGTTCAGAACCCGGGTTCATAAGACAGTACCTCTGGTCTGGGTTCAGAACCCAGGTTCATAAAGCAGTACCTCTGGTCTAGGTGCAGAACCCAGGTTCAGAACCCAGGTTCATAAAGCAGTACCTCTGGTCTAGGTTCAGAACCCAGGTTCATAAAGCAGTACCTCTGGTCTGGGTTCAGAACCCAGGTTCATAAGACAGTACCTCTGGTCTGGGTTCAGAACCCGGGTTCATAAGACAGTACCTCTGGTCTGGGTTCAGAACCTGGGTTCATAAAGCAGTACACCTCTGGTCTGGGTTCAGAACCCGGGTTCATAAAGCAGTACCTCTGGTCTAGGTTCAGAACCCAGGTTCATAAGACAGTACCTCTGGTCTGGGTTCAGAACCCAGGTTCATAAAGCAGTACCTCTGGTCTAGGTTCAGAACCCAGGTTCATAAAGCAGTACCTCTGGTCTAGGTTCAGAACCCAGGTTCATAAGACAGTACCTCTGGTCTGGGTTCAGAACCCAGGTTCATAAAGCAGTATACCTCTGGTCTGGGTTCAGAACCCAGGTTCATAAAGCAGTACCTCTGGTCTAGGTTCAGAACCCAGGTTCATAAGACAGTACCTCTGGTCTGGGTTCAGAACCCAGGTTCATAAAGCAGTACCTCTGGTCTAGGTTCAGAACCCAGGTTCATAAGACAGTACCTCTGGTCTGGGTTCAGAACCCAGGTTTTGAACCCACACTGAATACCACCAGAACTGAGCCTGGTACCCTCAGAGACTGCTCGAACTCAACAACCAGTATGCTCAATTAGAAAGGTAAATTGTCTCTTACCAGACGTACACCCAACCAACGATTGGCAGTTTGCAAATACAAGTAGGCTACTTGATTCTTATTGATTCTCTCAACAATGGTGTTGAAAAATCTCTTCTCACATCTGAAACATACAAGGTTTTATTGTTGAAACTTAGTATTATCTCGACGACCCCCTCTGAGTCAAAAATATACACTCAAACTAATTTGCTGACTACATTAATATTTGTAGTAGAATACAAGTTGGTACTTAAAGAAGGTCAGAAACAATGATGTAATACAGGCGTAAATACAGTCAAATCAATACATCCATTGATATGAAATAAACACAGCACTAGTCAAATATTAAAGACAAATATTGCACATTGCAGGGTACATTTCCCTTCTTGATAAATGTTTTGCCTTAGTAAGTATCTGTAGGAAAACAATACACTCTCCTATGGTTAATTAAAGACAACCTCTAGGGAGACATAATGATGTCCCTCCAGATTCAAGACAATTTAAATACAGACAGGTTAGTAATTATTTGAAGAAAGTGTAATTAACTCTCTACCCTCCCCCTGCATGCAAACAAAGATAAAGGATATCATGCAAGGCTGGAATTTAGGGGCAATACAAATTCAATTCAATTCAATTCAATTAATCTTTATTATATCCCAAAAAGGGTAATTCAAATGCTCGCATACAGTAAAAACATTGAAACATTAAAAACATTAAAATCAGTTTTAATTATAAATACAATTACAAGAAAAACACACTAAAAAGCGATATAAGAAAAAAAAAAAAAAAAAAAAAAAACCTGGGGACTGGACAGTACAATTTATAATAAACGTTTGAAAGTAAGATTGTGATGTGTTATTGCACGAGGGATAAAGGAGGATGGGTATCGGTTTGTCACAGCATATGGCACTCGCATACGACCAGACCTTGGGATCAGCTGGCTGGCGAGTGCATCATGAAGCGGATGGTTAACAAGACCAACAAGACTGCAGGGCTTGTAGTTCAAAATGTTTACTGGACCAGAATCAAAATGAGCAGAACTTTCTCTACATGTTAACATCATAAAATGTTTCAATATGAACAAGTACCAAGAAAAGAATTATTTTACTTGTCACATAGAGTACCTATCATTGAGTGTTGCTGGGAATGACACACAATCAAAAAATAGAATGATGCAGCACTTTTCAAACAAATTTATTATTAAATTGAAAAAGCACCAGACAATTACCGGACTTGATCGGTCATGAGTTTACTGGCCTAACTCTAACATCAATGGCCTCGGTCCAGTGTTAATATCAAGCCCTGGATGCTCAGGGCAGATCAGAGACAATTAAATCAGTTGTTAATGAAAAATATGATGAGGCAGAGCACTTGGCGGTAAATTTGAACATGTGTGATATTATGTACTGACCAAGCTATGGGGTAAACAATAGCAACTATACTACTCCACAGGACAAGTTCTAGCAATGATGTCTACAGTATGCAGGCATTGCAAACCTCATGTGAACAAAACAAGAACATAATGTACACATAATGTACAATCTTGAGACACTATGTGGACATTTTATTCCATTTTCTGAAGAATTCCCTTCTGGGGTCCAGGTTGAACAAAGAATTTCCCTGTGGGGTACATTGTTCCATTGAGTAAAAGACCCCACAAGGACACGCATGTAAGCTCACACACGTTTGTCAAGCCTGTACATTGAGGACTTCTCTTTGTTCTCCCCTTGTTTGGACTTTTTTAGAGGTGACATCTCCATTGGTTTTGTTCATGAAAGCACAGCGAGGACGACTTCACTTACAACACCCATATTCCTTTTGTCGATGTCCTTGGTTTCAATGGGTAGGCATCTCCAGTGTCTCACAAATTAGAAAACACAATTGTCTCGTGGTGGCTATTTGTCTCAAAATGGAGCACATTTTACAAGAGAATGCCCACGCACATCATTGCTCAACTTGTTCCAATGATAAACACAGTAATGAGAGCATCAAAGATCAAAAACTTACTTGTAAGCACGAATAGTCGTCAGACCTCCCAAGGTCTCAGAAAAATAGGCAAATATGGGAGATTTGCTTGTATTGTCAAGGCGCTGCATCTCCCTGTTGGGGACAAATAAATAACAAATCATGACACAATTACAGTTAGTCATTTCAGTCATTTTAGCAAGTTGCTCTTAAATTAATCAAATATGTGTTGCTACCAGCCCTTCTATAGCAAAACAGCCTAACACTAAATTACATCTTGAGAAAAGCAAGTACAGAGATAAGCTGTTTTGCCATAAAAATGGGACGAAAGTGCAAAAAGAGGCTGAGATAGGGTATGTTATATTCAAAACCATACATAGTATGCCTTTGAACCTTTGAAAAGGAAAAAGCGCACTCAATTCACCCAGAAAATATATATATATATTTTTTTAATTTTTTTATTTGGAGTTGGGCTGTTTTGCCATGGAAGGGCCTTGATGACGTCCTATACTTCAACCCATGTCGTGGCGATCCAGCTGTAGCCGTAGCTGAAGCTGTAGCCCCCAATTTCGGACATGGCCTAAGATTTTTAGATTACACCATTTTCCCATCCAGGCCTTTTTCGAAATTAGTGTTTCTTTAGGTCTGGCTCCGTCAGTAATTTTGAATTGTTTGTTTCCAGTGTAGGGCTTTCAAATTATGGAAGGAGAGCAGTCCAAGCGAAAAGGCCCTTACACCAAAATTGCTGCACTCAGAGATCAGAGTCCAGTTTTTACCATAATCAATACACAGAAAAACAATGTATTGTCATAGAAGATACTTGATTATTGAGACAAAGTAGTTGAAGGATCTGATGAACTAGTAGCTGCTGCAAAAACTCTAGTTACGGTATTTTTTACTTCTAGTTAGTCTTTAAAGTACTAAGTTAAAGTACTAATAGTTGAAGTACTACCACTACCTTTTATGTTGTATCTATCAGGGTAACATG
Organism: Pisaster brevispinus; assembly: GCA_023634235.1. Taxonomy (NCBI): domain Eukaryota; kingdom Metazoa; phylum Echinodermata; class Asteroidea; order Forcipulatida; family Asteriidae; genus Pisaster; species Pisaster brevispinus. The sequence continues at coordinate 288,988 of JAMKCF010000083.1, read as the reverse complement.
GCTATCAATCTCCATCCCTGATTATTAGAGAACATACACAAGGCTCTTAGATTCTTCATCACTTTAGACAACCTTCATACTTCTTACCTTGATGATGTAAGAAAGTACCTCTGGAGGAATACGTAGGCGATAGCAATCGGGATGAAGAAGAGGATAAAATAAGGCATGACAATGGTGTTCACAATCACGGCAGATATGCATGTCATGAAGCTACTAAGGGTAGTGTTGAATGTCTGTGCCAGTTTCTGTGGGGTTTTGAAAAAGTAAGACGACACTGAACAGTGTATAACAATTGGTAAATAGTGAAGCAATTTGCTTTTGAATGACGTAATGCAAAGCAAAGAAGTATAGTAGTCAGGTCCTTTGAATTATTGGAATCGATATTCATGACTGTTATGGCACACAAGGAACATGACAAAATGACAGCTGGGAAGGTCTTTTGCAAGACAGGTTGAGAAGATTATTTGAAACATTATGGCACTATCTGTGCACCTGTAAAATGTTGAGTTGATAAAACACTTCATTCCTTACCGAGTCGATCAAATTGGTGTCAGTGGAGAATCGATTCAGAATTCTACCGACAGGCGTAGTATCAAAAAACCTAAAAAACAATTGAAGATGAACAAGATCAGTCATTACTATTGCTGATCCATCTACAGTGGTATGATAATAGATGTAGTCATTTGCACCTTCATTGGGTGTTAATTGAGAACTCTTATTCTCATATTATGAGCAAATAAACCCAGTATTGAGTATTGGCAGGAATTACCCTTGAGAACAATATAACATTAATACCACAGTGTGTTGTGGCTGATCATAGTGTGCACACGTCAGTATTTCTGTGTAGAACTAAAAGCGATTTGGTCCAATCAGGCAAGAAGGTGACATTTTCGTCTATTGGTCTAGTTCCAAATTCACTGCATAGTTATCTATATGTTATGTGATTACAGTGTGGATTGACATTTTTATGAAGGGTAGGGCCTGGAACTAGACCTGGTGCAATGTTACCTTAGAGGAGCCTTGATGATGTTTCGGAGCATCTGTTGATGAATAGCCCTTGCTGCCACTAAAGAAGCTGCTATCAAGGCAGCTGAGGACAGAAGGCGTAGTAACAGAGAAACTCCAGATATGCCGGCATACCCTGCGATATACATCTCATTGGTCCGCATACTCTACAATCAAATATTATCCATATATAAGTATTCAATTTTTAGAGGCCGCCATCGCTATGGCAAAACAAAATAGAAATGTGTGAGTGTACACGCCACTCACAACTCCTAAGAAGTAATAGGTCTTTCTTTCACATCAGTGAGGGTGTTGTTTGAGCTTGTGGTGTCAACATGATGCAAGGAGTATATTCAAAGAGTGTGGGTTTGAGTCTCGGTCTTCATAATTGTGTCCTCAAGCAAGACACTTTATCATTATTGCTTCATCTTTGATTGGGAGGTAAAACCGTAGGTCTTGGTGCTGTGTAACACATGCAAAGGAACCAAGTTAGACTTATCGCCAAGACAAGGGGTTTACCCCGGTGTTTCTGGCAGTAGCCGCTGAATGTGCCACAGCACCTTGTAAACCCTTACAAGGTGCTACCTAAATTAGGCTAATGATTAAACAAATTCAAAATTCTGTCTGAAGTTGATTCTGTTTGTTCAAGCATCTTGAGTTGGTAGACACATGCACTATATAAGACTATATTCTATATTAATATCTCCCAATGTAAAAAAACCCAATGGCATCACATGATTATAACTTGCCAATCAAGTTAATTATCGTTACCATATATTTCAAGCTGCAACCTTCAACATTAACTTTATCATTGTTTTATTGTCATTTATCATCATTTTCATCAAGTTAGTGAATGTGTGTTCGTCCTGAACAATCTGAGAGATACAAAACCTTTATAATAGAATTTCTGTCACCCCTCAGTTCCAGAACAAGCAAGTTCTTCATCAGTATAACACCAAACTACTAAAGTATGTTTACCTCATTGTTCAATCCAGCCTCAGACCACGCCGAGAGCCAGAAGTTGTTGCCAATGTTGACTGCCGACAAGCACAGCATGCTGAGGAGCGTGACTAGTGACAGCAGCCATCCAACATTCCTGAAATAATAGGCATAGACACCCAGAGATATAGAGCCTCTCTCCATTTCTTCCTTCTCGATGAGAGCACCCACATCTTTTTCTTCTGAAAGACAAACAGTATGAGTTTTGAGTTTGAAGGCCTCCTGGGCAGGTGTGGAATTAAGCACCATTTTTCAACATTTCCCTGTTCCCTTGCCTAATAGTGTACAAAAGATAATAGTTATACTTTCATGTTATTATGTGTTTGTAAACGCAGAATGCCGTATTAAGCTGAGCCATGAACTGCTGAGGGGACTACTTGAGTTCAAGTCTATAATTCAGCTATGGATTTATGCATGGGAAGCTAGATGATGTGTGATGTGATGGCTGGAGTGGGGATGGCTGGCACTCAATTCTTAATACATAATAATTTATACAAATCCACAATCAACCTGTGATCAGTACAGCCACCGATTACTTGTACTGGCATGATACAAATTGACAAATCAGTTACAGATGTGGGAGGAAAACCACAGAGGATTATTTCAGGGAAAACCCACGCAGTCAGGTAGAGACTGAAAACCCACGCAGTCAGGTAGAGACTGAAAACCCACGCAGTCAGGTAGAGACTGAAAACCCACGCAGTCAGGTAGACTGAAAACCCACGCAGTCAGGTAGAGACTGAAAACCCACGCAGTCAGGTAGAGACTGAAAACCCACGCAGTCAGGTAGAGACTGAAAACTCACGCAGTCAGGTAGAGACTGAAAACCCACGCAGTCAGGTAGAGACTGAAAACCCACGCAGTCAGGTAGAGACTGAAAACCCACGCAGTCAGGTAGAGACTGAAAACCCACGCAGTCAGGTAGAGACTGAAAACCCACGCAGTCAGGTAGAGACTGAAAACCCACGCAGTCAGGTAGAGACTGAAAACCCAGGCAGTCAGGTAGAGACTGAAAACCCAATCCACACAGAATTTGAATTTGAACCTGGGTCCTAGGTGGAAGGCAAGGAAAGAGACCACCAAGGTTTTAGGCAGCCAGCCGTGCAGCACTGATTGGCACGGCCAAATGAAATAAATCACGGCCTATTTTCAGAGCCACAGCTACACTTTTGATTGCAAGCCGTGCTCTCAAAAATAAAAACAAAAGTTTATCATTTTGTGTATTATTAATGACTACTTGATGAAACAAATCGTGTGCGAGAGTGAAACTTAATTCTGGATCAGGAAGAAAAAACTACACGCGCCTGGCTTGCTCTGTTTCGAGAGAGCATGCATGTACAGTAATATATAAATCTATCAGAAGAAATTTTTTCGATCCCAAGCACGATGTTATAAATCAATAGAAATGATCTCGTTCCCAAGCACGCAACCCACTACATCAGTCCATTCTTTGGGAAGGAGGCTGCCAATGTCTGGTTTTCACCTCCACAAATAGATTGTCCGTTCACTGCGCATTGTTGCTGTGCATACTTCTTGCGTTGCCAATGAGAGCTGGTCGGCAACCAGACTATTTAGCAGCAGCATACATCGCACGTGTATAATGTTTTGATCTGGCTGACAGACGGTGTGTTTACGGAAACCAACCGATGTCTCCCGCTTGCAAAGTACATTAAGAAGGCCTGTGGTCTGGATGTGTTAACAAAAACTTGATCAAGTATGAAATCTGGGGTTTCTTCTTCACAAAAGATTGATGTTTACAACAACTTAGGTCTCAATTTTAATCAAGTAAAGATTCATCAGTCTTCACTATGTTGCGATGGATGATCGTATTTGTAACCGTCCGTCTGTGGGGATTTTACCCAAACTGTGCCGATCATTTTACTGTAGGTTGGTTTTAAACATTTCATCACATGCTTTTTCTCTATTAATTTTTACGCTCACGTATGTATTTGTCATAATTATTTACTTATCATGTCATGGAAACCTTAATGATTGCTTATGATAAAAATACAGCAAAATGGAATAATTAAAGGCGATTCTGGCCCGTACCCCCGACCATGGGCCGGCCCAGTATCAATTTTTTAGTTAACAAATTTGCTTTTATCAATCAAAATCAGATTGATAAATATGTAATTCGTTATTTGAAAACCAATTGAAAAGGTTTTTTTATATCTTTTTGAAATCTGAACCTGGTTTGCTTTTTACTTCTTCTTTTTTCTTTAGCAATATTTTTCATTTGGTGAATAAAAAATATTATTTTAATGTAAAAATATTACTCGTAAATACTTCACCCATTGTCCCATTGAAGGCCACTTCAATGTCATCAGAGAAACCACCTAACTGATCTTCCTAATTTTTGTCTAATAAAACCTGTTCAATCAAAACATAACTCTCAGCAACTTGTATCATTCCAGACACATGGCAAGGGACAGAACAAAATTAATTGTTACAGGATTGTAAATGTAGGCTTATACTAGTTATTATTATAGTAGCAAAATTTATGAGAATTTTTTTACAAAACAAAATAAGACAGTAAAATTACTCAAAATATAGATCATCGGCCATCACAGGGTTTCAAATTCTTTGCATCATGGTGGACCCTGTGTAGTGTTTTTGCTGTAAAAGATTTGCGCAACGCTGGGTACGCGGCTGGTGCGATTGCAATGGGACGCTGTCGTCGTCAACATCAAATTTCACTTACACACCCTGTTTTTTGGTTACACACCCTGTTTCACTGATCCTGCCTAAAAGCTTGGAGACCACTATGCCAACCCAACCCATCATTCTATTTTGTTTGAAACACACCAACTTTTCATTCCAGACAAATATGACATAAAAGAAAAGATAATTAGCGCGCATTTTCCTAGCCCCATAAATAGGGCCAATCAACTTTGTATCCTTGGCCCCAGCACCAATGCAATCCTATTTCTTTGCTCGCTGTAATTTGTTATCTGTGTCGTTCTCAATCATGAAACTTACCGATCACATGTCATTGTACTTGTAGATAACCTCACTGCTGGAATTGTTTGCAAAAACATCACACGTTTTGGGGAAAAATCTATTGATTTTGGAGTTGTGAGTGTGCATTTTTATTCACATATTAACTTGCTCAAAAACCATACTTTGTCGGGTTCTTCATCAACTAGTGAACTTAGCAATAGCAAAGGGCTTGCAAGTAAACTTACAACCGGACAAGTCCAGCGGTCTTGTGCTTTTGTTCAAATGTTGACTTTTATTCTGATTTATCTCCTTCAATCCTCTCAAGTATTGAAAAATTCTCACCCAATAATACAAATGAGATAAATCTGCTCTTACTTAACTTTATACTGAGTGCATGTCCAAGTTAAAACAATTCAAATGTTAAAACTGTGTAGCATTTCTTTCTCATTTCAATTCTGGTCTTGTAAACAAAAATCTTCTGTAAACATTTTGAGCTACCAAGCCCTGTGGTCTTGTGAATGTTTCACCCCAATTCAAGCCCTAACATTGATATAGCATGGAGGTAGGATTCTAATTCTACCTCCATGATTATACACACATCTTGTGATAAGATGTAAAATTTCGATTGTTTTTTTACATTTTTTATAATTAAACGTTGTATAAAAGTTACAGCAAAATGTACATTTTGAGATTTAAAACCAAATGCTTAAGGCCAATGGCAATTAATCAATATGTGTGAAGTTATATGCTTTTTAAAATTTGTATACAGTGAGTCTACCTTTTGCCACGAAGTTTTAACACTATTGAGAAAAAAACAGCGCTTAAATCAGGATGACAGTAGACATGGATTGGTACTGGTACTTGGTAGTGCAGTCAATCGTCGACATGACAGTGATACTTCCTTTTTTCACATATTTCATCTAAATTTATGACATGTTTGCAGAGAACTATTAAGTCAGTTTTGCTACAACATCCTAGAAATAATATATTAACTTTCGACCCGGTCAAATTAAAGTTGGGAAATGTTTAAAGGTAAAAAGAGGACGAGTAAATTAGAATTACCTTTTTCTTGTCAGCCGCAGTGTTGCTTCGCTCGGCCCCAGCGGCCTATCCAGGACCGCTGGGATGGGCTAATCAGCTTGCACAGATTCTTGTTCAGGAAGTACGTCATGCATGCAGTGCTTGCAGTGTGAGTGTGATGCATGATGGGACTGAGCGTGCTTGATACGTTTGCCCATCCCAGCGCCTTTGGTTTTAAGGCAAGGCGCTTGGGACGAGCGAACAGTGTTGCCATCTTGTTGGAAAACTACGAGGTACATGACAAGCGCCCTCTATAATAGTTTCGGAGTACATTCTATCCCAAATGAGGAATGTCTTCCGAGTTTGACTCTTCGAGTAATACACATTAAATTAGCCTAACGAGCAGGTTTCAATACTTTAAATGATTCACACAATGAGGAATTTTCGACGTACTCTGACAAAAAGTACAAAAGAAATGACTCACAAAACCCGGTTACCCAATAGGTGGCTTTAGAACCCATACATTTTAATTTTGTAATGGTTGTTGTCATTCTGTGTATTGTATTTCCACATTTTCAGCGGCTTTTTATTTTGTTATTGACCCAGTTTTTTTCACTGTAAATCATGTGCAATTCAGCTTTTGACTGCGATGCATGATCTTAATAAACCATTATGAATGAATGAATGAATGAATGAATGAAAAACTGCGGAAATGTACACGCATTGTTGCAGAGGTGCGCGTTTTCGATTATAGTATGTGTACATTTACGCAGCGCCCGCTTCAAAGAGGAGTGATTTTTAGTCCCTCGAGTGAGTTAATTACAAACACTTTTTGACAATTAGGACGACCATTTTGTTCAGATATCGTTTCCCCCCATTTTTATTTAATTTTTGACAAAATTTAAAAAGCCAAAATATTATGTTTTTCAATTATTTTTAATTAGGCCTATGTTTCAAGTTTGGTGTCAATACACGGCAAGGTCCATTCCTCATTTTGAAATCCTGGGTCACTGTGGAGCCGAGCGAAACGTCAGGGATAAATATATCTTTAATTACTACAAAGCGAAAACCCTGAACGGCTTTATGAACACTCTGGTGCAGTTTGGGGAATTAATTCACAGCCTGAATCGTACAGAAATCTTTGTGCTTACCGATTCCTTCGAACTTGGACAATGGTTTGTTGAGTTGCGCTGACACTCTGCGAGTGAATTGTGCCGATTTGCGGCGCAGCTCTTCTCTTTCGAACATCGTCTCAGTACCAGACTCACTCTCTGACTCTACGTCGCTGACTGCCTTGACCGCCTGGTCGTACTCGCTGTACATGTCCGGGTCGGCTGCTATAATATCCTCCAAATCTCCCTGGGCAGATATCCTCCCGTCCTTCATGACTAAGATCTAGTAAAACAGATGAAATGACTTGCATCTAAAACAATCCATTTGCTTGTTTTATTTAACTTGAAGGAAGGGTGAAAAGTGGACGTAGGCGTCTGATGGGAACACACTATGCTAAACAGAATGTGTTGATTGACAATGGAATTGGCGACACGCAATAGAAGTGATGAAACACAAGTGCGGGGGCTCACACAGTAGAAGGAATTTTGTGTTTCCAAACTTATGGTTGCATCGCAGTCGCCTCCTTATATTTCTATTTTGGTACTATCGAACAAAGACATTGGCAAAAAAGGGGTACGCCAACATGGGGCTAAACAGCTCAGTTATAGAGCGCCAGCACGATAATCCGGAGGTCGTTGGTTTAAGTTCCTATAGTCAATACTTTGATCAACCCCAGTTTATGTAAATTTTGTGTTGTGACATTATCTTCCTATGTATCCCCTATACTTCTATTGTTCAACTATAAAATTGCGTTTCCTTTGTACCTCCATTGTGTTACTTCACTTAGTATTGCTTGTCCCCAAACATATTGGGCAATCTATTAACATTATATTGTGTGTCCCCCGTCAGACGTCTTTAGGTATTGTTTGGGCAAAAGTGAGTTGCTTGAAATAATGTGTGGTTTTCAATTCACAGACCGTCGATATTGATTCCTTGCACCACGTCACACCCAGCTATTCTCTACATACCACTCGGTCCAGTCGCTATTTGGTCAAACTATGCGGTGTGGTTAGCGTGTAATAATGTAGGTTGCCTATACAATAAGCACTAAACAAAAAATATACATCAGCAGCCATTATCCCATGTAGCCTCACTTTCAACACCATGGGAAATCTGGAGAGTGAACAATAAGATGGTATTTTCTCAACTCACGAGATCTGCCCTGTTGAGGTACTGCAGTTGATGAGTCACCAGTATAACAGTTTTCTTGTTTCCATTCAACCATTTTACGATCCCCTCCTCGAGTAGAGTACGTCCAACGTGGACATCCAAGGCTGACAAGGGATCGTCCTTTAGAGGGAAAAGAGGTAAATCAATCAAACTTCATTCTATGACATCAAACAAGAAGTGCCGTGAAAGTTGACATCTTTGTAAGGCTTCCCGTAAAAGCCAAGACAATAGATCCTTTCCAATCCTTTAATTTGTGTATGGGTCTGAGGTTGGTGACGCATAATATACGCGTTTATGCGTCTGCCTATAGTGCACACTACGCAGGCGTGAATATTAGCTTACATGGGAAGAGCTAATTGACCTTTATGCATTCACGTCATGCCGCCGCCATCTTAGAGGCAAAACGATGATGGAACAACGGGAAAACTTCCTTTATGACCTCGATCAACCCGAGGAAGCTCTATACATGTACTCAAATGACGTCATGTGCATAAGGTCTATAAAGCTGTCATAATAAAGTTATGAGTGACGTCAAATAGGTATTAAACTGACCAATACGACGATGCTCTTGCTGGAGTACATGGTTCTTGCTACACTAACACGCTGCTTCTGTCCACCACTCAGATTGATTCCTTTCTCACCGATCTCAGTCTGGTCTCCGGCTGGTAAAATATCCATGTCTGGTCGCAGTGCACAAGCGTCTATCACCCGTTTATACCTGATTGAAAAGGTTAGATTCTGCCAGTTTCACATATTCTTAAAAATTCAAGCTACTGAAATAACCCCTTCCTTAATTGCACTGACGCCTAAAATATCGCCATTCCTACTCAGGAAAAATGGCGCAGCAACATTGATTCTTTGATGGGGGGGGGGGGGGGCAGAGCGTTCATTTTTTTTCCCCGAATTTTTACACAGAAAAAACCCCAGAGAACAAGTGTTTACTGCTCATTCTCTGACCATTTTCATAGAAAAATAGCTTTCATGTATAATTTTTCAAAATCGTTTCGAGTCATGCAGCTAACAGAATGGTTGAAACCTGAAATATACCCTTGCATTAGAAGAGAAGTTAATAGCACGGTGCGCGCGTATACGCGTACACGTTTCCATTATTTGACCTCAGCAATACAAGGGGTGTTCAGAGTGAATAGTTTGGGCTGAAAAAGGTATCCGGACCCAGAAAGAATAATGCTATGCTCGAGGTTAGGACTATAAGGAAACTATAGTAAGGTAGAAATCTGTTCACAGTACATATCCCATTTTCACAAATACTGTTCGCACAAGCAATGGGTACAGAAAGATAATCTAATCCTGGGTCCACCACGGTCCTACGCAGTGCACATGCATCCCCATACACTTTGCGCAAGTAATGGGTACAGAAATACAAATATATTTTGGGTCCACCACGGCCCATCGCTCTGTGCACAAGCAAAGGGTACAGGAATATGACCATATCCCGGATAAACAGGACCGCTACAGCGCGGTCCATACCCACACGCTTTGCGCAATTGACGGGTACAGAACTACAAGTATATCTCGGGTCCACCACGGCCCATCACTGCATGACCCGTACACTGTGCGCGAGTAATTGGTACAGGAATACAATCATATCCCGGATCTATCAAGGCCCATACACTGTGCACAAGCAGTTGGTACAGGAATATAACCATATCCCGGATCAATAAGACCGCAAGTTTGCGGTCTCCCACCCGATACACTGTACGCAAGTATTAGGTACAGGAATACAGTCATATCCCGGAACCATGAGACCGCGATGAGGCGGGCTCCATCCCCATACACTGTGCACAAGCGATGGGTACAGGAATATACTCATATCCAGGATCCACGGCGGCCCATACACTGTGCACAAGCAGTTGGTACAGGAATATAACCATATCCCGGATCAATAAGACCGCAAGTTTGCGGTCTCCCACCCGATACACTGTACGCAAGTATTAGGTACAGGAATACAGTCATATCCCGGAACCATGAGACCGCGATGAGGCGGGCTCCATCCCCATACACTGTGCACAAGCGATGGGTACAGGAATATACTCATGTCCAGGATCCACGGCGGCCCATACACTGTGCACAAAGCACTGTGCACATGAATAGCGGCCAGTGGGATTTCTATTCTCAATTTCATAAGCAGTGCTAACCACACACCGTTGGCAACGCAAAAGGCACGCAAACTTCCTATATATATATATATATAGGGAAATTAGTCAGGGTTGCAGACAGAGTCGGTGTCTGTAAGCAGCAGATGAGAGAGGCAACGCAACAACGCGCTTACGCCCTCTCCAATCTTCTCGATCGTTTAGACATATTTGCTTGCGGCTTATTTCTGCAGAAGCACAATAATTTGCTTACCAGTATTAAACAACTTTCTAGAATTGGGCCCCGGTGCCTTAAGAACCGGTATAGTTAAAGGAGTTAAATGAGACAACGCGGCAAGTTGCAAGTAAAGGTTTTTATACGAGAGACTCAGAGAGGGATAACCTATGCGCATGCTGAACTTACCTCTGCGCATTGTAAGGTTCTGAAAATAATATGTTGTCTCGAAGTGTTGCATTGAGCAGCCAAGCCTTCTGACCAGCATAAGCAACAGATTCATCCTCACTAGGAGCAGAAGAGAAGTTGAGATGGAATTAATTTCATAATATTCAAGCTCCATAGGATACAGAATAATAATCTTCAGTCACATGGAAAGTTGCCAATAGTAGGCCCTAAAACAAGGCCCAATTTTATAAAGCCTGTAAGCACAAAAACTTGCTAAGCACAGACAAATCTTGCTTAGCAGAAACAGGTTACCAGCCAACATTCCATAAAGTTTACATTGTTGGCTCTGGTCCCCCGCTCATTTCTTGTAAAGAAATTTGCCAAGCAGAATTTCCTGCTTGAACAGCTTTATGAAATTGGGCCCAGGTCACTCCGTGATGGCTAAAAGGGGGACAGGAGATAAAAAAAAGAGAAAATCTTATCACTTTTTGCATTTGCATTGGAACAAGGTCAAGTGGAATGAGTTAAGACACACACAAATGTTAGTAGAATGTTCCAAAGTATGATCATGACATTTCGCTCTGAGAGAAATATAAGGGCTGACCAAACCAATGATCTCGTTTCGAGTATGTGTTTGTGCGGGATGTTTGTTGTTTTAATTGAGGGAGATGGTTGTAATTTTGTTTTTCCATATTGGAAATATATAGTTCGATTTCATAAAAGCTCACACATGGGAAAAGTACAAGCACTTTTATTAATATTTTTTATTGATTTGTTGTACACAATTTAAACAGCTTACCCAATCTCAACATGACCAGAAACTGTTGTCATTTCCCCCAGCATCGAGGCCAGTAGGGAGGATTTCCCACTGCCAACTGAACCAACCACCATCGTTAACTTCCCTACGGAGAGCCAAAGACATGGTGTGAATAACCCAATGGGATTTGCGATAAACCATCCATGGACATGAGTCTAACCGGGGCAGTTAGGGGCATAAAAGTAAGTAACAAAATAGGTAGACAAACAAGCCATTTTTGGCGCACTAAAGCTTATCTCGTATCTTTAAATAGCTCTTTATAATGTAATCACAATTTTGGGTCACATCGCCCAAAAATCAGACCTACATCTTTAAACACTGATACCCTACTTTAATCAACAAAATGAACCCACATAAGATCCAAGATATGCTTTTAGTTTCCAATATCCACGGTGCCAGACCACAGGGAAGACCCTTCCCAAGAAATGGATGGATCCGTTCGGTGAAGGCAGACGGCATATCTAGAAATCTAAGATCTCTCTATGCTGATGCTACCAGAATATCACACGATAGTGAGACCTGGCTAGAAGCCATTAAATAGAAGCCATCATACATCTCTACGATTGTGTGGCAGGCTTAGAGGCATGTCAGGTGAGTCACACTTGTTAGATATTGTGGAAGTTCCACGGGAGGGTACTTGCTGACCACCCCACTCTCAAACTGGATACAGCATTGGTAGAACCCTTTGCTTACCTTTTGGTATTGACACATCGATGTCTGTCAGGCATGGTTGGATTCCTTCTGGGTCCCAAAGGAAGTTTCCTCGGGAGATCTAAATCAAAGCAAATTAACATTACTTTGCAACAACAGGGAAATTAGGTGTACTTGAATGACAGAGTATTCAAATCACTGTGAGCCCGGAAGAAGGTCGGAAGGCTATACACACTTTTTCCGGGCAGACAAAGTACAACTTTTTGCCTCAGAAGAAGGCCACAAGGAATAAAGTGGATTCTTTGAAGTATTTTCTTCCATTCCCATGCATAATTTAACTTATTTATGGGGTTTTTTCTTTGCCAAGACCACAATGTCAGGAGGATCGGAAAACACTTAAGTTTTACTGTTGACAGTTTCGCTGGCAAAATGTCATCAACTGTCGAACATCATTCGCTTTGAAAAATCTGGACGTCGACCAGCGAAACTGTCAGCAGTAAAACCCAGGAATTTTGCAATATTCTTGACGTTTTTTTGCCCCCAAAAAAGAGACTAATGTATTGTCACAGACTTGATGAAACTCTTAATGGGTATTAGAATTTAACATTTCTGCCATGATTTATGAATGGCAGAAAGACAACCGAAAATTCATACTCAGCTTTCTGGAAAGACAATTTTGAACAGTTTATAATTGCTTACGGTCTTTGGCCAGTCAAAAAATTGTACGTCCTTCTTCCATCAGGAACACGACGAAAGAACTATGTCTTTTCTTATGAATATTGGTGGGCCTGCTTCATTTGAATGTACACATGCCAGTCATCGATCTCTGCCCTGTCTATAATACATTACCTTGATGGCTACATTGGGATCAAGCGGCTCAGCTTTTTCCAGGCCCATCAATTTACGCACAGCACTGGCACCATAGTCCGCCTTGGGGACCTTTTTGGAGCCAATTAGCAGACCCGTTTTTTCATCCTCTTCTTCGGCCTCGTCAGCGCTGCTGGTCCGGTGATAGTTCCCAAGTCGTGGTGAGTCCATTGGCGGTTTCTTCATTTCACCACTCTGTAATAAGATTGATCAACAAGGCCTTCCGGTTTTAGTTATGCCATCATCGCTTCAGGACATCGCACTCCCCCAAAATCTAAGTTTGAATCATTATATTCAATCTAGGTTGTTAACATTATTCTTTCACTGCGAAAAACTAATCATCAACATGTTTATGTTTATATTCCCCTCCCCCAAATCGGTAAACATGTTGCCCTAAAACTTATTTCATCTTGAAGGAGATAACCCAGAACGCACGAGGCTATGTGTCTAATCTATAATAGACGCAGCTCAAAGTCAAAACCCAAGTTGCCAGTAAAGATGGCATCTACTGGCAACTTTCTATAAAGATCATGATAATTCGGTCTACCTCTTCGCACTCCTCAGCATCTTCGGTGTCATCTTCCTTACCAAGGCCCTCAACCTCCGGAGCCATGAAGAAATCTGCAAGCCTCCTTGAGCTGACGATTGCGTTAACGAGGAGGAAAAGTGAGAAGGGCAGAAGAAAGAGGGGCACGGCAAGTTGGTTGAAGAGAGACAAGGATGGGAAGGTGATAGCAGGTGTAAGTGTCTCCCCACTGATGGGCGTGTAGATACCAAAGGCCTGCGTGCAAAATAGGGAGGACGTGGATAGCTTGAAACGACACATATTCATTTCGGATACGTCACTTCTAATAGGAAGTCAGAGCCATGTTATTATGTCACGAGGGACAAGGAGGTAGCAAGGCAGACAAAGAGAGCAATTGGGTTACACTCGGTGTGCGATACTCTATGATATCAATCTAAACAGGCCACTGCCGAATAACAAGCAACATTTAACAAACAAAAGCTATAAATAGAACTATTGAAGCCCATCCACATTAGTCCACACATCCACGTTTACAATTTTTATGTTTTCAATCGCTTCTTCCTGTTCGATAAATATTTAATCTTCAATCTTACTTAGACATGAATAAATAACTTTAAAATGGATCCGATTGCTTTACTTACATTGAAACATTGTAGCTGCAGCGTGTTGATTTTTAGCTAAGTTCGGAAAATGTATTTTATTTAAATATTTTTAAGAAGTTTGTTTTCAAATGACGGGAGGAAAAACCCAAACGGGGGGTCCAACAAGATGACACCATATTGTTTTGCAGATTATTAGTTTGTGATAAGGGGGCAAAACTTACCAAAAGTGTGACGAGAACTGGTGTCCCGGCCGTAAAAAATACTGGAAATCAAAGGAAGTGACACTGTCATTCTAACAAACTTTCAGCATTGATGACCTTTTATGTTTTACTAAAAATGTAATTTTAGTCCTAAAAATCACAATATGTGATGGCAATTGACCACACATTACGTCACCGGGCTGCCATCTTAGAGGTAACACGATAATGAAACAATGCATCTAGAAAATTCACATCATGTAGGCCTACCCGCGGCGCAGAAGATGAGCAAAAACGTGACCCTTTTTTGTTTACCTCTAATAGCCGAAGACCCCCTACATCATTGACACCATGTGCATCAGGCCTATCTTTCTGCAAGTCTGTATTTAATCGTTTTACAAACAATGAATGAAAGACTCACTTGTGAAAACCAAGCCACCACTAACAGTAAAGAGTGACCGAAGCTGCTTGCCCCGGATGATTTCCACTCCCTTGCAGTAAAGATCTTCCCAGCCGTAAAGCTTCAACAGTTTGATCCCCTGCAGGAGCTCGTTCACTTGCTTCATGCGCTCATCAGAATTGGACTGCAAAATCGAGTGTCAAAAAGCTCATTACAGCTGTCTTTGCCACGTGATGGTAGCTTATCCCAGCTATCGCGTAACAATAGTCACGATAACAGTTTGAATTCCCCGTGCGAACATTCAGAAGTTAGAACCTCTGTTTAAACATTATAGTTTTAAACCATTTGGTGTTTAGATATCACCCACTGGCATCTTTTGACCAACCGAATGCGTCAAAAGTAAACATTAAATTACTTCACAGCAAAAATGTTATTAATTTTCGTAAAATCACGTTTTTTAAGTTATTAAAAGTAAATTAGCTGTTGCAAAGTGCTAATACCAACAAAAAGACCTATGATATAAATGAAAAAATATATATAGTTCGACTCCAGCCGAGTGTTTCTCGAAGGCTAAATAAAAACACAATACAACACACGCAAACAGGTATACTGGTGTAACTTAAACAGTGAAGTGGGACGAAATGAACAATGAAAGAGGCAGAAAGCACACAGAAAAAGCAATTTAGTTTGTTGTATTATTTTGGTAGCTGTATTTGTTATGGTTAACAGGTTGGCTTTAACTTTAGTTTGATCCCCGATGCAATCTTTTAGCGTGTTGTGGTACCCATTGTTAAATACAGGGTTCGAAGTGGTCTCTGTCACATGGCAAGCTCGGTGGTCAAGAAGACAGCTGCTCTAGACGGGGGGTTGAATCCCACCCGAGGGGTATGACTTGTGGTTGTCTCCCGCAGGACAAGGAAAAACATTGAGTAAGCAATGCTTTTCACACATTAGTAGGGCAAAACATAAATATTTGTATTCATTCCCAGTGCAGATGTTTTTTGTTTTGTTTTAATAACTTCCCTGTGGGATTGGGGAGACTGGAGATGACAGTCATTATGAAATTATTCATCATTACTCACCAACATTTCCTTCTGCCCTTTACTGATCACGGTTGCAATCTTAAACTGTATTGGAAACACCAGTAAAAACAAGCTAGCTCCAATCAGTGACGATATTCCCATCTGGACATACAGCAAGATCAGTGTAAAGACAAGCTGTAGAGAAAACAGGTTATAATTAGTTGTTTGGGAAACGTGTGCTTTCAGTACTGGGCTGCAAACAGGCGGACGGGGCATTATTAGCCGGAGCCTGAGCCCAAGCCAAGGTTTCGATAAGGCTCGTTAGACTTTACGAAAGAATTTGAGATTCAAATACAGTTAACTGTTTATATGACGATTACATTCTAAATTCAAACAAAATGTTCTTTGTGGCTGATGCCGTGTGTGAACATCATATTCCATGATTACCTTGAAGGCTAACTCGATTTCAGAATTGTTCTGGATCCGATTCCAACGAACTAACCTGTATCGGGATCGACCACATGTAGTTGATTGTTTGAAACATGCCTAGAATATTCATAGAATCTGTAGACATGTGATTGGTGATCTGGCCAATCGTCATCAATCCACCTGTCGTTGCGAAAGTAGACATGCGCAGTGATTTCTCAAATACCACAGCCTGTTCAACAAAAATAATACAAAGTACGTCATTGTGGCAAAAGTCGGCAGGATGGTACAATAATGTTTTGGAAATTGCATATTCATGTTGAACGATCGTATGTAAGCCTAGAGCTATAAGCCAAGTAGTCCATGCAAGACGTCACAACATTGCGAATTGTAGAACGCTGCCCAGATAGGAATACAAATCACAAAACGCCAACAAACACTCGCAACAAACACCTTGGGTTCATACATAAAGTGTTTGTATAGCAGGCCTGGTACCACTGTGCTATACACATTTTGTGTATGGGTGCTCGACGTCTCTCATACAAAACTCGTAGATTTATTTAATAGAACTACAGGGGGCACTCTAATTACACACGCAACCGCGCTGACCCACCTTGGGTTCGAATCCCTGTTGGTATCTTTACATACACATTTCCCCTTACAAAATGCTGGCTGTGTGAACTGGTGCGTGACCTGTGATACACGATGGGTCAGCACCATGTTCTCACTGGCAAAAACTGCTTTTTGCCAGGCTATGTCACATGGTTTTGTCCGCCCTTTAGTTTTATTATATAACTCTTTGTACAAAATTACACGAAAGCTTGACCTTATGGACTGTGCGAAATAGCAACAGTCTCTAGTCTGTTTGTGGTTACTTGTGACAAATAATCAAGTCATTGTACCATACATTATTCAAATCTAATTTGCAAATAAATGGCCTAATTGGATTTACCTGAAGAGCTGCCCGTACATTCATGCTCTGTAGTATCGCAAGGTGAAAGTGGCCCTGAATAAGAATGGTCTTAACGCAGAACGAAAAAAATAGACTCGCCACCAAGACGAAACCGTTCCCAAAAAACTCACTAAATGTCACGTGATGCGGTGGAACCTGCATGAAAAGTTAAGGAATCCATTTTGATTTAAATGTAATTCTTTGTTTTTTCTCTTAAAACATGAACAGCATAAAGAAGAAAACAGAAAAACAAGTAAATGGTATTACTTTTATTCGTCTCTGGCCGTCTGGATCCAATTTCACGGAGCTGGTTAACCAGATAAAAAGTGCTTAGCAGTTTTCTATTAAGCAAAAATAAGTATACCAGCTGCAAACAGTATATTAACATGATGTTTTAAATGGTAACCCTGTTCTGGTAAGCGCAATTGTTTGAAGCTGAGCTGTTTTGGGGTGTTTTTTTTTTGCTTATGAAATTGACCCCTGGTCGATAGGTACCCATAAACACATACCGGTTCAGTTTCCTCAGGATAAGACAGGGTCGAGACGTAAGTCGTCAAACCACCAATGACAAGAGGTCCGACTAGCTCGCAGAAATCAGCGGCGACTTTAAGACAGCCAGCAGTGAACAACTTGAGACCGTACACCTTCAAGTAAACTGTCCACAGCGAAGGTTTGGTCCCGGGGTTTCTAGCACACTTTTCCTTAAAATTAGAAGTAAACGAAAGCGTTTCCGTTTGAAATGTATGCGACTAATGTAATTAGTGCAGTCATCATCAGTCAAACAGAAATAAGCAAAACATGCAGTTGGATTTTGGATGGTTGGGGTGGTCGGCTAAAATACTGAAATGAATAAGGAACGATAGCCGTCTATTCTAAAATGAATAAGGAACGCTATCCCTAGCCGTCTATACTAAAGTGAATAAGGAACGCTAGTCATTTGAAACAAGCATGCATTCTGACAAGGGTAAACAAATAACGAATAATCAATAACTACATATTTTTATCATGAATTTCCAGAGATTGAATTGTGGTTGACATCCTCTTGGTGGTATGTAAGGATAACATTGCGAACATTGGATCAACAAACAGACCGTTTCCAATTTGAAACAATTAGTGAAGTCATCAGCTGGTTAACATTGGCGTAACCACACATTTCCATCTTTGGAGGAGCAAGCAATGGCAACGACATCCTCATTTTTTTATTTTTTTTTATTTATTTATTTATTTATTTATTTTTTTTTTTGGGGGGGGAGTTTTAGGATGTTCATTAAACCATTCATTTGAGCATTTTTCCCGATTTTATCTGGGGCAAGACGGGAGGCAAATTCTGAGCGAGGGGGGGGGGTGATCGAATACTTACCAGTTCTTTTTTTAACACTCGTTTGAACTTGGCGTGGTTGTATTTAGTCTCATGGCGCGCTGGTATGACACCGAGATCTTCCATTTCCAGGGGGCGCTTGTAGCCGAGAGTCATGAGCCAGCTGATCCAGTAATAAGACTGCTGCGACATGAAGTTGACGTAGTAATACATGTACTCCATCTCAGGGTTCAGCAAGTCATTGGGAAAGGACTCTGTGGCACTCTGACATAAACGCAACACCTGAACAGAGAATTAAGGGAGGTGTTATTTAAGGGTATAAATAAGGAAAGAGTGGGTGTACTGCTATTTTAAACTAGGTTTTGTTTACACTCATTGCTCCAAGACCAAGAACCTGAATATTCATTGACTTTGTCACATTTGACCCCATCCGTGTTGTAGCAGAGCATGGGCCTTTGGGCGCACGCTTCTGTCTTAAGCACAGTGATGTGAGCTTCTACCAAGTATACAGGTTGTCACATAGACAAAATATTCTATGACGTCATCATGGTGCGGCCTTGTTGACTTTTCTTTATTCAAATCAATTCAGCCACATAGAGAATGAAATGATTAAATAAACCAAGACCGTTAATGTATAGGTCTGTGACAATGTTGTAATACTGAGAATCCAGATATATTGGACAGTGACAAAGACAGTAATGATCAAATGTCTTGAGGCCCTTGTTGGAAAGTAATGTGGAAAGCCTACCTTGACTCTGATGACGTTAAGATCTATCACAATCAGAAGGAGGTACACCAGGATGGAGATGAGAGAGATGACAAACCGTACCACAGTGAACTCAGCCAGCCCTATTTCATAGAGGCTTATCACCCTGATAACCTCAGCCAGGCAACCCATCACCCAGTATGACAAGAGCAAGAAATCCATCCCAGACAAATCCCACGCCTCCATGTGATGGTAGAAGACAAGGGACAAGAGGGTGGCTAGCAACGCAGCGACGGCACCAATGTAGAGGTAAGGCTGGGTGCCGAGATCCAATTCACGGTACGTGGCGTCAGATAGTATACCCTCCCCTATACCAGCGATGAGAACGATCATGAACAGCATGGTGAGGATCCATCGGAAGACGTGGCCAGGGAAGCGGATGATAAACTTGGTGTTGTAACCCCGGAAGCCGGAGCAGACCCCTACGGCAAAGAGGATGATTGAGGCAAGGATTGCGAAGGCTGCATGTGGAATCACTGTCAATCCATTGACGAAGCAGGTATTATTAATCCCCTTATCAATGGAATTTAACGATCCCGCTAGAAAGGAGGAATTCTCCCCACAAAACCACTCCCACATCGGATCCATGGTGGAATCGGCTGTATGTAAAAACAAACAAAAAACAACAAACAATATCAATTTGATCGAAAGCATCCACAATCATTCTACAGGATTCCAATTGCAAAGATCATTCTCATCTGATTTAATGTAATTAATTGTTTTGGTTTAATTAAGTTTTTCGTTGAAATTTTAATAATTCTATTTTAAGTGTTCAATTCAAGGGGATGCAGTTGATACAGATGTCTACAAACCTTTAACTCTCAAAGATAAGATTGTTAATGTTTTCTTTGGTTGTTGTGTTTTGTTGTTGTTGATCTTCTTTCTGTTTCTACATACAACTTTTGTTGTTATAGCTGCTGTTGTTGCCAACTTAATTTATCGTTAAACTGTCATTTCAAGTAAAACAAAGCATGCCTATGTAATATGCTGTTTTAGCAAGCAAAAGACAAGTGAAGTAACTACGAAGAGAAACTATTGGAAAAGGCTATAGAGACAATATTCCCAAGGCATTTTGGAAGCAGGTAGTTTTGTTCACATTTTACCTCTGACACACAGAGAGATATCGCTGGTGGCATCAAGCCCGATTTAGGGATATGGGGAGGTCAAATGTACTGCATTTTGGAGTTCTGAATGGATGTTTGCTAATTATTTGCCCAACTCCACCTTTGCACGGGGGAAAACAACAAAATTTACTCCAAATGGATTGTATATAATTGTATCTCTTCTGGTCTTGTCCCTTAACGACAGATAACAAGTATCAAGAATCAAAGTCCGGGTTGCCTGTTAGAGAAGACCGTATCTGCATCAAAGTATCAACCTGTTTGTCAGATAACGCGACCCAGCTCCCTGAGTCTACAATCCAATAAATCAATCTTGGACTGTCTGTTTTTAGCGAAGTAGTATCTTTTGGCAAAAGGTTCATGTCTTTTTGGTATAACATGATTTGTTAATTTTACCATCATAAAAAAGACTTTACTTGCAAAACCTGTGTTCGTCTGTCAATGTAAACATACAGACAGACGGTGTATACAGACAGGTTTCAATTAGGGGGGGGGATTTAGGCGTCTTTATACTTTACCAAGAGAAAACATTTGACGTAAGGTACAGCCGAGACCTATAGTATAAGCTGTTAGTTGTTTAGTTGATTTGCTGAACCATACACTTATGCATTAGTTTATAGGTTGAATGGCGTATGACTATGCACCCGAATAACGATATTGTCACAAATACAGGGAGACTGTTAACATAGGGCTAGAGACCTCAGTTGGTAGAGCGCCGGCACAATAATTCGGAGGTCGCGGGTTCAAGTCCCGCTCTGGTAAAACTGTCTTTGTTCAACCCAAAATAGTTTAAATGTTTTACACAAAATATGTTTTAATTGCGAAAACAAGCAGATCACACGGGCAAGAAGTGGAAGGGGGGCTTGGGTTTCGGAATCGGAGTGGGAAGGGGGAACTTAATGCCCCGCCCTCTCATGGTTACGCCACTGATTAGATTGTAATTGCTTTACATCGTAACCTATCGGAACTCATGAATCTGCTCATTGTAGAATTCTATACTTAAGGCCATGTTACACGAGACAATTTTACAGGCAACCAGTTCCAGGCAATCTCCAATAAGATAATTCATTCACATTTCAGTTTTCTCACTATTTTCCTGGGGAAAGTAAGTCACAGCTAGAGAATGTATCTTGTGCTGCAATAGTGTTCCCTGTGCATACAGTGCAAGTGTTGCTTCAAAGTTGCCTGAAAAACGTTGTCCTGTGTGACAAGACCTTTACGGTTACCATTCTACGCTTGTAGGGTTAGCGCCGTATTTCTGCGCAAGCTGTGAAGCAAAGAATTATTGGTAACGTGAAGTACACACACCCACAACCCAAAACATAATTGCTAACCTCCAAAACACACTGACGTTAAGCGCAGGTTCTGTTCACTTACAGCACAATAACTTTGTTATTAGGCACGTGTGTTTAAAGGGAAGGTATACGTTTGGTAATCACTGTAAAAATTAATGGCAACAAAAACTGACTTTGTTAGAAGCACAGCAGCTTTCGATAGTATAAAGTATTTTGAGAATCACTTTAATTCTAAATAATGTGAATGTGGAAAAAGATATCAGTTTTTATCACCCACAATTTGAATAATTATGAGAACAGATTGTGTATTCCTTTTACGTGGACATATTCGCTCCGGGATTTCGGCGATATCTCAAAAACGCGACCTTTTGAAATGAAACTTTCACATGTTAGTTTGATTGTTTATATCTACATTTAAACAATCTAACGGTTCCAAAAACCAAAGGTATATACTTTGACTTTAAGGTAAAACACTTCCCTCTGGAGGAGTTTTCTTTTATTTGGATTATTGACAGGAAAACAAGTTCTTTTTATTTAAATGTTAATGTCTTTGCGCGTTTATCACTGCAGGCCATGTGTTCAGATACATAATCGCTCGGAGTACGACTCTGAAATGTTCACTCTGTCCGCCTGGGGGGGGGGGGGGTGGGAGTGAAAGGTCGTAAAAGCCGTGGGGGCATTTTCCTTTGTCCATCCCGTCTGAAAAACGGAGATTGACAACCAGAAGTTGCCGTGCACGGTGTAAGAGAAGAGGTTAATTCCGCCAATCTGAGCCAGTTGACATAAACCAAAGTTGAAGTTTGTTTGAAATGAAAAGTCCAACTCAACCACCTCAAGAACAGTTATATTGTAAGGTATTTGTGTCTACACAAATTCACGTGGCCAAAGTGTGCAAGCACAATCTACAACTAAAGACAAACGCAAGACATCACTTACATTGGGTCAGGTTTTGACGGTGTCAATGTGCCCAGTCGAGTTCTAAACCTTGAAGGTTTCGTGTGGTCACATAAAAAATGTGCAGATTAGCGTCAACTCCGATAAGTACGCTGCGTCAAGGTGCAGACTCTGTCCAGAGATGTTCCATACGCAAGTGTTTTCAGAGACTCTTAACTGTCTAAATGACCTGGGTACAACAAAGTCTAAGTATGCCAAAGAATTGGGTTCAGTTTGAGATACCGAACGTTGAGATCGTTATCACGTACACGTTCAAAGTCAATCCCCTGATACATAACTTGTGTGCTGTAAACTGCAAGGTAACAAAATGTGTGAACTTTAACTTACTAACTTAGATCTCTATAAATAAAACTAGAGCCTGATCAGTGATACAAATGGCAAGGGATTTTTTTCTCCACTGATATTGGTGAAAGGTCAAATTGTTTAGTCGATGAAAATAAAAAATCTACCTTCGACATCGCGGTTTGTCGATCAAAGTGGGTTGGACAACAGTTTGTCAGAGCTTATAAATGGGTCAAACATAATGGTTTGTTATAAACAATGGGTTGGACATAACGGTTTGTTAGAAACAATGGGTCGCACATAATGGTTTGTTGGAAACAGAGGGTCGACAGACGATCAGAGCAAACTGATCGAAACGTTGAGTTGTCGAACCACGGGTTCTTCTTTTAACCACCGCTTTTCAAGAGATTTTACACATGGTTTTACCGCAAACCTCACCTGAAAGAAACCGATTTTAAAGTAATAGCAGTCCAGTTTTGCTGTCAGTTGCTGTGAGCCGTTGATTTTGGTATTGTTTCTAGTCTGGGTGACGTACACAGACGTTACCAACAATGAGCGATCGGCAGCCAATCAGACGTAGGTTTTATATTTATTGTGTACTAGTCATGGGCATTTTTATACATCAGATCACAGCAATGGGATTTCCAGTGACTCAAACTGCTGCTTGCAATGTGCCTTGTGCGCCGAATATTGAACATTTCACAAATACATTATTATACTGTATGTGTGAGTAGGTCTCTGGGTATTGTGAAAGAGTTCAATAAGCATTTTGCTAACAATTCAACGACGGTATACAGAACCTTTTGTGCTATGCGTGATGCCCATGCAGTGTTCAGAAGTATTCTTAGGGGTCTCGACATTTGTCTTTTTACCTATAAAGGACATCGAAATATTTTAATATTTTACCCTTAAGTAAATGATGTCACAGTGAGGTCGTTTGATATTTGATGTTTGATGCCCAACAAAGTCATCTAAAGTATCCAACAAGTATATAATTGAAACACAGTTGGATGATCGGACGTATACTTTTTGACGTATGGTGGTTAAGATCGGCTAGTTAAATATTCATTTTCATTTATATTATAACTAAGTCAATTAATTAGCTGTGTTCAGCTACTTATTTTTTATATTTATTGGCCTTAGCTTTGATATGGCACATAACTTGTAATGATAGGACATTGTTAAGTATAATATTATTTCATAACAGAATCCGTGCACAAAACCTTAGGGGAAAGGCCATTAAGAAAAAGAAAATAGTGGGGGAAAAACTCAACGAAAATAGGCCGAATGTTTTTGTGTACAAAAATCTTAAATTTGTAAGAAAGTAATGTTTTACACCACTGTATCGGGGGGGGGGGGGGGCACAAAAACTTCCGAAGAAAGAAAACATGCCTGCTAACTAACTAAGTTATAACTTAGTTAAAACATAATGAAAAAAGGTTGGGACATTTCAAGGGGAAAAGTTCTGTATTTAATTGATTTTCTATCATTATTTCAATACTTCACAAACGTCACAAGACTTCCAACGTTAACAAATTCCAACAACTAATCTTAAACATTTCCAAAAGTCTTCAAAAGGTTCCACCAAGTGGGGATTGATCTCTAAAAACAAATTCACGTGAAGTACGAACCGGTCTTTATGTTTCTGGAAATATTTGAAAATATTTGATTTTATTGGTCAAATTTGTCTTACTTTTATTGCATACGATATATGACCCCTTTTTCAAGATGGCCTTTTTTACTTTTCTGTTTGGAATTGAGCACTTTGTATAGGGGGTGGTTTGTGTCTGTGATTCGGGGGGGGGGGCTGGCGTGGGGTGTTACAGTGTATCTCGGGAGGCCCACGGACAACCCCAATAAAATTGAAACGAAAACTGAACTTTGATGTCACTGCACAGTGTTGTCCTTATGGGCATGTAAATATTTGTTGGTTGCTTTTGAACGTTATCATAATTAACATGGGTTTCTTTAGAACTTCTGTTTAGTAGTGTTCAACTAATGCAACACACTTTGGTATTTACAAATAAAGGTGGGCTGTCTGACCTGTGCCTATACATGGAATGACGTGCGGTAAAAAACACCTCGTGATAACGGGAAAGTGCTATAAGCCCGTTACTCAGACTTGTTAAATAATTGCCTCGTGACATTTATGTTGCTTGCTTAAAGACACTGTCAATTGATATTTCAAATTCTAGTCAAAAGAAATTAATAATTTTCTATCTGAAGGTCACATCTTAACTATCAAGGGATAATTGCTGTACCTCCAAAACTTCATTGCATGCTTATCTTGAGCGCCAGAAACGAAATGAACGTAAACGAAAACACCGAAAAAAGGTTTTCAGAACCGTTTTTTCCTGATTCTCTTAACACGTAAAATACAAAATTCGATGAAGTTGGCAAAGGTTGGTTTTATTGTGTGTTCAGTGAAAACCTAAATTATCCCTAACTGAAATAGATGTATTTAACTCTTCCCAAAACGATGATACACATTTCCTTTAACGCTCCAGAACGTTCCCAAACAAGGAATCGCAAAACTGTGTTTGTAGTTGTGTACTGGACCCTATACAAAAGATATGCTTTGTCACTGCTAGACCTTTTGTTAAATCTCTAACAAACAGACTACAGTCTAAGCACGTAAGTTTTCCGTATGTCTGTGTAGTTTTATGTAAACACCAAGGTACTTAAAAAATCCGTTGAAGCCGAGTTGCTGTTGTAATTCTGTTGAGGAAATAATGTGTGGTTTTACATAGTTGCTTGTTGGATTTCGACAAAAATTTTCTCTCTGTAGTGTACATCTCCTCTTCAAATTTCAAACTGTGAATCAGTTGGGATCATGGGATCGTATACAGAGAGACTGCACTGGCATATCGTCCTGTTGCTCATGTTCACTCATTCATCTTTTGCAGGTAAACTCTTTCAGTAACATTACACATACCTTCTTTTATTAACGCGGAAGTATGGCTGTTCCCAAACTATAGTTGGGACGATTCTAAAGTTGGGACAGAACTGGTCCACCATGATGGGTTGCACCATGTTTTTGTTACACCTGTTTGGGTGGAGTAGGGGGTAGGTAGACCAGCCGTCAGTTTTGTGCGTACCATGACCATTCAATTGCATGGAATGCAATGAATGGGTGATTTCATGCACACTGATTACATAAACACCAAAAGAGCTTCGACGGTTATCACAATCACTCAGCAAGAACAAAGTTGTACAATGTATGTACATGTATCTTTGGAAAATCAGACGATATTCTAAACCCGACAGCTACTTTTTCATTCAATACGACTTATCATCGTATTTTAATTTCCAAAATATATATTTCCCTCGGGGAATGCGACTGCCACTCTTTTAGTCGTTATGAAAAAAAACATGCATTTTGTATTTATTTATTTATATATTTTTTTTTCTTGGAGGGGGGGGGGGGTAAACAGGTTTTTTATCTTTAGTCAAAGTGAGTAACAAAGTGTATGGAGGTCAGGTTTGGCATTGTTCCATAAGTTGACATTCTATGAGTGACTGAAAATTGTGTTTTATGTCCGACATGGAGCATTATGAGTAGGGGCGGACATAATGACTTGTCTAACACAGTGTGTCGAACACGGTGTGTCGAACACGGTGTGTCGAACACGGTGTGTCGAACACGGTGTGTCGAACACAGTGTGCTGAACATAGTGTTTTTAGAACACTGTGTTGGACCTACAAGTTTATTGAACACTGGGTCAGACCAAAATAATGGATATCGGCCACAGTGAATGATACCCAAACATTGGATATTATTGTCAAATATAGTGGTTTGTATAACATGGTTTCTTTCATTGATAATTTTTCTAATTTCAGGTTCATGCAAGAACGACACCATTCAGGAGTGTTTGAATGACGGCGAGTGTGTCTTAAACAAGTGTGTGTGTCCGTCGGGCTACTCTGGAAGTACATGTGCAAATTCAAGTAAGTGTAGCATGGTCTCCATTCCACTTTACACTCTCGGTTGCTGAGAGATGAACCAAAGTGCCCACTGACTTGTATCATACTATGTGATCAGTCATGAGAAACTACAAGAGTATTAAAGCTTTAATATTTATATATGTTTTAAATCATGCTTTTTGTGCTTGTTACAGGTAGGCCGACAAGTGTGGTTGTTCTTTTGCTTGTTTGCATACTTCCTCTGATTACGTGGAGTATTGTATGTTGTTACGGCTGTAGTACTCGTAAGTTATCCATTGTAGCAAACGAATACCAGACAGTCATAAAGGGTTAATGCTATAGTACAACTTGGTTTTGAAAGAGACAATTCAATTTCATTCCTTTTAAAATAAGCAGAAATCACAGCAAAACAATCTCATTGTAAGGGCGTGGCCCTTTATCATTGATTAAATAAAGTGCTCCCGACGACTCAGAATGTAGACATAAAGCTACATGAAAAACAAATTTAGTGATGCACTCATTTTCCAATAGTTATCCCAATGAAAGTGGACCTAACCTCACTTGATATATGTTGTAAAATGCCATTTTATTTTATACTCTTTGAAGGGGAAATTTGAAACATGGCGTCACTCGATATTAACAACAAATGGGTTTATACATTCCAAAGTGGAATTTTTGAGTCAGTCAAAATGTCAAATTCCAAAATGATTTAAAATAAATTAGATTTTAAAAGAAAATGTACGGCGGGTGGTTCAGAACACAATGCACCTTTATAGATGAAAGATCATGCTGCCGATAAAACCAGGATTTGTGTTCATTTTGTTTAACCCAACAGTGAGAAAGTCTAAAGCAAGACGGCGACTACGGCAGCTTCAAGTGGAAAACCAAGCCAGATCGGGGGATGGAGATGATGGCATCCCTTTGGATGACGATCCGCCTTGCTATGACCAAGCCGTATACTCCAATCCAGTCACCATCTCTGGCTTAGACGAGAACCCCAACTGGGCTTTACAGGGTGAGGACGCCCTCATACCTCCTCCACACTATGACGACCTTAAGTTTATACATAAACACCTGATGGATATTGGTGATGGGGTTTGTGTGGAAGACGGGAGCTCCTCGTCCCCGCTAGAAGGTGAGGTTATCCCGGATACTGACACTAACGGTAACACGACATTAGAGACTGCATCACATTCGTCCGTTACCATATCCACCGAACCGTTACAGCCAAACATAATGTCTGATGCGCTGTCAATCATTAATGAACAACAAAATGTACCTTCAGAGCTGAGCCAGCCTTTGGGCATTGAGGAGAAAGAGATGGATGAAAACGAAGAAGTGGAGAATGTAAATAGTGGTGATGAGACAGAAGACAATGATGAAGCACACTCTCCCTCCACTGAGGAGTCCAACAGCTGAGGTTGTCACACTGAATCAGTCAGTTGACTTAAAGAACAATTCGGAAGATGACGCAGGATAATGCCAACGACACCTGTTTTATACCATCTTTCTAATACCTTGTACACGTGTGCAAGGGGACTGTATGCTATATGAAAGACAAACAATAGTGATGGCATTAAATCACTGCATTCAAGCTGGCCTCCATGCATTTCATCTCCGTAGACCTCGGTTCAAATCCAACTTCGGATTGCATAGCCTTTTTTCCCAGTTACAGTTTTCCTCTAACATCTTAAACTAAGATCACAAGAGTATCTTCATGCAATGGGGTTTCCTTGTTCTAAACAAATTATTATGATGACTGTAATATTTCTAAAAAATAAATCCAGCTGCCTCGCATGGCTTCTCTAAATGTTAACGTGTTTTTTTTTACCTCAGATGTGTGCATAGAATCATTACAGATACTTGGTTTTATGACAGTCTATTTTTCAACAAATCAAACAAGTATTTTTTTTTAGGCCTACCAATGTCGAACCATACGATTTTATATTGCCTAAATTGCCAATTGTATAGTCAACATTATCATTGCTTTGTTTACTCGCAATATATAAACCAGTTGTGATTATGGATTTTACTCAAGAATATTCTGTGTTTGTTCGCGACATGAGGCAAAAATTGTGAATTTGCATTTGGTTAGAAGCACAATGAAATGGAAACTTGACGCAGTATAAGAACAAAAATGGGTCGTGAAGCAGCTCTGAAACTTGGTCCTGTTCCAAACTCAACAAGTTGACTCAGAAAATCATCCCAATCTTTTCTGCCATGAAAGAGGTTGCAAATATTACAGCTGGTACTGTTACACGGTGTATTTTTGTACTGAAAGGGTTGTAAATATTATTATATTATTAACCAATTTTATCCAGTCAAATTTATTATCATTTATTTACATTATCAAGCTTAGTAAGTCTATTTAAAAGAACATTAAACAAATTTTGTACCTTTGTTTAAAATGGAATTTGAAATTGTTGTTACTGCCTTTACCAAATGTTGATACGTTTAATGTTTAGATACTGACTGTTTTTTCACATTTTTTTGTTTTTTTAATGAAGGGGGATTTGTGAAGTTATATAATGCATCAAACAATGAGGTTTTTTTTATATTCCCCGAGAATGTATCAATGCAAATGGAATTGACAAATGTTTTTCTTACAAGCTTTTCTTTAATAATATTTTGTTCACGAAGTGTTTTAAACTTCAACAGAACTATTTGAGAGGCAATTACTGTATGTCCCATTTTGGGTCATGGGCATGTAAACGCAGTGTCGCCTAAAACGCGCGCTATGCCGCGGGGTGTCACACGGGAACATTGACTCCCAAAATGGCGCAATAGGACTACATGTATTGTGATAATGACGTCAGGTGAATTAGGGCAATAGACTTCCTTTTTTACGACCACTGACCACCATTACGTCATGATGACGTCATTAGCGTGAATGGAGGGTTATAAACCAACCTGACAAACACAAACACTAATAGAAAGCCAAAATTCTGACAACTTGAATTGCAGGACATGCGTGGTTGTCGAGAACATAACAAATATACTTGTATGTGCAATTGCTTCTCCCTACAAATGTGTCTCGGTCAATTAATTCTCTTAAGAATAATACACTGTGGGCACAATTAACTTCCTCTGAGTCACCCACGGGCGTTACAATAGGGCTTGACGTAGACGATCGACAGTAGAACGTTACGCCAAAGTTTACAATCATGAGATTATTCAAATTAATAGAAATTAACTCAATGTCAACTTGTTTCAATTTCGGTTCAAATATTCAAACCACAACAGCACGGTCGGTCCACACACAGATAGTAATAAAAAGGCAGTCAGAATTAGAAATGGAACTATTTTAATTACAACATCGATTAAATTAAGCAAACGGTGTATTGGTTTAAAAAAATATATAAATCCATGATTCCATTCTTTGTTAAGTCCTTGAAGTGATACATAGTGTACAATAGTGTACATAAAACAGTCACGGCTTCCTTGTTCGTTAAAGTATGCTTATGACGACTAAGTTCCACCATAAGGCGAAGCTCAAACGGCATTTTAAAGAAATGGAAAAACGCACCATTCAATCATAATACGTGTAGCTCCACCCGGTGTCCGACTTGGGGGGGGGGGGCTCAGCTATATAAGGCGTCATTACTATGAGGACTGGTGACTTGTTTAACATTTTGGAGCAAGTTCGAGTGTTAACCTTTAGTCAATTTGCCGTTTAAATCACGCATGCGTTGTCAGTGTTTCACTCAAACGCGTTTAGTCGATTGAGTTTATAGAGCCGGTCTTTATATACACCCCGCGTGACCGGTCTTCGACCAATCAGAATGCATAAACTCTCCGAGGTATTTATTAATGCGTGTTAATGCAATTGAATAAATTTTTGCTGAAATTGGCCGGGAAACCCTATTATTATTTCACTTTCGTCTAACGAACATGCCACAGCTACAGTGCACATTTTGACGATGTTTATTCATAAAATGAATATTAAACGTACATTGTTCTTGACGAAGAATGTAGACGCTTCCTTTGCTATAGTTGAACTCACGAAATCTCAACACTAGAAAACCTAGGCCCAATTTCATAGAGCTGCTTAAGCAGAAAATATTGCTTAACAATTTTCTGCTTAGCAGAAATGTGCAGGACACCAGTCACAAATTGTACATGTGACACTGTAGTTTGGCTGGTGACTTGTTAGCATAATTTTGTTGTGCTTAGCTACTTTTCGTGCTTAAGCAGCTCTATGAAATTGGGCCCAGGTTAAAGCTTTTAAGCAGAAAATTCTGTGCTATGCAAGTTTTTGTGCTAACAGGCTTTATGAAATTGGGCCCAGAGAGACAGACTAATTGCACACACATAGAAAAATAACAAAAACAAAACTGCAAAAGCAAGTATCCTTAAAATTTGAGCCAAAATTTATCATTTAATTTCCTGAAAAAAGGACATGGCAACATTTATGCTAAGTTTTACCAGAATTAATAATAAAATTTTCTTAAAATTTAAGGTATCCTTACATTTTTGTGTTCTCAATCTGCGCAACTCGTACTGTCTCATTTATGACCTGGTGACGTAACGAAAGGTCGGAGATGGGGCAAGCTATACATTTCTATATTCTGTATGATTAGATGAGTAATTTTATTTACATTTCGAAAGGATAGGGGCTTTTTGTGAAATCTGACCCCAGTTGACCCCATTTTTACCCCTACCGAAAATTGCCGGACCTCTCGAGAGGGACATCCAATCTAATATTATTACGTACACTACAGGCAACCCAAAATCACTGTCAAACCTTTGTTCCCACAGAACATTAAGAATGATCTCCTACTAAATATATGTTCCTTTCCTATTTATTTTTGATTAAATATGGACGGCACATATAAAACGTGTTCTGTTTCTCCAACCATCTCTCAGAGATATGAGAGAGTGACAACTGACGGTACCCTACCAAAATGACCAGAAAATCGCAGAGTGGTGTAAAAACAGGGATAATAGTGTTACTATCATATAACTAATCGCAAGATTTGTGCCAATAATGTTGTTGTCAACGCTATGTTTAAGATTAGGGATGCTATAGATGCTAATCTCCACAATGTTTAGGATTAGGGTGGCTATACATGTAGATGACAATCTCCTCTTGTGATTTTAATAGTTCCGACTCTCAAAATATAATTGTTAAAATGTTTCTTGACAACATAAATTGCTTGGACAGTATTTTGGCCATCAACATAATGTTGATTGATTGCTCGGAGAAACATCGCAAGATTTGTTTTGCTGCCCAAGCATCAGACCTAGAATTTCATTTTCTTAGTGAAAATAGTGTTCTAAGGTTTTGGAAGTAGGTCGCTTGGTTAACAACATCAGAGTCAATGAACAGCTCTCTCAAAGCTCTACCCAAAACTTTGCCTGTAAGTGCCTATATAAATACCTTTTTCCTTTTCTTTTTTTTTAAATTTAAAACCGGTGAACATTCATATTTCTGCTGTCTCAAACACATCACAAGCATTCTCATGTGACATGTGGCTGTAATGTCATTTAGATACAAGCCACTTGCAGCCATTATAATCTCGCAGGGTTAACACACTGTGAAAATTATTTGTATTTAACTAAAGTTGTACGCATTATTGCACCAAAATGTCATGCTTTCTTTAAAACCTTTAAAATGAACTTCAGTTCCATAAATATTCAAAACACTGTAAACAGATACACATAATCTTTCTCAATGTGTGGCAGACTGAAGTTCCCTGATGACCCCTTCAACCACATCTGAGGTGGTTGCTGTGCCTCCAAGATCCTGTGTGTGCACCTAGTCAAGAGAAACAAAGAAAGACAATGCTCTACCAGTATTGCTTGGTACTTGCTCCAAAATCCAACATTGCAGTGTCCCCCTCTAGTTCCCTTAAACACAAATCCTATGGCAATAATAATACTATAATTTAAATCATAACTGTGAACTTTATAGCCCTAGCAATCAAAGTATACTAAAGGAAATGCGCCTTCGATTGGAAATTCCAGCAGGCCTGTTTGTTAGTGCTGTGGTTAGCCAGTGCATACTCATGAAGGTAACACGCTATAACTCAGACCATCAGATCTGTAATACATGGTTCAGCGCACCAACTAATATACATTCTACTCAATTGGCAAAGTTTAAAGGGTTAGAGTGTTAGGGTCATACTTTGGTAATGACCCCCAAAAAAAAAAAATAAATAAATAAATAAATAAAATAAAAATAAATAAAAATGTCTAGTTCCCGCACTGCATCAATGCTAGACAGACTTGAGACCAGTGTAACTTCAGAAATGGCTTTGGTGACTCGGACATGAAAGTCACATCAGCAAAAGTCTCAGCGTCAGACTCAAGCTTCAACTGGACTTTCATGACTTTTCCCAACAAAGTCTTCACACTAGTAAAACATTGAGAAATAACAAACCAGCTCTTTTCCGAGCCAAACCTCTAGAAAAGAGATCACTACAAGATGTAGTGAAATAGGATTACTTAACATTATCCATATACTAATGCAAGTAACGTGTCTGTTTGTGTAAGAAAAACTCCCAGGTGCCTGTATAGATCGGGCTGCAAATTTTCGTACCGCCTTTTTTCGGTCCGGTGATCATACTAAGGGGGTACAATTTTTGTATTTTCTTCGTATTTCAAAATTTGATTTATTTCACATATTTCTTTTGAAAGAGGATGAACGAACGCAAGGTATGAAAGCGCGTCTGATGATTTACGAAAACATGCGCAACGAAAACAATGTTGATGTGCGGCACAAATAACGTGTGGCACCAAAACCTGGCCCGCAACCCACCCGCAAACCCGGCCGATCTCCCATTTGGGTCAAGTTCGCACACGGACCATTCATTATGCATAAATTATTACGCCGATATTAAATGGTACAACATCTGGGCCCAATTTCATTATTTCCTGCCAACATGTGTGTGTGTGTGTATCTCTCTGTGTACTATAGAAAATACAACATTTCCATTATAATTTTTTATTTCTGAATCGATCAAACAATTACCTCGACCAATCACCACAGGAAACTATAACAGCCTCGCGAAAGGCCACCGAAGGCGGCCTTTTCGCGAGTAAACATAAAGCAAACAAATGTTGGCTGCATGAATATCAGAAATAAATAAATAAATAAATACACCAAAAAAAACAGTTAAAATTTGTGAGTGCATTGTCACAGAATATAATCACAAGGTGAATTCTGGACTACCGGGTAGTTCATTTCTCGAAGTGAAGCAATGTGAAATGGAAAAGCCAGATTTCAACGACTATTTATATTCAGCGACAATGCTCGAAATAAGTGTATTCAATATTTGTTTTATATAACCATAGTTGTCATTTGATTTATTTCACAAACACAAAGTAGACAGGGAAATTTTTCCTGCCTACACTCTGAAAATTCTTTTATTTTAAACCTCTAAACAATGTGGACGACTCTATGTGGACACCAAGTCAACAACCTTGTCAGCCGTGACACAACCTTGCCTCAATATGTCAATTGGACAAACAGGCAGGGAATGATGCTGCAAAGGGGCCAATAACTATCCACATTAGATTCCAATATAACATTGTGGAGTCTCATGGCTGTTTACATGGCAATCCAAAGGATGACATGTGAATGGGTTCCGCCAATCAATACCAAGGATCTGTATATATAAGGTTTCCACTGTGGTGCACAATTTTATGGATCTATACTTTTGTAGGTAGGGAAAAACACTTCAAGAATCGGAACGGAACTCACCTTGTTTTGTATGACTGTCTTGATGATGGCAGAATTAATAAGGTCAGCATGTTGATTCAGACCCAGATGTCTCAGCAGTAAGCATCCAGCAAGCAGCATGGCACTGGGGTTTGCCACGTTCCTCCCTGCAATTGTCTTTCCAGTGTTTCTGGTAGCCTTGAGGATAAAGTAAAATCAGTAAGTACAACATTGATTTCAGACCAAACGCCATTTGAGCACAAAGACAAACGGTAGAAGGTCTGGAATTCCATTACTTTTGTCTCTCTTTGTTCGGGGCAATCGAAGGGTAACACCGGGAGTGTGCGCAGGATGCATGCTGCACAATGAAATATCCAGGCTTTTATCACTACACCAGCTGCATCCAGAATAAATACCTGCGCTCCAAATCCGTGTCTGAGTAAATTTTTTGTGTATACACACCACCGGGTCTTAAGTTTTTTTTAAATGTCTTGCTTAAGGACACAAGTGTCATGACTGTGATTCAAACCAAAGCTATGACAATGAACACCAGAGCTTTTACCTGGTGCACTAAATTGCTTGGCCATGGCACTCCATATTTTGTCATAGAATTTAGAATCCTTGCTCTGTTATTGCAATGTAAAAAAGCACCACGTATTAAATGAGCATGACTGACTTACTGTTTCAAAAACGGCAAAATCTTCTCCAACATTCTGTCCAGGTACCATTCCTGGCCCCCCAACAAGACCTGCTCCTATATTGCTGATAATGTTTCCGTACAGATTGGGCATGACCATCACATCAAACTGATTTGGGTTGGACACCAGCTAAGGAGTTGAATTGATAAATACAGAGTAATAAGGGTAATAAGAATTAACTACAGTACATGTACATGGTTCTTACACTGAGCACATGTCCCAGTAACTAGATCAAGATGCTTTACAAAATCATCTCTGTTCATCAGGCATACCTTAAGACCATTTATCAAACTTGATCAACCCCAACCTGCATAAATTAGCGCTAAGGGTTTAATCCAACATAAATTAACGTCTGAGCCCTCTCAGGTTCCCATTTATACTCCTGGGTGAATAGAAGCAATTATGGTAATGTATCAACCTCATAATTTAGAATACAATGTTTATTCTAGACTTGCTGTGTGTTCTACAAATTTTCTGAAGAAATTGTACTTCATTTCGTTGAACCAGGTTAGTTAGAATGCAATGTAGAAGGGTACATATGGCTGTGTCTGAATTGGCGGCTACAGCTACGGCTAGGACTGGATTGCCGTATCATCGTGTCTTAGTAAAGGACATTCCTAGCAACACCCTTAGCCACAGTTATAGCCGTAGCTGTAGCCGCCAAAATGTAAGTTTAAAAATTAAGACAATAAAGACATTAAAAAAAAATCACAACTATTATCACAAACTTACAAAAAAGGAACAGATAAAATCATAATGACATACAAAAATACAAACATACAAAAATGAACAAAGAAATTTTCTTGCAATTTTGCACAGGGCTTTAAAATGAACAAAGACATTTTCTAGCAATTTTGTTGTAGTTTTTACTCTCCAGGTATGCAGGACACGCTGGAAATACCTAACTTCAACAAATTTTTACTCCCGAAGCATGCTGGACATGATGGAAATAATACCAAATTATAACCCACTATTTCCCTTGACGTTAAGAACTGTACAAATAATCAAAATCAAGTAAATGCATCTTAAAATCTCTACAAATAATGACAACTTGCCGACTGCAAATGTAAGTATTGGACTAGTTCAGTGAAGATTGTCAGATACAAAGTTCCCACTTTCCATATCACAAAAAAAACTATATCTGATTTGCTGTATATTGTTTCAACAATCTTATTTTTGGTTTTACCCTTACACTGATGTGTGTTAGCACTGTATACTCAGTACTTGCCTCGAGTTCTGTGAAAAAAATCACAGGCATATTACTCGGGTGGGATTCGAACCCACGACCTTTGCAATTATAGAGCAGTGTCTAACCAACTAGACCACCGAGATTGCCCGGTAGCTAGAGGCAGTTCGAATCCTATATTTTAGCAGCGGGTTCCGCAACGCAAGTATTGCAAAAAGACCAGGCAACTTGTTTACAAGATAATTAAAATCCAGATATTGAGAT
Organism: Pisaster brevispinus; assembly: GCA_023634235.1. Taxonomy (NCBI): domain Eukaryota; kingdom Metazoa; phylum Echinodermata; class Asteroidea; order Forcipulatida; family Asteriidae; genus Pisaster; species Pisaster brevispinus. The sequence continues at coordinate 252,314 of JAMKCF010000083.1, read as the reverse complement.
TTGCTTTCTACTGGAAGCCATCAGGTGGACTAGATTAGACGCTTTTACTGACTTCACAGAAGTAATTAGACTAAAGAGTGTCCTGGAGCAATACATCAGGCGTGTCACATTTTGTGAACATCTCCAAGGGCTGCGAGACCTTTTCAGTTGGTCGAATCACATACTGCTTTTTGTAGAGTCTCTATACATGTGGATGAAAGTGAGCTTTGAAATTGGCAAAGCTAGGACTTTGTGGATAAACTTTCCCACAATTTATCTTGAAATGTTTTGAGAAGGTGCTTAAATGCGGGTGACCACTTTAAGCTTCCTTACATCAGGTATACTTGGCATTATCATTGGTTAAAAGGGCATATATTTATGGCCATGTTTACACACAGAATCAAATAATGTAATCAAGCTTGTTTTGATTGAAGCAACACCCCATAGGTATTTTAAAAATAGTTTTACCTGCATGCAGCAGTTGTCAACTATCATGTCCCCAAACTCTATCTTTGGGTAGAGCTTGGACACCTCTCTACAGCTCTCCAAGAACAGACCATCTCCCAGCTTCCTGAAAGGAAGAAAATCATTTCATTTTATTCCCCTGAAAATCAAGCTTAATCATGCTACTGTCTGACCAGTCAATATGATCCTAGTTAAACTATACAGGCCTGCAATATGATATCATGTGGTGAATGCATCTACAAAGTACACAGTCAACCCTCCTACTGTATGACCATTCAATATCATCCACTGTAGTTTTTAATGATACAGAAACTATGCCTGTAATATGATATCATGTGGTGATCAACAAAAGTACAAAGTCATCCCTCCAACTGTCTGACCAGTCACTATCATTAGCAACTTTGTGGCATATGGATCTATTGGTAAACTTTGCAGCCTGTGACAGTAAGATACAAGACAGTACACGCACTGCACACCCAAACTCTCTGCACAGTTCTGAATGGTAAGCAGTATGTTATGGAAAGTAAGAGGGTCAAGCAGATATGCAACTTGATAATTTAAACAAGAGTGGAAACTTCCTTCGACATCAACATTTGCACAGTGTGTTTCAGTTTTTCGGGGGCAGACAAAAGCAAGAAAGGAGAAAAATCAGCTGATAAGTTACAATTCTGGTTAATAATATATGCTTTAAAAAATGACAACAACTATACTTGTTGGCCCAATTGATGGAAAAATAAAATAATGAAAGTTAAATCAAATAGATGTTCAAGATAATTTACATTCATTCGTCCTGCGTCCGCAATTACTGGGATGCTTTTTTTTCAGCTCATGTACATGTCAAGTGCTGGTTTTATCTTGCGTCATGCTGACAGCTTATATAGTTGCGTCACTATCACTGGTCGGAGATGCCCCATGGTGTGTTTAAAAAAACAATGAACGCTGGGGGTATTTGCATCCCAGTAATGGCAGAACTGGTACAGGACATCAGCATGTATTTCTCTACAAAATGTCTTACATAATATTTGCCTTGTGTATAGCGGTGACTTTGCTTCGGTTGTTCCGAGTTGCAAAGTCAAAGGCATACTTTGCAATACGCTTGGAGCGATCTGCTGTGATGATCTTTAGGCTTTCAACGACACCATCAACACTCTGTAAAGAATGATTAGTTTGAGACTCAATGTAATCTTTCATTTACATGTCATCAAGTGATCAAATTGGTATAGGACTTTATGGCAGTCTATGATGCCAGTGTCAGCTGTACAAACAATAACCCCATGCACCCAATGCTAGCCTGGATGGCATGGTACTTTGTGGCAGTCTGAGGTACCAGTGTCAGCTGTACAAACAGAAGAACCCATGCACCCAATGCTAGCCTGGATGGCATGGTACTTTGTGGCAGTCTGTGGTACCAGTGTCAGCTGTACAAACAGAATAACCCCATGCACCCAATGCTAGCCTGGATGGCATGGTACTTTGTGGCAGTCTGTGGTACCAGTGTCAGCTGTACAAACAGAAGAACCCATGCACCCAATGCTAGCCTGGATGGCATGGTACTTTGTGGCAGTCTGTGGTACCAGTGTCAGCTGTACAAACAGAATAACCCCATGCACCCAATGCTAGCCTGGATGGCATGGTACTTTGTGGCAGTCTGTGGTACCAGTGTCAGCTGTAATAATAATAATAATAGAGAAATGCAATTAATTTGGATCCCGAGAGTCTAAAAACCAAGGTTTGAAAACAGTGATGGTTTTTTCCACTTTTGCCTTGAGACTCCATTGATAGACTGAGCTTCCCTTTCACAAGTTTCTTATTTCAAGTACCTTGCATTACACAAAGTGCCAATACTGGTCTTTGAGGATGACCACAGGTTGCATCATGGTTTAAACTACCCTGACTCACCTCATGTTCCAAGCTGGAGTATTCCCCTTCTGTATTTTCCCTGATGATGGCAATATCGATGTTACTATGCCGAGTGTTCAGTCCAGGCATACTCTTACAAAGTATAACATTAGCAAACAGGTCCAACTCAACCCTGAAACAAAATGTAAAAAAGACTCACGGATCATTCACAATTATCAAAATTTCCACAGACATACAAACCCAAACTTTATCAGGACCCCCCCCCCCCACCTAAAAGTGTAAAAAGAAATGTTGAGTTATTTACCGCTATTTTCATAAGCATAGAATGCCGCAATAAGCAGAGCCATAGTTACTTTGGGCCTAGTTAAGGGAGGACAATTACGGCTAAATACAGTGCTGACTGCTGACATTATACTAAATGACAAAATTAACATTTTCATTTTGTTGTAAAAAGTATACAAGGGCGCAGACCCCCATTCCCCAAGAAATGTTCCTTTCTTAAAAAAGGTGAGTTTTAAGCGATGTTTTGAATTCAGTAAGTGAAATGTTATGACATGTTTATAAGGAAGTTTGTTCCAAAGATTGAAAATGGCCCTTAAGGGAGCATCTCAAAATGATGGAAATGTTCTAATGAGACCAGTAGGCATACATAATAATAATAATAATAATCTAAGCATTTATATAGCGTTCTTATGCAGAAAGGTAGCAAAACGCTTTACTACAATAAATATTACAACAATCAGCAATGAACATTACAAAGGAATGAGAGTGAAATAAATAAAGTTTTAAGCGATGTTTTGAATTCAGTAAGTGAAATGTTATGACATGTTTATAAGGAAGTTTGTTCCAAAGATTTGGAGTAGCTGCATAAAAACCTTTGGAAGATGAAGAGTATCTGGTTTGAGGCTTTGTGAGAATCCTTGTATCTGAGCTGGAACGGAGTGTGCAATTAGGCTGGTAAGGAGTGATAAGCTCAGTAAGGTACGGGGGAGCAGTTTCATTCCAACATTTATATGTGCTGGTTAACAACTTGAAGATGATACATTTGTGAATAGGAAGCCAGTGCAGTTGTTGAAGGAGGGGTGAGACGTGGTCAGGATTTGTTTGCCATGAAGATTAATTTGGCATAGTAGACCGATCCGTTGGACAGCCTGAATTTACAAAATGCCAACCCACATATCTTTCAGAAATGTGAACTCTAGCTTGGCGCAATGTCCCTGTTCAGCGGAATGATCTAGCTTGTGGGCATATGCCTACAGAAATCTTCTTTCCTGCTTATCTAGCTTGTGGGCATATGCCTACAGAAATCTTCTTTCCTGCTTATCTAGCTTGTGGGCATATGCCTACAGAAATCTTCTTTCCTGCTTATCTAGCTTGTGGGCATATGCCTACAGAAATCTTCTTTCCTGCTTATCTAGCTTGTGGGCATATGCCTACAGAAATCTTCTTTCCTGCTTATCTAGCTTGTGGGCATATGCCTACAGAAATCTTCTTTCCTGCTTATCTAGCTTGTGGGCATATGCCTACAGAAATCTTCTTTCCTGCTTATCTAGCTTGTGGGCATATGCCTCTAGAAATCTTCTTTCCTGCTTATCTAGCTTGTGGGCATATGCCTACAGAAATCTTCTTTCCTGCTTATCTAGCTTGTGGGCATATGCCTACAGAAATCTTCTTTCCTGCTTATCTAGCTTGTGGGCATATGCCTACAGAAATCTTCTTTCCTGCTTATCTAGCTTGTGTGCATATGCCTACAGAAATCTTCTTTCCTGCTTATAACACAGCAACCTTTTGAGATGCTCCCTCATGATAAAAGCCCAATGCTTTGCCCAATTGATGAAGCTGAATGAACCAGTATACATCTGACCGGATTGGTGACAGAAGATGCATTGCTGAAACCAAGCCCCAAACCTTGAGAGGTTAGGCTTTCGGCTGTGTCATCATACGTAGGAGTATAGGGTTACAGCCTTAGTTTTGAAATGATGGCATTTTGATAAACCCATCAAAAGATGTTAAGGATATTTTGGGAAGAGTATTCTCAACGCTAGGTAAGTAAATCAAAGAGTGTGATTTCTTCACATAGGGGCCTAAATAATGGAGCCTCCTTTTTTGCACCAGGCTGAGGAAAAGGTCTGAAGTCAGATAAACTAAAGGGTCACTCGCCTGGCATGACTTGTGAGAAGACTTTGTTTGGCGTTATTAACATCAAAACCGAGGTGAAGTCTTATTTGCTCTATCAGGATTACATGTAGTTCTTTGAGATATTGTCACTGACACAACAAACTGATACACATGTAGACAAAGAAAACAGCGTCTAAAATTGAACCTTTCACAAACACCAGTATCCTTCATAAATTAAGAGATAACAAGCGTTTGATATTTCCGGAGGGAGAAAACCAGAGGGCCTGAAGAAAAACCATTATGGCACTGGAGAGAACCAAAGCACTCTACTCAAATATGGCCTTAGATGGGAATCGAACCAGGGCCACCCATGCCACCCTAATGGCAAATAGCCAAGCTTGAGACTTACCTCAGTCTGACATTGTTTGATTTACAGACAGCCAGGCGATTGACATGGGTGTGGATGTTACCCTTAAGTGCTGTTCCATTCCTCTTGATGGCCACGAGGGCGTCCTCTACCCCCTCCCCTTCCACTGCCTCTCTATCTCCGCTAAGCATCAGCTCTTCAAAGTCAACTGGTGCCCCAGCTTGTCTGTGGATAGATTAGATTCATTCATAATGAGGTGAAACAGTTTACAGTAAGAATGAATTGTCATACTTGGACTTAGGTTCCGTCAGGTATTTTTGAAATTGTGCGCTTTCGGTACGAGGCGTCAAGCAAGCAGATGGAGCCTAAGCTGGATCTGAAGTTTTGAAAAGGGTCATAAAGTGCTAAAATATCTGGAAGGGGGGGGGACCAATTTATCTTGTCTGCTTCATCTTCTGACAGGGTGCAATGGCCGAACAATCTAGCTTGTTTTTTAAAGCCAAACATGAGAAATGTAAATATATGTTGAAGTTGAACCCGCAGGATTTATTTACCTGAACACCTCTTTAACATGAGGCATCAGCTCTGGACCAATGCCATCCCCAGGAATTAATGTCACTGTATGCCAACCTCCATAACGAGCTGGTATTGGCTAAAGGAACAACAAATAAAATGAATGTCAATTGAACTTCCGGCAAACCACAAGCTTTAATCAGCTTGATTAAAGACAAAAAGACCAGACTAAACAATTCTCTGCTAATTGCCAGAATAAGTAGGTATTTGCTAGATTAAAGATTTAACCAAAAGTTTAATTTGTAAATTAAATTCAGAAAATTAATTTGTAAATTAAATTTCAATGCAGCCTCGTTCCCACGGGCAATGCGCCAGATCAATCTCTCTTGTCAGTAACCCCTGGAAGGGAGATACTGCACTTCAAATAAATAATTGTTTAATGTCTGTCACCCCAAACTGCAAACACCTGACCATGTAGCAAGATCAAAGAAGAATGAAAGAGGACAAGTTGCAGTATGACTTTATGCCCGAGTAGAGGGCACCTCTTTGGTTTGGGGGAAATTAAATTCTCAGACACCAACTTACAGGCATGCAACAACAGCTTATCAACAAATGAGGAACATGTCAGGCACAGCAAGAATTTCCAGCATTTTTTTAAATTTCTAAATTTGCAATTTTAAGGGGTACCAAGGCAATAACCATGGGTCACTATAGACAATAGAGGTAAATGTCACTGTAGCCTCCGTAAAGTGTCAGGCCTGTTCACTATAGTGTATCATATAAAAGTAAAGAATTGGGGGGGGGGTGGCTTGTACAAACTAGTTCCTTGCTTGCTCACCCCAGTGGCTAGATTTCGTCTCTGTTTTGACAGTAAACATTCCACACCAGCAACACCAACAGGCTGCAAAGGAAACAAAACAATGCAAATAATAATCAGTTCAGAGACATGTCAAAGGACAAGTTCTGATGACAAGTATGTGTTGCTCAGCACTCAAAAACAAACACAATGAAACTATGTGACTATCATTTTAAAGGGTTACAATCATGGCAAGTAAGTTGAAGGGACTGTACCTGGTGGAGGAAGCTGATGAAGCTTTGTTCACATACATGTATTCCTTAGGCCAGGAATTCCAAGACTGCTCGGGTTTTTTTTTTATTATTGAGAAATGTTCTAAATTGATTCATTACACACTGAAGATAAAATCCACATTCTTAGAATGTTTGTCCTAATTTTAAGCTACTAAGCTTAGGTTAAGGATGTTAAGTGAGTGGTTAACATAAGTTAGGCTAAGCTTTACAAAAGTTAACTCATCACTTAGCCTAAGTTGGACTCCTCCGTTGTATACAACGTGACGGAGTCCAGGGTCTCATGATCAGTCTTTGCCACTGTAACTTTGGATTGTGATTCTTTATGTGACGTATGTTTTAAGGAGTGTGGATGAAGAAACTATTTTAATTCTTAGTATTGCAGAACTTGATACTGCCTTAATACATCATCCCAGTAAGCATGATATTTCATGTTATAAATGCAAACTCCGGGTAGCTCCGGCTACATTGTGTGTAGCTCCGACCTCCGACTTTTACCAACTGCCTAAACTCGGTCTCAGGACACTACGTACCTTTGCCACTTCGTACCCTGGACACTTCGTACCTTTTCAAGGTGCAAAGTGACTTTGGACACTTCGTACCTTGGACACTTCGTACCTTCTCACAAAAGACACAAGACACTTCGTACCTTCTCACGAGACACTTCGTACCTTCTCACGACACACTTCGTACCTTCTCACGAGACACTTCGTACCTTCTCACGAGACACTTCGTACCTTCAGGATTTCTGCATCGTTTCTAACAGGGTCACACCGCTAAAATTAAGTAATGGCCCGTTGTCACTAGACTTTAGTTCAAGTCAATTGTAGTTCAGCATAGTGATGAGTATGAAATAAAAACGAATCAAAGCCAAATGGTGATTTATAAGATAATGATAATGATGAGATAATGATACATACATACACAAAAATATACAAAATACGGACAAAATAAAGGTATTTTAAAGATATTTTTAGTTAGATAATAAAAGTAATCACATTTCACATTAAAAAGGACATTCAAATAATTAAACAAAATGACAATTCATTAAGTATTATTTTGTATCTCAACGAAATTATATCCTTATTAAGGAATTACACATTTTACTGAAGGTATGAAGTGACTCGGCTGAAGGTACGAAGTGACTCAGCTGATGGTCACTTCGTACCCCGCCCGCGGTACGAAGTGACCAATTTGGTTACGGTACGAAGTGTCCCGAAGGTACGAAGTGTCCAGGGTACGAAGTGTCCGACATCCCCTGGCCTAAACTCTACTAAAAAGTACTACTAAAAATACTAGTACTAGTACAGTCATTTGACCAGTTCGGGATCACTTTTTGAATTCACATTGTTTTTGGTTGCAATCTCTTTGACATTTTAAACAAAAAAGTTTATCAGTTTACCTAAACATGTTATAAAACTCACCAAGTATCCACTGACAAAAAAAGATTAGTACTTTTGAAGAGGCTTTCAGAAAAGTATTGTCACCTGTTTGACCAGTTCAGGATCAGTTGATTCTATTCTGAATCAGTAGCTTGCTCTCTATTGCAAACCAATACTCCCATTCATAAAACTGTCTCTCAAGGACACAAACTTCACAAGTGTGTTGGCATGGACATGGACTTCCTTTCTCCAGAGAATTTCATGCAAGTGTATTCAACAGCAGCGCAAAAATCCAGCAACAAAAACACAAAACAACAGCAAAGGCAAATGAAAAGGTGAAGCACGCCTAAAAGCAACATTGACCCAAATATCTAAAATTATTCTTACAGTCGCAATTTCCTCCTCCAAGTTTCATTTTCTCACAAAAAAACCCAATATTCCTACAAGAATTTGTTGAAGAAATGTATACTTAAAGGCAACAAATAAACTTTCGACTGCAGCAGTAAGATTTTACCTCACTGAGTGTGGCACCATTTGACGCAATGAGAGATGCTGAGTAGTGAGTGATCCCGAACTGGTCAAGGGTACGATGCCCCCCAAAAGACGATTTTGGTAATTTCGTCTCCTCAAAAATACAAGACGACTGCTCAGTATTTACCTGAAATATTTTTTACACATTCTAAGCATTTAACATAAATGTTATTCGCCCTGGCGTTCAAATTTTAAAGGGGAGAAGTTTTAACAGCGTTTTTCAACCAACATTTTTTTTATAAATAATGATCAAAATCGCAGACAAACTTCAAGAAAATGGCCATAATTTATTTGTTGATGAAGTTTGAAACCTTATTTTGGGTTTGTTGGTTTATTGCATGTTATTCTTCACATGTATCAACAGAAATTGGTAATGTGAGAAGTAACTTAATTATGGGGTTGTTGCAAAGTTGAAGTGATCCCGAACTGGTCAATGATCCCGAACTGGTCAAATGACTGTACTACCAGGCCCGCGAGAGCGGGGGGTGCTGTGGGTGCTGCAGCACCCCCAACTTTTTGGATGGGGGTGCTGGTATATACTAAAGCACCCGGAGCTGGAATATTATACTAAAGCACCCAGAGGGATAAATACATACAAAACAGAAAGCACAAAAACAAAAGCAAACAAACAAGCAAACAAAAAGCTTAAACATACATTAAAAAATTACAAATATTTAAGGAGCTTTAAAAAAATAGATTAAATTAAATCACAAAACAAAAGTGATATGCAAAAAAAAAAAAAAAAAAGAAATACTTAATAGATATAAAAAAAACACCTGTTTTCAAAGTTGAGGCCTATACAAATAAATACAAGCCGAAAAAATGATGTCAATAATTCAACAAATTCCCATTGTAAAAAGTAAATAAATTTACATGCACATTGTTTTGAAGTAACTCAAAAATAAACACACATTTCACAAACAAAAATAATCATACTGCATACAGAAACTATTAAAAAATATTAATAAAATGCTTAGTAGGTGCATTTACAATGCAGATTTTTAAAAAGTGGGAAACACCATGAGCGAGGAACACACTGCGCGCGCCATTGTCATGATGATGAAAGAAGTTGACATTCAAGCTAGATAATTTAATCGTTATTATCATTTTACAACAAGTCAACTGAGAAATGGGGAAATTAATAATGATCTATGAAAGACTTTACAAATATTTTGTTCACGCTTATAAAAAAAACGCAATAAAACTACAGGTAGCCGTTAACGAGAGGCTCTTATTGTTCCCTTGGCACTTATCACTTCTGAACCTGACATCTCCGTTATTCAATGCCAATATTAACAAAAGAGACGATAATTGTACGTAAAGAACTAGCCTTGGAAATATTTTAACATTTGGACCACAATTCTAGTAATTTACTGCACGAGTCTCGAAAACTAAACATCTTTTCAGCAAACTTGAGCGATAGGAATGGGGTCAAAAATATCCAGACCACGAAGGTTTTTGGACCATAATGGAGTAAGAAATAGGTAAACTTGTTACCCTGTGGTCACGTTCAAAAGACCGTGCAAGTCTGGCGACGAAAAGGTCACTATTGAGCTTCCGGGCACCTCTGAGCCATCAGCTAATGGGAGATTAACGTGGGTGCAATTTTAGGTGATTTTTTTAAATTTTAAATCTCTTGTTTCCACATCAAAAACATTTTGGTGGAATGGCTACATTTTAAACTAACAATTTACTAAGTAAAATAAAAATAAAATCAGGAAACTTATAGACATGAAGAAACCCTGCTCAACATCCTATCGCTTTGAGCTGCTGGGTGGTCCAGTGGCTACCTTTTAGCCACTAGATAGCCCAGTCGCCAAAAGCGATACACTGTAACATGCGGTGGAAAACTCTCACCAGCTTGTGCTTGTAGAAAAACCGTGACATCAAAATAAAACTAAATAGCCATCGGTACGCTTTGTTCAAGTCAATGGCAATCATTATTAATTGTTAATTTCCCCCGACTGGTAAAATATTAATAAGGATGACATTATTTAGCTTTAATGTAATTATTTGTTCACCATCATGGCAATGCCAAAAACGTATGGCTATATTGTAAGCAATTGTTCAGTGAGCATTTGATGCCAGGGATAATTAAGCCTTCAGAAACTATTGTGTTCATCCTTGTACAACATTAACAAGAGGCACTTATTGCTCTTTTGGGTCTTATCACTTCCAAATTTGACATATTCCGTTATTCATTGACAATATTAACGAAAGGACGATAAATGTATACGTAAACAACTATGCATTGGAAATATTTTTCAATTTGAGCCACGATCTAGTAATTTACTGCAAGAATCTCGAAATATCTTTTCACCCAACATCGCCTCGTCATTTTGGGGTAGTCATTTTGCAAATTACACTTATAATATTCCTGCCCCCCCCCAAAAAAAGGAGAGATTTATTTGCCAAATTGTGTCTCTGATTGTACGAAAGAGCATTTTAAGAACGCGCCCGGACCTTACGCCGTATACGACAATTGTCTTTGAAAAAAACCCAGCACCCCTTTGCAAAAATTTGTTCTCGCGGGCCTGTATACTACGTACTACGTACTACGTACTACGTACTACGTAACTACTACTAGCCCCTAGTACTAGGACTGTACTAGTGTAGTTGATTGCTCCATCGTCCATGGACTCCACGAGGAATTATATAATTCCATTTACAATATTGAATAGCCCAGGTTGGACTCCTCCGTTACATTACCACAAATAAAATCAAACAGTTGTAAATAATGTATGGTCCTACCCTTTTGACAGGTGCAAGTACAGTTTGAGAAATTCTTGCACTCACAGTCGCAGTAGCAGTTCTTCGCAACACGGAGACCGCCATCTTGCAGCGCTAATGAAGTATGGAACGCCTACGCGAATTAAATCATCGAATCGATGAGTTATGCTGCCCTCTCTCGCTTTCTGAGATCAGTGATTTCACTGTACGCGCGCGGGTTCGCTCGGCCCCAGCGGCCTATCCAGGACCGCTGGGATGGGCTAATCAGCTTGCACAGATTCTTGTTCAGGAAGTATGTCATGCGTGCAGTGCTTGCACTGTGAGTGGGATGCATGATGGGACTGAATATTAACCAATGAGCGTGCTTGATACGTTTGCCCATCCGTCGCTCGTCCCCAGCGCCTTGCCTTAAAACCAAAGGCGCTGGGATGGGCAAACGTATCAAGCACTGCAAGCACTGCACGCATGACGTACTTCCTGAACAAGAATCTGTGCAAGCTGATTAGCCCATCCCAGCGGTCCTGGATAGGCCGCTGGGGCCGAGCGAAGAGCGAAGCGCGCGGGGCGCATTTTTTTTTTTTTTGCACGTTGTTACAAAAAAATGAGGGCGCTCTTCACACAGGTTTGAAACATGAATGCATGTAAAGTGTTGCATTGTGGAATTGTGCAGAACACTTGCTTTTAGATACTTTAACTGTACGTGTGTGCTGTTTATGCTGGTAAAATGTTGACTACATTTGGTGATAGGGCTTTTTCTGTGGCAGCCCCTAAGCTTTGGAATGCGCTACCGTTTCACATACGTAGCGAACAGAAACTCATCTCTTTTAAATGTAATATAAAAACCCACCTTTTTAAAACCGCTTTTTAGTGTGTCTTCTTCTATGGTCACCTTGCCAGTTAGTTTGTTTTTTAGCATAGATTAGGGTTAGAGGCGTCTGTCTCCTGAAAAGGTCAAAACATTACCGATGCCAGCAGGGATAGGCCTATGTAATAAGTAACTATTAGTTCTCTGTTGGCGGGACAGACGTATCCCCATACTTTTGTTTGGGCACTGGCCTGGTGACCAGTCTTTTTTCTTTGTCTTTTTCTTCCACTCTGTGCTTTTTAACATGTGTTCTGCGCCCTTGATCATTTTGTATGTAAGGGGCGCAATATAAATTTTAAATATTATTATTATTATTATTAATATAAACATGTATGTGTGTACACGTACATTACATATTGTGTACATGTACACTGTACTGCCATGTACGAGAGAGCGAGGGGACATCCGTTATTGGTTACAGCGACAAACTAAATGAGTCGACTACAAAACCATTTCTTCGATCCTCCATCCTAAAACCAAAGTCATTTCTTTAGAGACTAGTGTTTCTTTATAGTTTATCTCATGCTTGCAGGATTAGCCTGACATTTTAGAGCTCAGCAAATTAAACAAAATACAGTTTGGAAACTTCTCCGACTTTGTTTCACTTGTATTAAAAACAGGAGGGATATCCAACATGAGAAGTAGGGCCTAAAGACTTTTAATTTTTGTGATGAACAGTAAAGAAAAAAGGATTTCCCAATTCCTGGAATAGGTGTAGTGTAGTAGGCATAATTATATCACTCAGACGAATGTGTAAAACACTTAAATGAAATAAAGACCTTGTGTAAACAGGAAAATAATTTGTACAAAACAGTTGTCTATGTATAAGCCTAGCTTTATTCTAGTTTCTACGAAAACAGGGACTCTATACCCTAAAATAAACTGTTGATTTTTACAAGCAGACATCTCTGTCCCGTTATTTGCTTATTGTTATAATTTATATCATCAAAACTCTTTTAAACTTTGTGGGCACACCCACACACCCGCATGGCTGGTGGCTTGTGGGGTCCTGCTATTGTTGTTCTATAACTCCCTTTTCTGAAGAATTCCCCTGTGGGGTCCAAGTTGATGTAGACTGGTCCCCTGTCTTTATCAGCAAGGATAAAGACAGGCACGTTCTGGTCTTACGGGTGCATCCCACTTAATAACCTCCAATAGCATACGGTGCAAAATGCTAATATTCAAAAATAAAAAGCATACAAAATACTTAGAAGTCTCACAGCTTTTTACTGTAAACGGGAAATTACCCATTGATTCTTGAACTTGTATCCTCAGCTCAATTTAATATGGCGAGTCCCTGGGCCCGTCGTGTTATTTACCCTCCAAATAAAACACCCCTACACCGGTGTAATTTCCAAACGTCCGAGCATCAATCTTGAAAATGTCCCTACACCTCTAATCAGCAAATAGGACCATTTATTTCAGGGACTATGTCATCCAAAATACCTTAAGTTGGAAGTCAACAACCCACAGGTCACAATTTTTTTTTACACTGTTTCCCTTTTATTGGGCTCTCAAATCTGTCTATATTAGAGAACATTTTGAGGGCCTACAGAATATCAATGAGGCCGACGCTCTATTTTCTCCTTATTTAGTGGGGTGCACCCCTACTTAAACAAAATGAACGTCGCCAATCAAGACTACTATTCGAGGTGCCCAGATTCCATTCTGGCGAAAACTCGTATACTCTCGAGGTCAACTTGCACTAATTGTTATCGCGGTTCAAGGGCATATAGCGATTTCTATTTTTATTTTCATTTAAAGTAAGGCCGTATCTGAATTTGCGGCTACTGCTACGGCTACGACTGTTGCTCAGGGTGTTGCTATATGGACGTACTATTTCAACGCACGATGACCAGGAAATAATTATAGCTGTTGCCGCAAAGTTGGTCATTGTTTATCCAGTGAATTGCCGTCTCAAAGTGATCACTTACTTAAACCCAACAAAGTCCAAATGGTTTGGTTTCAAAACCCGGCCCCAACCCTTCGGATAATTATTTTCATCTCTGACGTAGATTTACCAGCACGCACCATTTTTACATTTTAGGGGTGATCTCTAATTCGGATAGTAATGGTTAAAAAAGCGTTGCCATTTGAAATTGTTTTTATTACAAGCTTTCATTGCACAACAGGATATGTTTCACATCATCGAGCAGGAAGCCAATGGTGAGGCTCGTGATGGAAAAAACACAAAAGCTATGATGGTCAAACTGCCCCAGGGTAGAACCTTTCAAGCAATCGCGCCACTTGCCAACACAAACAGTTACTGGTGAAAGGATTTGCTGGCTTCATTTTCGTCTTTCGTTTTCAATTGAAGAAATTGATGTTTCACTGAAGATTTTAATGTAGGGCTTAGTGGTCCAAAGTGTAAGCGCCTGAGTAGATGTTTGTTATTGACAACGGGCATATTCTCCGCAACCAGTCCGGCAAAGAACTTTCACATTTGCCTCTTGATGGAAATCGAAGTTATAGATGTGATGAAAACGGCACCAGCCTGTCCATTCTAGAGCAACACTTGCAGCTTACAGTTCGTGGGGACACAGACGGTAAACAATGAACAGTACAGTGTCATTGATTACGGGAGAGGGGTCTGAGGAAAAGGCACAGGGCTGGACCATTGGTGATATCGAAAACAGCAACCTAGTGCGGAGCATCTATGGCATCATTGCTGGAATAGGAATCACCGGTAACTTTCTAGTCTGTTGGGTGTTACTGCGTGTGCCGAGTTTACGATCCAACACCAGTGATTTCTTGGTTCATCTTGCCGCAGTAGACCTCGTTGTGTGCTTGTGGAGCGTTCCGTTCCACCTGTTTCCACATGTACCGGACCACGACCCGGGGTTTTGGGGTGAAGTCAAGTGCCGTCTCTATTCCTCCAAAGCCCCGCTATGGACATTCGCCTTGATATCTATCTGCAGTTTGGTAACCGTTAACCTGGAGCGATACATCGCCATCGTCTACCCGATAAAGTATAAAAATATATACACACGCAGAAACACCATTCTCATGATTGTTGCCTGCTGGGTGGTTGGCATCATCTCCAATTCTTACTTCTGGTATGTTTTTGGCGTCACCACTTCAGGCTCCTGTGGTATAACTGGATGGCCTTCCAAAGGTTTTCAGGTTCTTCTCGGGCTTTATAACTTTGTCTCCTATTACTTGGCACCGTTCACCTTCATGGTCCTGACGCAATGGAAAGTCATAAAGACACTCAAGAGGCAGGCACGAATATTAAGGAAAAAAAGCCAACGAGCAAATGGTAAGTTAGCATCTTTGTTGTGATTTTAAAGCAGTGTTCACAAAGTTACTCGTAATTTTAGTATAAAGACGGTCATGGTGAAAAACCTGACATATTTTGTACCTGAAATGCTACACTTGACGACGACTACTACTACTGCACCAACACAAACCGTATAAACGGGTTTGGAGATGACACCACCCCCTCCCTCCGCTTGATCCTTGCTCTTCCATCAACTGATATGTAGCTAGTATTAAGTATAATGTGGAAAATAAATAACCAAATGATGAACATTAACGAGAAAGACGGCGTATAGTCCATTCCATAGAAATCTCAAACGTAAACAACATTAACAAAGGTATTATACAGGACTGGTAAGGATAACAAACCTAATTTTGTAATTTAAGTCTCAAAGCTTACTGGTAATGAAGTTCATACTAGAATCATTGTTCCTGTTAAATATTTCCCTCTAAAACGAAGTTGTATTCAAGAAAACTGTATATAATTAGCTGCCGAATGCCCGATAGAGAAACAATGGATACTAGAAAAACAATCATTTGATCAACTGATGTTCAAAGAGGTGGGGACAATACACAAGTATTGCCTACTTGGTTTGAAATGTGGGAAAGAGGCTCAGGATGGGTGGGGGTTGATTACGATGAAACATGTAGGTGTTTAATAAACCAGCTCTCAGCTCTGGTACATGTATGTCATCAAAGACATGAATTTACCAGAGTCGATGCATCTATGTACATGTATTGAAATTTACAGGTACTTTGAAAGGATGCTGGTCATCTCACCCCCTAGCAAGCTCGCCCCCAACAAAGTCGCCCCTGCAAAGTCGCCCCCTACCCGGCTCACCCCGGGTTGTTACAAAGTCGCCCCCTGACAATGTCGCCCCCTGACAAAGTCGCCCCCAGATGTTTTTTTAGTTCGGAAAATAATTAACGCTTCTTCAGACCCAGAAAGATCCACTGTAGCAGCTGTGAAAAAAGATATAGTTAAAATCATTTTCAGAAAAGATTCCATTTGAAGTAATGTGCTTGTGAAAGGTCTAAATACAAAAGGGCCTATATCGTTTTTCTCCCCCCCCCCCCAACATTGAAAATCTACTCTTTTATGTTTAATTTACTACAGGTTTTCCTGGTCATTGTCGGCCACATTTAGTATTTTTATACAAAAGGTGACTCTTTCGAACCACTAATTTGAATAGACACTTGGGTGGCGTGCCAGACCCCCGGATCGTCCCCAAATGGGGGAGGCTATTTCTAGTTTTGAACTTCAGAAACCCTAATAAAATATGAAGCTTTCCACCGAGTATCCACTATAAAAAAAATTAAAAGGATGAAAAAAATAACGATGTCAATAATCATTAAGTTTAATGATTGTTTTGTTTTAATTTGTATGTATTATTTATTTGTAAAAAAAAAAAAATGTCTTTTAGTATAATAACAAGTAGGCTAATGATTTTTTAAATGTTATATCTGTAATTCAGTAATTGCTGGGTATTATATTTGTACAAAAAATGTCTATAACGTTTATTAAGTATTTGTTGGGTGTTCATAATTTACGATAAATTGAGCGACGTTAATAAAATCATTGACAAATTTGGGGCATGGAGTTTATTATTTGATGACGTTTTTTTACCCAAGCTCAAACTAAACATACAAGCTATAATTAGGCTTTACTCAATATTCCTTTCAATACGATTACCACCATAAGAAGCCTTATTTCCCGAACTAAATAACATCTGGGGCGACTTTGCTAGGGGGCGACATTGTCTGGGGGCGACTTTGCTAGGGGGCGGCATTGTTCGGGGGCGACTTTGTAACAACCCGGGGCGAGCCGGTTAGGGGGCGACTTTGCAGGGGGCGACTTTGTTGAGGGCGAGCTTGCTAGGGGCGAGATGACCAGCCTCCCTTTGGAAGAAGCATGCTCGTCAAAAACATTATAGCTGTTGGCTATCTCTCATATTAAGAAAGGCGAAACAGTTACATGTTGTACATGTGTACATAAAACATTTTTTCTTTGCATTTCCTCTTACACATGTACGGTTTCTTCACTCATTATACACAATATCACCCTATAGATGCATGTTACAGGATGCATACAGTCCCAGTCTGCATGGCTTACCTCTTTGCCCTCTGAAATTGTACTGAATGATCTAGACCTCAGCCTAACAGCATCTCTGCCACTTACAACATGACCTAAAACCTTCCTTTGTGTCAAACAAAGAAACTAAAGCCTTACAATTGGAGTTGAATTAGACCCACCACAATTGTTCCATAGTGTCACACACCAGAAAAAACCCACACATACTTTGGTTCAATCCAATGCACATCACACACAATTCATTCATGTTACACAATACCAGAAATCTTCAATCTCCACAAAAAATGCTCTTCTGAAAAATACTCTGCATTTTTTTCATTTTTTGTAATTGGTTGTACCAAAAAATATAGTTGCAATGGTAAACCTGATTTATGTTGATGTTAATATTACATATACCATTTAAAAGCATTCTTATTCGAAGCTCATTGCAAAACCATTAAGATTACTTGAAGGAAGCTGTTTAATTTCCAGAGGGTAATACTGAACTCTGACAACTTTAACATTTTTAAACAATTTCCATTTGCACACTGTGGATCAAACCACATTTTGGCTGTAAGACAAATGAACTGCAAATGAGGGTAAAAACAATTATTCTACACAACAAACTATCTAACACAATGAGGCAAAAACTTTTACAAAAAGTCTCAATGCTGATGGCTGGACTGAAGCTGTTTAATTTCCAGAGGGTAATAATGTACCCTTAAAAAACTTCAAGATATTTAAACAGTAGAAAAACTTGACCACAATTTCCATTTTCACTTAGTGAATTATTCACACAAAAACAATTACATAACACAACAAACTATCTTGGCAAAAACTGTAACAAAAAGTCTCATTGCAAATTATATAAGGTGAAAACTTAAACAAAAAGTCTCAATGCGGACGGCCGGACCGACGGACGGACGGACGGACAAAATCGGTATTACATAGGCTCGCATTCTGTTAAAGCAGCTCGCCAAAAATTATAAATAAAACACAAATTATAATCAACGGAATTTGGTTAGGCCTATGCTGAAAAGTGTGCTTGGTTTTTCACTATTTTCTCCTGACTGGCATAACGGATTAAGCCCAAATTTTCACAGGTTCGTTATTTCATGTATAATGGTTGACCACATAAGACACGAACACTGTCTGTGAATATTTTTGTCAGGTCGACCAATTCTGTATAATACCTTTAACAAATACATTTTTATTTTGATCACTGTTTTCATGATAATGGTATTATTGCAGCGTTCTCTTTGTGATTATTGTAGAATTTCTTTGTCTGTGTGAGCAATACGAAACACCTGTAGTAGGCCCACTATGCAAACAAAACCGAAACCTCACTGTTATCAATTAAGTGATCTCGTTTTAACTGTACTATTTCCTACACTTTTAAGATGGGGTTCGTAGACCAGGATATCCTAGTGCGGAAACGTTTACGGGGCTATCAAAATAAGATTGTTTGGGAGATAAAATCAAGTCAAAACATCTAGCCAAAATCGAAAGTTCAATGTCTTTGTTGAAGTCTTGTGGTGGCGTTTTCAGTGATCTATAAACAACAACTATGTTGGCAACTTTCACCGTATGAAGATGACTTTCACTTTCTCGAATGATGAGGCTGTGCTATAGGAGCCAAATTTATTTGGACCCTCAAATTCCAAGAATTTGTTTTCTAAAGAAACACTCGGGATAAAGGGTGTGCACAACATTGGTAAGATTGACAATAGTTATAAATATTTACAAATTTACTCATAACTTATATGGTATAAAGATGGTCATGGTGGAAACCTTCCTTTGAATGGGATACCTCCATGCTATCGAAAAAATGCACAATGAATGGTTCACATATTAAATAGCTCACCCAAATTATGATATTGTCCACATTGCCCCCCCCCCTCGAAAGTGTCTGAATACGCCTGCATCAGTGAATATGGGAAGGTTTATTGAATTTATTTATTGTTTTGTTTTGCCAACTATGGACAGCCTTTTACTGAAGACCATCAGAGTTTTCTAATCGAAACTTTGAGTTCACAAATTCTTCTTTTCTGAACCAGCGCAGCTCAACAAGAACCTTACACAATGCAAAGCTTCCAACGCTGTATTAGGGGAACATGCAGTATAGACCGTGCAAGTCTCACGCGTATTCGAACATTGTTTGGGACCATTTTGGTGCCACATAGGCCTACATTGCTTTATAACGCTTGAAGGAAAACAACTTGCGCACTTTGACTGGTCCCAATGTTTGAATATGCGCGAGACTTACACCAGTCTATTCGTGTCTTCAAAGGCCTACGCAAAGCATGCAGTTCACTCTCAGTAGTCAGATACAAGTTTATAGATTATTTTGGATATTTTGATAATAGTATTTTGGTTTGAAAGTGTGTAATCACGTCCAACAACATTTTTACACAGGCTCATTGGGACAGAGTGCAAAAACATTTAAAAAAACAGGGTCACACTGAAGCTACTGTTGGTGTAAAAAAAACTATAGGATGTCTGAAAAACGACAAAAGGTGCATTGCATAAAAAAGAGTTAAACATGACTGTTTGTCTATTCTGTCTACTTGATATAGGGCACTCCACACAGGCTGCTTCTCGAACCAACACAGAATCTCGCAAGATGTGGCAGGTACACGCAGCCCAGGAGCTTGAGAAGACTCTACTTCTTGTCACCATCATCTATACGGTCTGCTGGACCCCAAACCAATTCCTCTTCCTCGTCTTCAACCTCGGCCCCGACAACGTGATCGATTTCCAATCTGTCTACTACCACATCACAGTGATCCTGTCTGTGGCAAACTCCTGCCTTAATCCCATCATCTACACGATACAAAATCGACCTTTCCGGAGGGGAATACAAAAAGTGTTCGGCTGCTACCGGGTTCATCCGGCGCAAACAGAGGGCCAGGGACAGGGGACTTCCGAGGGCTTGGGTTCAGATAATCTTGTGCTAGGACATGGAGCTGGTGTCATAACATTGGACAGTACATGCACTAACAATGACGCCCAACAAGTAGATTGTCAAGGGGTTAAAGTAAAACATTAGTGGGATTGAGTCACAACCTTTTATTGTAGTTTTTAAAGCCGCATGTCTATAGCTGCTGAATCACTGACACTAGTGTAAAAATTGCAATCCCAATGATAACAAGAAAGACCAATATTATTGTATAAAATGCAAAACAATTTCTGCCTTACAGAAAAATCGCATGTCACGATGTTTTTATTCAAACCATTACGCACCCAAATGTTTGTGAAATCGTGCACGTGATAACATGCATAACAACACGTGGCAGCCATTGACAACCGTGTGACAACGGCATACCACGCCAGACGACGCTGAAAAAACAAAACCCTAGCAATCAACAGGAAACAGGTCATTAGAAGTTAACCTGTCTTCTACATTATCGGCTTGCACATATTCTGCATTACAGCTTGAGGAAGTAGACTAAACCCGATATCAGTAAACTTAAAATGCATATATGGTATCAATTTTTTGTGGAAAGTGTGAAAATGTAGTGATAGCGGGAACATGGACGTATTTTGCAACCGCCGAGTGACTGGCTATTTGTTATAGGCTTAGTATATGTTTTCATGGCTAATTTCAGCAAACAAAACCAACGTTCTCGTTGTACCGGTTCGTTCCATTCATTTGAAAATGATTTCCTTCAATCAGCATTTATTCATTAAATAAAGTACTTCAGTTCCATTCGTTTGGCTTTCATTCAGCAATTTAATAAGATCACCGATTCAAATCGTCGTTTCGGTCAACTTTATCAAAGCCCTACGTTCCGTCAAAACTTCATGCATTAATGTTGGAAAACAAAAATCCACATGTTTGCGATCAAATTTAATTGTGATGTAGGCCTTTGCATCAATTCGTTTCTGTGGCATTAAGTTTTCTTCTGATGAATGCATCAGTTCGTTTCTGTGGCATGTGCTTTATTCTGATATGCATCAATTCGTTTCTGTGTGGCGTGTGCTTTCTTATAAAAACGTACACACTTTGATGAGCATTCATTTAAACATAGAGCAAGGACCCGAAAGTGGTTCATGCAATTTTCCTGCGTGATGTCTTTGAACCTAAAGATAGCAGCACATCAATACACAAGGGCGGTAAATCATAGATAAGACAAACGGGAAGTAACTCCAAAAGAAACTGTGGAACAAAGAAACAAATACAATGGAAAATGACATTTGCACAAAATACACAGGGAAAGCAAAACTATACCAGTACACATGCAACATCAAATATTGGCATAAGGCAGCAATGAAGAGCGATTGGGAATCAGATATCAGCAACGAGATAACAACTCCAACGAAGGTGAGGGCCTTCTAGTACACAGCAACTTTTACAGGCAACGTGGAAGCAAGCAACTGCACAGGGGACATTGTGGACACACCACATCAGTATGTGAGTCCCACTACCTCCAAGAATGACTACAAGTTTGTTCCCGTTTGTAGAGACTGCCTCGACCTGGTTGTGTTTGTAAATTGCTCTGAATATAACGTGTGACATGCAGTAGCGTAACTGAGGTGGCGCCACGTGCCCCG
Organism: Pisaster brevispinus; assembly: GCA_023634235.1. Classification (NCBI taxonomy): domain Eukaryota; kingdom Metazoa; phylum Echinodermata; class Asteroidea; order Forcipulatida; family Asteriidae; genus Pisaster; species Pisaster brevispinus. The sequence goes on along the minus strand of JAMKCF010000083.1, from coordinate 230,535 downwards.
GGTGTCCGCTATTTGGAAGTATGGACATTTGAGATTAAGAATTACCAGAGTAAAATGTAACATTTATAAAATTTAGGCCTAATGTGAAAATTTCAATGCTTTTAAAATTATTTTTCTAATTACATGAAGACAATGCATTTGTTTGTTTTTATTCAGATTATTTTATAAAAATAGTACACCTATAAATGGCATAACAAAAGCGCTGAAGAGGGGGTTATTAAAAAAAAGGGGGCAAACAAATGACTTTGCCAGAACCAAAATTTTACCCTAGTTTCGGCACTGGTGACAAGGTCGTGTGAACTCATTTGCTTTGCAAACTAAGACTTTTTGACAACAACTGTAGATTTAACAAAACCAAGCCGAATTCGTGTGTAATTTGAATACTCAAAAAGTTAAAACTGCTCACGGCCCATAAACGAAAAACCCAAGATGTTTCGGACAAAATGGTAAGGCCGCCAAAGTCACTTTAAAAATCAGTAAGATGTAAGCTTAACATTTCACGCTTTTGTAATAAGATTGCTTAATACCTAGTTGTTTGTTTGTAACAATAACATTAAAAGCAAAAGTTATAGTTAATTTCATAGGCTTTCATTACCATCCACGCTCGCTCCGATATTTATTGTACATCTTAGATACGTTCTGAAAGTGTTTTGCCTCCAATTCAGCTGACGTCATCATTACAATAATCAGAGTTGTGCCATTGTGTGAGTCAATGTCCCCTAAAAGTGTACATTTTATGCGACGCAGCATTTAAACGCTTACCATAAATTCTATACTTGCAAATTGAGTCCAAATGGCTAGCGTGGCAGGCAATAGCCGCAGTGCGAGACTTTGGCTCAAAGGGTTCAATAAAGTGTAATTTTTCAGATGAACTTCATCAGTCTGTTGACAGTCCCATAAAAATGTACACGCAATAAAAGCGAAACAGATGGAGTTGGTGCACTTAGCCCTATTAGTGGATTTCACACGAGGTTGCATATCCTGCTGAAAACAGGTCCCAATTTCATGGCTCTGCTTACCGCCAATTCTGCGCTAACGATCACCATTTTCCGCTTACTGTGCAAGCGCCGAATTTCTGCACTAGCTGTGTAAGCGAAGAATGTCTAGAAATGTGGAAGACGCACGCGCACAAGCAAACATTCTCTGCTAACACGTGAAATACGCTTGACGTAAGCGCGGAATTCCCTGCTTCCGTAAGCGCCGATTTTTTGCTTACGGTAAGCAGAGCCATAAAATTGGGCCCTGTACGTGTTGATTCTTCCGTTAGTCAGACATCTTTAGTAAAATGGTTGGGACCACTGACAATAAGTATATATCCGCTTCACTCACAACAGTGTTACCAAAGCCCAATTTTATAGAACTGCTTAAGCACAAAAAGTAGCTCATTACCAGCAGCACAAATGTAGACCTATGTTGATTTTCCTGCTAACTTTTGCTCTGTGGGAATGTCATCTTTATGAAATTGGGCCAGGAGAGCAGACCGCATGAAAAACGGGGAGCCGACAGTTACAGGGGCGGGGAGGAGGGGGGGGGGGGGGCACTGACTTGTAACTGTATTTGGTATACTACAGTTTTCATATTGATTGGTGTGATTTCTTTTAGGTTTGATACCGTTACCGGTTTACATACATATCTAAATTTTCATACAGTCTCAAGTAATCCCTGTATGTTTAATCTGTAGCTATCTCATGCATAGAATGGCATTACTGTTAATATTATTTGTTCTAATGTGTTTCAAGGCGGCGCAGTGTCCGATCCGCCCGTCATGATTTATCTACCCGTTCCTGCAATGTTAGCTCTTACCGTAGGTCTACATCCAAATGACAGTTCATTTTGTCTTGTATACGCTCGAGCTTATCCCGGTGTCTGACTTATAATTTATCTTACTGAAACAGCAACATAATACGCACTTCTGATTAAAGCTCGGTTTTAACGCTAATTTGGATTGAATGTTGTGATGGTTTGAATGTTGAAATCGCTTGTTGAACCGAAAACGAAAAGTAGGTGGACATTTTCAGTTGCTAAATCTACTCTGCTAAATTGAATGCCAATTTCACATGGCTACAAAGAACGCCTTATATTAGTTAGTATGAAAATTCGTTATTAGTGCTATGAAAATTCACATGCCGCTTCGTAAAATTGAATGACATTCTCAACTGAAGGGGCAAATTTATGCAAGTGAAATAGGCAGCTTTTTTGCCGAAAATTACCATGAAACGTATTATAAAAAAATTATGTTCACGTTATTCTTATACGGTTCTCTCTGGGAACACGATCGGGGCGGACAAAATCATTTAGGTGTACTTGCTTCTTTCTTATTACTTTTTTGTTATTGGTACCAAACAAATATTGTCGAAATCTCATCTCGAAGTAAGAAAAAATAGAGGGCTTTTTATTTACAATTTAGGTCGTGGCTTTAGAATGTTCTCAAAGGTCTAGTACTTTCTTTTCTTGGTCAAAACATTAATGGAGCCCATTGCGGTTTTGTCGAGTCAGGGCTACGTGCCAATCTCGTATGTAATCAGTCCTAGTTTTCTATTCCATGACATTAACACAGATATCTCAATGTCAGTCATATCGAAGATTAACCCATCGTTGATAGCATTGAGAGAAGTCTTTATGAAATTGAATGCAATCAGTGTATGGGTCAAACACAACCTCAATGCCTTGCTCAATGACGAGAGGTATCAATACAGCGCCTGCGCGCTGCCCATGGTACCGAGACTGGCCAATTTGGGAGTAAAAATGTACGCAAAGTTATTACCAAATGGCCGAATAGACGCGCATCGTAAAGGGGGTGCGTTCTGCGTCGTGGGAAGAGCCGGTACTTCTGTACAAGCGGGGACTAGTATGTAATAGTAAAATAAAATTAGGGGGGGGGGCACACCACGAATTAAAAAAAAAAGAATTTCCGAGATTACCAACACTTGAAAACTGAAGGGGAACACCGTGCCACATATTAGTTGTCATCATAAACATATAAATACAAAAGAAAATCATACTCCGTACATCAGTACAAGAGACATTAACCAAATAGTTACGAGAACAAACCAACCATAAATGAAGACCCACATCTAACAAAACAGATCTCTGTTGCATGGTGTTACCTTAAGAATTTAACTCAAAGCGGAAATTCCCCAGGGCGCAATAACAATCTTTCCTTCCTGCATGGAAAATTAGTATCTCGATTGGCTGCCACCTGTGTCTACAAAAACCTTTTACACAAGATTTTCCAATTACGTAAAACAAACGAAACGGGTGGCAAAATCTTTCCATTCTTACGTCTGATTTTAATGTAAACTCAATTTTTACTCATACATTTCATGATGCCAATTTTCTTAACAGGATGATACCTTGGATACTCGCTTTACCAATTTGTACTAAAATGTATTATGTATTATTTTGGTCATGCATATGTTGGTGAAATGGTGCGCTTCCATACTCAAGCCTTATGGTGTACCAAGCAATTGAGTGAAACATTATACAGTATTCTAGTTTCTTTTCCTGCATGTAGTTGGGGTGAAACTGGACTACCCACTCAATAAGAACAAAGGTTAACAACTGCATTACATCTGTGACTGAGTGTCATCATTATTGGGGTTAGAACAATGGTATTCAAATCATGCAATGGTTATCAATCCCCGGACCGGCACTTCCTTCATCGTGTAACTGAGCATAACAATGCGTTGTTTGTCGATATTAAAGCATGACTGTACAAAGAAACACAAGTTTCACCAATCGTGATAAAACAATGTCATCAATAGAAATGCCACTGAGTGGGTGTGTTTTTTCAAACATCCAAACATTAACAATGACGACGATCAGTTGTGTAGAAAAGTAATACCACAAACTGTCATGCGACATACAGCCCCAGCATTCCTTAAAAAAACCTGGAATGGGTTTCGTCATAACCCCCCCCCCAGTTTTCCTAAAAAAATCTGGATTGTACTAATTTCACATGTTCAAATTTAGCTGCAAATATCAACACTCGCAGTTTGATATACCATGGTATTAACATCATCATTCCGTCTTTGAAAATTGCTGAAACTGTCCAACTCTCCAGGATTCATGGAGAAGTTCAACTCTTCTGTTTCACATATCAAAACAGTGAAACGATTTTTGAATGCAAGGTAAGAAAACTTGACTTGTGATCGCTACAGCGATTTCAGTTTCACAGGGTTAACACAGGTTTTTTTTAAAGGTGTTCCTGGAGGTCAATCCAGGTAACTGTACAAACAGAGCTAAGAAGCCAAGCCCAATTAGTCAACTTTAGCTACTGCATTGTAGTAGTGAACGGATAATATATGTATATTAATATGACACATAACCACACAGTTATAACATTAAGGTTCTCAACATGTCATATTAGTAGTGTATTGAACTCTTACTTTAAAAATATTAATAATAAATAAAATAAATAAAATAAACAGCCCAAACCGCAGGGCCTGTTCTTTTTTTTGTAGCAATGTTAAAAACAATGTTAGAGAAATGGAAGAGGTTGTCTGTGTGTATTCCTTTATTAATAATACTTGGTTCTTTTAAACCGCACATTTCCTAGTAGCTGGATCAAGGTGTTTTACACCATTATCCCTATTCATCGGGCATACTTTTAGACCAGTCCTCTAACTTTCTCAACTCCCAGGGAGCATACAACCCCAAGCTGCTTAAATGCGTGCTAAGGGGTTAATCCAATACAATACTGTCTCAGCCCTCTCAGGTTCCCATTTACACACCTGACTTAAGAGAAACAACTATAGTTAAATGCCTAGCTCAGGGACACAAGTGTCATGACCGGTGTCATGACCGGAATTCAAACCCACACTGTGATGATTCAGCCATGAGAATTCGAGTCCGATGCACGGGAACTCTCGGCAACGAGTTTAACACAAAGGCCTTGCAGTGAATCATTTGATATTTTCTTTTCTTTGCAGAACATCAGGGTTTTGGGAAAATGGTTACTATCGCAACACGGGCAGTATCATAAGAGGGAAAATGAAGTAAAACATGCAAACAGGCATCAAGCTATAGTATTCTTTTGTTTTTATTTTTTAGAAAGTGTGTCTGTGTAATTCAAAACAGTCAATGAAGTATGAAAAAGTTTGAATCCCGGAAGTCAATCCCAGAAGTGAAACAAACCGAATCGTCGGGTAAATGATTTGATTAGTTAAAGAAAAGTTAACTGTCTATAAAATTTAATAAAAATCCTTAAAACATTTTGATTAAAAGAATAGCATCTGGCAAAATACAAATAAACTGCATCTCTGCTTAAACAAAAACCATACTTATATGACGTTTCAAAACAAATCACGATAAAAATTCAATTTTTAAATGTGTACATTTTCTTTTAGCATTGCTAGAAGCACATTGAAATTAAAGTACAGTTACTCTTGTAACTACTTTTCTAATTTATAAAACAACTCTAAATAGACCTTCCCTCTATTGGCAAAACTAATTTTAGTAAAATAGAAGAGCGGAAAAAATGGGGAAAGAAAATTGCGTAAAGATTGACCAAATATTTCCAGAGATTTTTCCCGGAAATTTGTGAAGTATGAAAGGGGCTGAGAACAAAACTCTGACATCTTGCTTGAGAGTCAACTACACCGATTGTTCATTTATAAACCATTATATAATACAATCAAACACATGATTAATACCTGCTCCCACAAAAAAAAGGATTAATACTTTAAACTAATAGTTTAAGCTCGGCAGGGATCTGTGATCAAGACCAAAGCCAAAGGTAGTACAAAGTTTATATGTATTGCCCATTTGTAATTCCTGCCCACAGGCCCAGTTTCACTGCAAGGTGACACTTGACGATTGTGAGGACATGCACTTTGCACTTATTCTATAGAACGTTACGCACTTGATGATACTGGAGTAGGGCGCCCTAACAAAGAGCTCAAAAAGAGGTTGCTCATTTACCATTCTTTTGCATTGTGCCTTCAAATCCGTGCATTTCCATCGGGTAAATACATAAAGTATAGTTTTTGCAATAGTTCCAGTGAGTACATGTATGTGTTGTGCCTTTATCAGCAGTTTAGACTGATAAATATGATCACGTGATCACTTTTCAACCAACATGATTGGTTAAACTGTCTTGGATGTTCATGAATGCGTGTTAAAGTGTTTCTGAAAACAAGAGCAGAATCTTGAAGATGCAAACAGCACTTAAATCTGTGCCGAAGCTGGAGAATGTAACGCATCTCATTACAAAACATTGGTATTCACCTTGGGTTTTTCTGTGGGAGCAGCTTGGGCACGACTTTTGCAGATTATCTGCAATCAGTTTAAGGCAATTACTGATTTCTTTATCAATTGTACAATTATTATAACCACCAAAAAAAAATAATAATAATAATGTTATGTTTGTTTTTGTTTTTCAAACTTACGCAGCTTGGTAAGCAATTTGCACAAGTCAATTGCAAAGTTTAAACTGCATAAATCCACTGGATGTACAGGGCCAATTCCATCAGAACGCTAAGCAAGCCAGTCTACTAGATGGAAGCAGGTTACAAGACAAATCTTCTCATTAATTGTGTGTGGCTGGTTCAATCAAGGTGGCAATCACTCTGCTCAGCAAATTTGTTTCCAGCTTAGCAGGTTTGTGAAATGGGTTCCAGGTCTGTGAGCTTTTATTTGTATCAATATAATTGTTTAACAGTTGGCACCTCAATACTCCACAGTCACAGTCTTGGTCTTCAGATATTCATTCATGGCTTCCATACCTGTGGAAAAAGAAAACAAAGTTATAAATGACAACTCAGGGTTATCCTTCTACTGTTTTTGTTCACTTGCCGGCCAGACAAGTGATCCTGATCTTTGAGAAGTTGTTCACAAGTCTGCATGTTATATGCAAGAATTTTCCAATCAAATCTCTCATATTTTCCGATCCAAATGACAGAATCAAAAGGATTTAAATAGCAAACCTTGCAAGCAAGCTTTAATACATGTTCAAAGTATTTGCAACTATAAAGTATATGTGGGATCGTGGTTTAAATTTGTTGTATTATTCAATTTATCCTAGTTTTATTATTACATAATTAATATTATTGTTACTACTATATCTTTCTAGTAATGAAATTAAGGGAGCCTCAAAAGTGACCAGCATTGTGACCTGTAAGCCTGAAGATACCTGTGTAGGGCAGCTGATGAAAAAATACAAGTTTTACATGTGGGAGAAAATCTCAACAAAAGGAAACCATCACAGTCCGATAGGGACTGACAACCCAATTCATTGGTTCAGAGAGATGAAAGGAAGGGAGACACCACTTAGCCAACCTAAATGGCCTAAAGTTTAGTGTGTGATGACGAAAGGGTTGAGTGAGCTGTGAGCCTTGAGCCCTGAGAACAGAATGAGGAAAACTAGCTCTGAACACCACTGACATGCTATTAAACAATTAGAACTCAAAATAGTTGAGAAAATATAAATATAAGATAAAACTCATTGTAATAGCAACTAACCCAAATCTTTGCCAAACCCAGATTGCTTGAATCCACCAAATGGTGCAGCAACATCAGTCTTGTTGTAGGTGTTGACAAAGACGGTACCAGCATTGAGCTTGTCACTGCAGTACAAGGCCTTACTGATGTCATTGGTGAACACACCTGATGCCAGACCATACTCAGTCGCATTAGCACTTCTCAACATACCGTCAATGTCCCTGTTAAAGAAAAACCACACTCGTATTAATTACTACCTCCACTGTTTTTAGAAAAGTTCAGTAGCCTTTCATGTAAGCTAGACCCTGATACTACAGTAAAGGTCTGATTTGACTAATACAGTGAGCCCTCAGTGTGCAAGTGGATTTTCAAATTTGTAATTAATAATACATGTAATAGTAATAAATAGAATTTGTACAGCGTCTTACATCTATGCATAAACCCCAAAGCCCTTAACAAGGAAGGAATTACCGATAAAATAAACAAACTTAAAAAGGACTAAACGCACAAGCACTATACACCAACAAGCACTACATTAACAAATACATGGAATAAGGTTATAGATACAAAAGCAAATACAGAATATATGACAACAGCAAATTGATTGCAAGAGGAACTAAGCTGCAGCCCAGGTTATTAATAAATACATAATATATGACAACAAATAATGTTGTACAAGGAACTAGGCTGCAGCCCAGGTTATTAATAAATACATAATATATGACAACAAATAATGTTGTAAAAGGAACTAGACTGCAGCCCAGGTTATTAATAAATACAGAATATATGAAAACAGGAAAATGATGGCTTCTTAATTTTAGTTTCCATCTACTACAACGTTTATTCAGATTTGTTTACCCTGTTTTGAAACAATATTATTTAGAAAATATATAAAAAATTGGCAAACTATTTCAATTTTCTGATGCAACTTAACCAGCATATGTGCATTTCAGGGGTTAGCAAGATGACAGTAAATCCTTACATTGCATTGAACTTGCTGACAATCATGACGGGTCCAAACGACTCCTCTTTCGCAATCATCATGTCATCCTTGACATTGGTGAACACAGTGGGTTCCATGAACAGACCTAAACAGAAACAAGAAACAAACACAGTCAACTATGTGAACACAGTGGGTTCCATGAACAGACCTAAACAGAAACAAGAAACAAACACAGTCAACTATGTGAACACAGTGGGTTCCATGAACAGACCTACGCAGAAACAAGAAACAAACACAGTAAACTTTGTGAACACAGTGGGTTCCATGAACAGACCTAAACAGAAACAAGAAACAAACACAGTCAACTATGTGAACACAGTGGGTTCCATGAACAGACCTAAACAGAAACAAGAAACAAACACAGTCAACTTTGTGAACACAGTGGGTTCCATGAACAGACCTAAACAGAAACAAGAAACAAACACAGTCAACTTTGTGAACACAGTGGGTTCCATGAACAGACCTACGCAGAAACAAGAAACAAACACAGTCAACTATGTGAACACAGTGGGTTCCATGAACAGACCTACGCAGAAACAAGAAACAAACACAGTCAACTATGTGAACACAGTGGGTTCTATGAACAGACCTACGCAGAAACAAGAAACAAACACAGTCAACTATGTGAACACAGTGGGTTCCATGAACAGACCTAAACAGAAACAAGAAACAAACACAGTCAACTATGTGAACACAGTGGGTTCCATGAACAGACCTAAACAGAAACAAGAAACAAACACAGTCAACTATGTGAACACAGTGGGTTCCATGAACAGACCTACGCAGAAACAAGAAACAAACACAGTCAACTTTGTGAACACAGTGGGTTCCATGAACAGACCTACGCAGAAACAAGAAACAAACACAGTCAACTATGTGAACACAGTGGGTTCCATGAACAGACCTACGCAGAAACAAGAAACAAACACAGTCAACTATGTGAACACAGTGGGTTCCATGAACAGACCTAAACAGAAACAAGAAACAAACACAGTCAACTTTGTGAACACAGTGGGTTCCATGAACAGACCTAAACAGAAACAAGAAACAAACACAGTCAACTATGTGAACACAGTGGGTTCCATGAACAGACCTACATACATGTAAACAGAAACAAGAAACAAACACAGTCAACTTTGTGAACATAGTGGGTACCATGAACAGACCTAAACAGAAACAAGAAACAAACGCAGTCAACTATGTGAACATAGTGAGTTCCATGAACAGACCTAAACAGAAACAAGAAACAAACACAGTCAACTTTGTGAACACAGTGGGTTCCATGAACAGACCTACGCAGAAACAAGAAACAAACACAGTCAACTTTGTGAACACAGTGGGTTCCATGAACAGACCTAAACAGAAACAAGAAACAAACACAGTCAACTTTGTGAACACAGTGGGTTCCATGAACAGACCTAAACAGAAACAAGAAACAAACAGTCAACTATTTAACCACAGTGGGTTCCATGAACAGACCTAAACAGAAACAAGACACAAATACAGTCAACTATGTGAACACAGTGGGTTCCATGAACAGACCTACGCAGAAACAAGAAACAAACACAGTCAAATATGTGAACACAGTGGGTTCCATGAACAGACCTAAACAGAAACAAGAAACAAACACAGTCAACTATGTGAACACAGTGGGTTCCATGAAGACCTAAACAGAAACAAGAAACAAACACAGTAAACTTTGTGAACACATTGGGTGTCATGAACAGACCTAAACAGAAACAAGAAACAAACACAGTCAACTTTGTGAACACAGTGGGTTCCATGAACAGACCTAAGCAGAAACAAGAAATAAACACAGTCAACTTTGTGAACACAGTGGGTTTCATGAACAGACCTAAACAGAAACAAGAAACAAACACAGTCAACTTTGTGAACACAGTGGGTTCCATGAACAGACCTATGCAGAAACAAGAAACAAACACAGTCAACTTTGTGAACACAGTGGGTTTCATGAACAGACCTAAACAGAAACAAGAAACAAACACAGTCAACTTTGTGAACATAGTGGGTTCCATGAACAGACCTAAACAGAAACAAGAAACAAACACAGTCAACTATGTGAACACAGTGGGTTCCATGAACAGACCTAAACAGAAACAAGAAACAAACACAGTCAACTATGTGAACACAGTGGGTTCCATGAACAGACCTACATACATGTAAACAGAAACAAGAAACAAACACAGTCAACTTTGTGAACATAGTGGGTTCCATGAACAGATGTAAACAGAAACAAGAAACAAACACAGTCAACTATGTGAACACAGTGGGTTCCATGAACAGACCTACATACATGTAAACAGAAACAAGAAACAAACACAGTCAACTTTGTGAACATTGTGGGTTCCATGAACAGACCTACGCAGAAACAAGAAACAAACACAGTCAACTATGTGAACACAGTGGGTTCCATGAACAGACCTACATACATGTAAACAGAAACAAGAAACAAACACAGTCAACTTTGTGAACATAGTGGGTTCCATGAACAGACCTAAACAGAAACAAGAAACAAACGCAGTTAACTTTGTGAACACAGTGGGTTCCATGAACAGACCTAAACAGAAACAAGAAACAAACACAGTCAACTTTGTGAACACAGTGGGTTCCATGAACAGACCTAAACAGAAACAAGAAACAAACACAGTCAACTATGTGAACACAGTGGGTTCCATGAACAGACCTACATACATGTAAACAGAAACAAGAAACAAACACAGTCAACTTTGTGAACATAGTGGGTACCATGAACAGACCTAAACAGAAACAAGAAACAAACGCAGTCAACTATGTGAACATAGTGAGTTCCATGAACAGACCTAAACAGAAACAAGAAACAAACACAGTCAACTTTGTGAACACAGTGGGTTCCATGAACAGACCTACGCAGAAACAAGAAACAAACACAGTCAACTTTGTGAACACAGTGGGTTCCATGAACAGACCTAAACAGAAACAAGAAACAAACACAGTCAACTTTGTGAACACAGTGGGTTCCATGAACAGACCTAAACAGAAACAAGAAACAAACAGTCAACTATTTAACCACAGTGGGTTCCATGAACAGACCTAAACAGAAACAAGACACAAATACAGTCAACTATGTGAACACAGTGGGTTCCATGAACAGACCTACGCAGAAACAAGAAACAAACACAGTCAAATATGTGAACACAGTGGGTTCCATGAACAGACCTAAACAGAAACAAGAAACAAACACAGTCAACTATGTGAACACAGTGGGTTCCATGAACAGACCTAAACAGAAACAAGAAACAAACACAGTAAACTTTGTGAACACATTGGGTGTCATGAACAGACCTAAACAGAAACAAGAAATAAACACAGTCAACTTTGTGAACACAGTGGGTTCCATGAACAGACCTAAGCAGAAACAAGAAATAAACACAGTCAACTTTGTGAACACAGTGGGTTTCATGAACAGACCTAAACAGAAACAAGAAACAAACACAGTCAACTTTGTGAACACAGTGGGTTCCATGAACAGACCTATGCAGAAACAAGAAACAAACACAGTCAACTTTGTGAACACAGTGGGTTTCATGAACAGACCTAAACAGAAACAAGAAACAAACACAGTCAACTTTGTGAACATAGTGGGTTCCATGAACAGACCTAAACAGAAACAAGAAACAAACACAGTCAACTATGTGAACACAGTGGGTTCCATGAACAGACCTAAACAGAAACAAGAAACAAACACAGTCAACTATGTGAACACAGTGGGTTCCATGAACAGACCTACATACATGTAAACAGAAACAAGAAACAAACACAGTCAACTTTGTGAACATAGTGGGTTCCATGAACAGATGTAAACAGAAACAAGAAACAAACACAGTCAACTATGTGAACACAGTGGGTTCCATGAACAGACCTACATACATGTAAACAGAAACAAGAAACAAACACAGTCAACTTTGTGAACATTGTGGGTTCCATGAACAGACCTACGCAGAAACAAGAAACAAACACAGTCAACTATGTGAACACAGTGGGTTCCATGAACAGACCTACATACATGTAAACAGAAACAAGAAACAAACACAGTCAACTTTGTGAACATAGTGGGTTCCATGAACAGACCTAAACAGAAACAAGAAACAAACGCAGTTAACTTTGTGAACACAGTGAGTTCCATGAACAAATACTTGCTTCAAGACCCTAGCACCATAGAGTTGATACCTGGTTTTATCTGCCATACCTGGTCTGTCAACTTGTTTGCCTCCGTACACCAACGTAGCGCCTTGCTTCTTGCCGACGTCACAGTACTCAAGGAGCTTCTCAAGGTGAGACCGATGGTTCTGAGGGCCATGGGAGACCGATCGATCCAGGGGATCACCAATTTTCATCTTCTTCACTTCCTCTACCTGTTTATAATAAAAAATCATCCAACCTGAAATATTGTCTACTTGTGTCAACTGCCATTAAAACAAAACCTGTCAATATTGCATTATGACACAATGGGGGTTGAAACAAGCCAGATTTCAAGTTATTCTCTATCCCTCTTAATGTTTCGAATGTCCTTAATATAAACACTGTCTCCAAATACACAAAACTCTATAGTTTCAGAAAGACATGACTCACCACTCTCTCAATGAACTCATCATGGATCTTGTCCTCTACATAGAGACGTCCAGCAGCAATACAATTCTCTCCCTTGTTGAAGAACACAGCTCCAAGTGCCTGACATTATCAAGGAACACAAACATGACTATTGGATTGTGGTAATCACCATGTGAAGATATCTACATGTACTTTGATGTGTAAATACACAATTTTGGTAACGCTTTTGGCTACAAAAGCTAACAAACTTGAAAGTCTTATTCTACAGATTATCGGTTGCAGAGATGGATCCCTACTTTCTACCTGAGGTCACTCATACAGATTGAGTTCAATAATTAGTTTGAAATCTTGCTTCTCATGTACCAGTTAGAAATATGACAAAGTTCATAACTCCACTTTTCTACCAATGAGAAACATGGGTACAGGCACATGATCAATATGCAAATTTGGTCTCTGATGACTACCAAGGGCAATTGTTGTATTACATTATTAATGGTGTATTGTATAATTGGAGACTGACCTGCCTGACAGCTGTATCCATGTTGCAATCGGCGAAGATGACCAATGGGGATTTTCCACCAAGCTCAAGAGAGCACTTTTTCAGGTTGCTCTCAGCACAACTGACACCCAGAGGAAAAAATGACAAAACTTTAACATCAAAGAGAAGAAGGCCGTTTTGGTTGTTGTTGATATCTCCATATAAAACATCAGCTTTCTTGTGAGTTAATTTAGATTTTCTTATTACTTAGACTTGTTGAGCTAATGCACAAGTTGTCCTGAGCATTCTAACTTGAATATCTACTGCAGGCTTCATACTCCTTGCATGGATCATAGGCACTTCATGCCACTGGATGCTGCCTTAGTGCCCCTCAAGCTGTCCCAGTACAATTGTTCATTTCCTTCTATGCCCCTGGATGCTGCCTTAGTGCCCCTCAAGCTGTCCCAGTACAATTGTTCATTTCCTTCTATGCCCCTGGATGCTGCCTTAGTGCCCCTCAAGCTGTCCCAGTACAATTGTTCATTTCCTTCTATGCCACTGGATGCTGCCTTAGTGCCCCTCAAGCTGTCCTAGTACAATTGTTCATTTCCTTCTATGCCCCTGGATGCTGCCTTAGTGCCCCTCAAGCTGTCCCAGTACAATTGTTCATTTCCTTCTATGCCACTGGATGCTGCCTTAGTGCCCCTCAAGCTGTCCTAGTACAATTGTTCATTTCCTTCTATGCCACTGGATGCTGCCTTAGTGCCCCTCAAGCTGTCCTAGTACAATTGTTCATTTCCTTCTATGCCACTGGATGCTGCCTTAGTGCCCCTCAAGCTGTCCTAGTACAATTGTTCATTTCCTTCTATGCTACTGGATGCTGCCTTAGTGCCCCTCAAGCTGTCCCAGTACAATTGTTCATTTCCTTCTATGCTACTGGATGCTGCCTTAGTGCCCCTCAAGCTGTCCCAGTACAATTGTTCATTTCCTTCTATGCTACTGGATGCTGCCTTAGTGCCCCTCAAGCTGTCCCAGTACAATTGTTCATTTCCTTCTATGCCCCTGGATGCTGCCTTAGTGCCCCTCAAGCTGTCCCAGTACAATTGTTCATTTCCTTCTATGCTACTGGATGCTGCCTTAGTGCCCCTCAAGCTGTCCCAGTACAATTGTTCATTTCCTTCTATGCCCCTGGATGCTGCCTTAGTGCCCCTCAAGCTGTCCCAGTACAATTGTTCATTTCCTTCTATGCCACTGGATGCTGCCTTAGTGCCCCTCAAGCTGTCCTAGTACAATTGTTCATTTCCTTCTATGCTACTGGATGCTGCCTTAGTGCCCCTCAAGCTGTCCCAGTACAATTGTTCATTTCCTTCTATGCTACTGGATGCTGCCTTAGTGCCCCTCAAGCTGTCCCAGTACAATTGTTCATTTCCTTCTATGCCCCTGGATGCTGCCTTAGTGCCCCTCAAGCTGTCCCAGTACAATTGTTCATTTCCTTCTATGCCCCTGGATGCTGCCTTAGTGCCCCTCAAGCTGTCCCAGTACAATTGTTCATTTCCTTCTATGCCCCTGGATGCTGCCTTAGTGCCCCTCAAGCTGTCCCAGTACAATTGTTCATTTCCTTCTATGCTACTGGATGCTGCCTTAGTGCCCCTCAAGCTGTCCCAGTACAATTGTTCATTTCCTTCTATGCCCCTGGATGCTGCCTTAGTGCCCCTCAAGCTGTCCCAGTACAATTGTTCATTTCCTTCTATGCCCCTGGATGCTGCCTTAGTGCCCCTAGAGCTGTCCCAGTACAATTGTTCATTTCCTTCTATGCCACTGGATGCTGCCTTAGTGCCCCTCAAGCTGTCCCAGTACAATTGTTCATTTCCTTCTATGCCCCTGGATGCTGCCTTAGTGCCCCTCAAGCTGTCCCAGTACAATTGTTCATTTCCTTCTATGCTACTGGATGCTGCCTTAGTGCCCCTCAAGCTGTCCCAGTACAATTGTTCATTTCCTTCTATGCCCCTGGATGCTGCCTTAGTGCCCCTCAAGCTGTCCCAGTACAATTGTTCATTTCCTTCTATGCTTCTGGATGCTGCCTTAGTGCCCCTCAAGCTGTCCCAGTACAATTGTTCATTTCCTTCTATGCCCCTGGATGCTGCCTTAGTGCCCCTCAAGCTGTCCCAGTACAATTGTTCATTTCCTTCTATGCCCCTGGATGCTGCCTTAGTGCCCCTCAAGCTGTCCCAGTACAATTGTTCATTTCCTTCTATGCCCCTGGATGCTGCCTTAGTGCCCCTAGAGCTGTCCCAGTACAATTGTTCATTTCCTTCTATGCCACTGGATGCTGCCTTAGTGCCCCTCAAGCTGTCCCAGTACAATTGTTCATTTCCTTCTATGCCCCTGGATGCTGCCTTAGTGCCCCTCAAGCTGTCCCAGTACAATTGTTCATTTCCTTCTATGCTACTGGATGCTGCCTTAGTGCCCCTCAAGCTGTCCCAGTACAATTGTTCATTTCCTTCTATGCCCCTGGATGCTGCCTTAGTGCCCCTCAAGCTGTCCCAGTACAATTGTTCATTTCCTTCTATGCTTCTGGATGCTGCCTTAGTGCCCCTCAAGCTGTCCCAGTACAATTGTTCATTTCCTTCTATGCCCCTGGATGCTGCCTTAGTGCCCCTCAAGCTGTCCCAGTACAATTGTTCATTTCCTTCTATGCCCCTGGATGCTGCCTTAGTGCCCCTCAAGCTGTCCTAGTACAATTGTTCATTTCCTTCTATGCCCCTGGATGCTGCCTTAGTGCCCCTCAAGCTGTCCCAGTACAATTGTTCATTTCCTTCTATGCCCCTGGATGCTGCCTTAGTGCCCCTCAAGCTGTCCCAGTACAATTGTTCATTTCCTTCTATGCTACTGGATGCTGCCATAGTGCCCCTCAAGCTGTCCCAGTACAATTGTTCATTTCCTTCTATGCACCTGGTCACTGCCTTAGTGCCCCTCAAGCTGTCCCAGTACAATTGTTCATTTCCTTCTATGCCCCTGGATGCTGCCTTAGTGCCCCTCAAGCTGTCCCAGTACAATTGTTCATTTCCTTCTATGCTTCTGGATGCTGCCTTAGTGCCCCTCAAGCTGTCCCAGTACAATTGTTCATTTCCTTCTATGCCCCTGGATGCTGCCTTAGTGCCCCTCAAGCTGTCCCAGTACAATTGTTCATTTCCTTCTATGCCCCTGGATGCTGCCTTAGTGCCCCTCAAGCTGTCCTAGTACAATTGTTCATTTCCTTCTATGCCCCTGGATGCTGCCTTAGTGCCCCTCAAGCTGTCCCAGTACAATTGTTCATTTCCTTCTATGCCCCTGGATGCTGCCTTAGTGCCCCTCAAGCTGTCCCAGTACAATTGTTCATTTCCTTCTATGCTACTGGATGCTGCCATAGTGCCCCTCAAGCTGTCCCAGTACAATTGTTCATTTCCTTCTATGCACCTGGTCACTGCCTTAGTGCCCCTCAAGCTGTCCCAGTACAATTGTTCATTTCCTTCTATGCCCCTGGATGCTGCCTTAGTGCCCCTCAAGCTGTCCCAGTACAATTGTTCATTTCCTTCTATGCTACTGGATGCTGCCTTAGTGCCCCTCAAGCTGTCCCAGTACAATTGTTCATTTCCTTCTATGCCCCTGGATGCTGCCTTAGTGCCCCTCAAGCTGTCCCAGTACAATTGTTCATTTCCTTCCATGCTACTGGATGCTGCCTTAGTGCCCCTCAAGCTGTCCCAGTACAATTGTTCATTTCCTTCTATGCTACTGGATGCTGCCTTAGTGCCCCTCAAGCTGTCCCAGTACAATTGTTCATTTCCTTCTATGCTACTGGATGCTGCCTTAGTGCCCCTCAAGCTGCAAATTTCCCCCGATTGACGTGCCCTTCACCAAGGGAATAATGCCTTGCCCTTAATACAGTGAAGTTACAACCCTGCTACAGATTCCCCTTGATGTTGCACAATGTTGCACAGTGTTAGTTCAGCCATCTTTTCAAGCAATAATAATCTTCTTTTTAAATGCACAACTATGTGTTGTGCATAAATACTGCATGTGGCATACAGGAGTTGGCATGCAGGAGGTCTATCCAACTCCTTGCATGGTTGATGGGTGAACCACTTGACTGTGAGGAAAATGTTGAACACTTGCACGGACCAAAACCAAAACCCAAGTTTCCAGTAAAGACGGCATCCATCGGGAGCTATCTAGTAATTTTCTTGGCAGACTTGGTATTGACAAAAGAAAATCTCCCCTCTTCAAAAGGAGATTTCCAAACCGTGCTCAGACAATGTTTTTTTCTACATACATGTAGCAACAGATTTGGGTTAAGTAGACACCAGCTTTTTGATTGAGTAGCTCACCTCTTCATAATGGTCTGTCCGATGGGCGTAGAGCCAGTGAATCCAAGCTTACGAATGTCAGGATGATCTGCCATTCTCTGCCCAACCACCGAACCTTCAAGAAAAAAGGAAAAATGTCTACATGAAATCTTACACGAGTGTAATGCCTACGTTGTTGTATCTTCCTGGCCTCCATAAGATGGGTAAACATACTCTTTGATGGAAGCTGTTTAAGCACAAATTCCTATATGTCGTATGTCGGCCCGATTTCTGCAACATTTCTAGACTTCAAAAGTTCACACAATTTTGTTCTTCTGTTTGTTTGTTTTTTGCCAGAAAATGCAACTATGTCACACAGTTATGGATCTTTACTGGAACACCACAAACAAAACAGACAAAATTCTGATATTGTTTACCTCAAGTTAAATTCAAAAATACTTATTCTCATGAAATTTGATCTCCCTGTGTATAAGAAGAATGCGTATGTAAAAGAGCAAAATACACTAGAAACAAACAACAATTAAAATAACGAAAAATTTCAACAATACAAGTTTGTAAAAATTACACAAATATACTACTACACTGCATTATCTCGACCAACTTCTGTTACAAAGGTAAACAGCACAAGGTCAGAAAGAATATCAACCATTGCAATTACAGTCCCAAGTGGGTAGATCCCAATAACAATTGTTTTATCACAGGGTCAGGTATTCCAATCTTATCCAAGTCCAGTTTGGTGTGGGGTGACAAAGGAGAGAAGGATATTGGAGGAGTGTGGCAACATGCTAGCGAAAAGGCCTCGTCTCTTGGTTAATGGATACTTTTGCTGTTACAAATCTGTAATGGTTACTCAGTATTCTTGGTCAGACTTCCTGTCACAAAGCATAAACAGACCATTCATTTGTCTTCATTGCCAGGTTTATGGACAAACAAGGTCACATAGCAAAAGCTGATGTTTTTCCTGACTTTTCATTCTGTTCCCAATATGCATCCCCATATATCATAGAGACTGGCTAGAGTAAATCAAACAGACATCTTTTATTGGTAATAGAGCACGGAAACACATCAAGTTTCTATGAAAATTTTGCTCCCAAGACAAGGAAACAAGGATGGTCATACTGAGTTTCCATAAAATTTAGACAAATGTTAGTGACGTTTACCTGATCCAGGGACAATGTTGATAACGCCTGGTGGGAAGCCAGCTTTAACAACAAGTTCAGCAAACTTGAGGGCAGTCAGAGGTGTGACCTGGGCAGGCTTGAGCACCACCGTGTTCCCAGCTGCCAGGCAAGAAGCCATCTTCCAGGCCAACATCATCAAGGGGTAGTTCCATGGGACAACTAAACCACACACACTGCAAGGAGAATGGGATTTATGCTGTCGTATTAGTGTGTCAGAGCACAAGGAAAAAGTATGCATACCACAAGTAAATTTCCTTCATTCTGATCGTGTATAATAAATATGCACTTTCTCAAGCCAAGTAAGACCCTCAAGGCACCTTGCAATAATATCACTACCAATCTGAGCCTTAGCATTTTAAATATCAACTCATTAGAGTATGCAGCATAGGGAGCCAAATGGGCACATACATGTATGCAACTCATCATTAACACCAACAATCTCTACCCTCAGAGGTACCAATTTACTCCTGGGTGATGAGAAGTAAATATAGTTAAAATGCCTTACTTGAGGAAACAAGTGCAATGACCAGGCAAAGCACTAGAGTACTATGATGACATGGACAGTAATTTCTGAGATTCAACAGGACATAATGACAAGACATGTAGGATATTAAGCTGTTGAGTTTACTCACCCCATAGGTTCTCTCTTTGTGAAAGTCAAGTTCTTGTTTGGTCTGGCATTATTGATTGGAATTGTCGTACCCTAGAAGAAAAAATTAATAAACAAATAAGAAAGGGTTGAATCAGAAAAGTATGGTCCATACTGCTCACCGCCTGGGCCATCTGCAAAAATAACCCAAAAAAAACAAAAAACAGTAGCACACTGACAGAACACTACCAACGCATCAAATCTTCTGACTACCTTCTCCACAAAACCCACTCTTCATATGCATCATGGCACAAAAAACACCCATAGATATCAACCAGTTGATGCTGGATGACATGTTAGCAGGTTAACACGTTAACACGCCAACTGTTGTATTTTCGTGTTACATTGGATGACCAGAACAAAGGCCCCTTTGAAACAGAACACCTTACATTTTTGTGAGTTTTTTTTAATGCAGGTTCCAACTCAATTAATTCATGGTTTCTACCTCTATGATTGGACGTTGTGATCTATAAAAGCTGGTGTTTTTATTCTGATTCATTCATTGACATCATAGCACCATACACATGCATGTTAGGTATACATGTATTTTTCAGTGCATCCGACCTTTCCCGACCACACGGTGATTTCTCAACGAGGGAATTTCCCATGCAGCTTTGTACCCACTGCAACACACCGTTCCTTCGTCCCCTAATGATAAAGTACAGCACACTAGGAGCAGTGGCAGCGGATAGAACATCTGCAGGATCGAGGTGATGAATACTACTATGGGATGGCATCACTGCGAGAAGCATTATGCCATAAATATTCACACCAATCGAGTGCGTTTCGGCCAATCGGAAACCAGCCAATCGGAAACCAGTCAATCAGCCTGCGCCGAGCACGTTCGTCTGGCCTACTACGTCCCTGGCTAGATGGAAAGACGTAAACCGAGTCTTCAGTTTCCTTCTTACACCGTTCAAAGCTGTTATTCAAACCCAACCAAAACTGTGTGGGCGGGTCACCGTCAATGGCTAGTGCTATTTAAAAAGCCCTTTTCAGAACATTTCAAAGACTGTACAGCTTACGAAGGCAAACTATAGATTATTATAGAAGTTTTAGCAAACAATAGATGATACTGCCTCTTTATTTAGAATGTTGGTCTTTGTCACGCTATTTCGATATTTTAAAAACCAATGCCGATATTGACCTGGAAATCGTATCATGACGATATTATCGTGATATCGTCCAGTATAATCTGTCAACAGGCCTTGAAGTTTGCTTTTGAAGGGGCACAGCAATTATCCTCTGGTAAGAGGCACTCTATGAGGAAAATGTTAATTTGTATTGGAACTTTGCGAAGGGCACCACAGCAAAAGCACAGGGCACCACAGCAATTGCTGTGGGTGCCGTAGGTTATTTTGAGGCCTACATCAATGTTTCCTTTCAACATGCTTTGAGATGTTTGTGGGATGGCATACTCACGTGAATCTTGTCACACCATCCTGCAAAGTAACGGAAGGTATCAATGGACATGCCGATATGTGTTTTGATGGCCAGTGTGTAGACAGCACCAGAGTCAATACTCTCCAATGTTGCAAGCTCCTCCTTATGCTGCTCCATTAGATCAGCAAGCCTAAGATGGAGATAAGATCAGTTAACATTTGACAAGGAAATGAAATCCAGTTGCATGATTCTTTCTGTATAATTGAGCATCTTGTTTTCCTGTAAAGTTTTCACCTCTGTGTACCTCAGTTCGAATCCTACCTCAAACCTGAGTCTTGCATATGGGTTGGAGTTTTCAGTCCCTACCCGACTGTGTGGGTTTCCCAATTTAGGGTTTTCCTCCCACATCTGGAACTGATATATTCTTCAACATCTTCTCTACACAGGTACCTTCAGCACTATACGGGTTAAGGGGCTGGTTTCATTCAGGGGTCCCTCGGTTTTATTTTTTAACTGGATGGATGCTCGTCCACTTTCATTTGAGTATTGTATCATCTTCCTCCCCTGATGAGTGACTGGCATCACTTAAGTAAATTGCTTTGAAGAAAGTTGACTTACTTGAACATGAGGGTACCTCTGTCTCTAGCATTCATCTTGCCCCACTCGCCCTCCTCAAATGCTTCCTGTTCATTAAAAAATATGCATATTTCTCAAAATTTCTGTCTGTATTCTCAATTATTATGGAATGGGTACCTATATACAGATTTGAACAAATCATATTAAGTTTTGGGATTCGATTCTAGACCTTAAATAAAAGCCATCCGAAAAGTCAAAGGTGATAACAGGTTGTACCTGTCCATTCTGTCTATTGAACAAAGCCGTCTTGCCTCTTTCACAAGCCAATCAGCCTATTTCACTAGCCATCTGGCCTATTTTGTAAGCTGTCTGACTTATTTCACAAGACATCAGGCCTATGTCACAGGTCATCTTTCATTTTAACAAGCAATAAGGCCTATTTCACTAGCCAATTGACCCATTTCACAAGCCTTTGCAGATGTTTGGGCAACGGATCTTGTACCTTGGCAGCAGCAACGGCTGTGTCGACATCAGCTTTTGTGCCCTTGGCTACTTTGCAGATGACACTCTCGTCAGATGGGTTGATTGTGTCAAAAGTCTTGCCGTCTTCTGAATCCACAAAGTCGTTGTTGATGAAGATCTGGTTGGGGAACTCAATGTCCATATCATTGACGTGCAACTTCACCTGTAGTAATGAACACGTGACAAAAAACATTAATTAAGTTAGTCTACAATACTTAGCTAGTCTACAGTACTTATGTTGTGCTTTGATTTTTGGTTAGTGGTAACACCATGTGTTATCTACTTTCTCTGAAAATAACAATTCAGATATAAATTTGTCCTACAAGTTGACCTACTAGCGGATTAGTGGAATCGGGAGATTTCTCTCCCAAGACACTTAACCATTATAACTGCCTCCTTCAGCTGGTATGTAAGCCGTTGGTCCTGTGTGTTGTATAATACATGTAATAGAAATCAGTCATCAGTGCACTGATTTCCCAAAAAGGGGGTTCGCCCCGATGTTTCTGGTTTGATTGGCTGCATATTGCGCTACAGCACCTTGTAAACCATTACAAGTCTTATATTATAATATGTAGCTCCATATACCTTGCAGGAAAATACTGAATGTTGAAGCGCCTTGAGGACCACTGAGTGACGAATATGAGCGCTATATAAGAAGCCAAGCTGTTATTATTTTATTCAACTTTACGTACAGCGTCGAACTTGAATCTTGCTAAGTATTCATTGCATCCCTAAGCATTACTTACAGCATCATACTCGAATACAAAGTCATCCAGACCACGTCCTTTCTTAACGACCTTCTGTACAAATGCATCATAGGTAGTGGCCATATAAACTTCCTCATTGGACAATGCGATACCATTGCACTTTTGCTTGACCTCTTCAACCAACCTGAAGGACAAGAATATGTTGATATTGGTTAGAATAATATTAACAATATGCATGTATTACACACTCAAGCCAAGTAGGGCACTCAAAAGTGTCCTGCAGTATTATTACTGTTTATAGGGCATTCAAAATAATCAATGTTATAAAATTTTCAAACATTTTGCAAAATTGTGTTAAAGCCTGATTTTAGCCAAAAGAAATTTGTTTTTAAAAAGGAATTATGTCTGAACAAATTTTGACAGATGATGGTGCTTCAAAATGGAAGACACAAAAACTTGTGCCACAGACAATGCACAAAATACATGTAACATGCAAAATTGTTTGTACATTGCTGATGGACGTGAGACAATGTCTGGACCCCAACAATAATTCACTTATTGTTTACACCCCCCCCAATTTTGATTTTTAAATATGACAGACTGCTTAAAATACCCTATAAAATGATGAACAAAGTAATGTCTCAAATGAAGCAGATATTTCAGATCAAGATGCAACTTTGTATTTAAAGCAGAAGAGGAAATTCATGCCATCTCCTCATCAGGCTCAGAGATTGGCTATCATAACCAGGTCCCTTTTAACAATGGAACAGTACAGACATCACAGACATGGCATGCTACTGGGTTTTTTTTTGGGTTTTTTTTCATTTTTCCTATGCATGATATTTGGCCCTTGGACAAAATAGTAACATTTTATGAGTCCAAGAGCTGACATAATTGTACACATGGTATAGGCTTTAATAGGCTTTTGGGCTATTTTATCACATGGCCAAAAAAGAATTGTCAGAAATCAGTCTTAAGTACGAAGAATATCGTGCCCACCTTAACAAAAATTGTTTTTTTTCTATCACTTTATTGACAACTGTATTAAAATTGTTATTATTTCTTTTGACCCACCCTACCACAACTTTGAAAAGCAAAAAAACAGCAGAGATTGGTCAACACTGATTATTCTGAATAGACACAAAGGCTGCTGATTGTTCATATTAACAACCTTTAACCTCACCGGTACCCATAATACTCCTGGGTGATGAAAAGCAATTTCAGTTAAGTGTCTTACTCAAGTACTGGAGTCACAAACGGGAGTCCGACGTGTCAGACAGCTTGGCCACATCAGGCTTAGGGAGCATTTCAAAAGTCAGGCACATTCTAGGCACAGAAGTACATTCCAGAGGGTACATGGAATCAAGTGACTTTGGCTACAGCTATGGCCTATGGCTACAACAGGTCAAATGATTGAATCAAGCAACTTTGGCTACAGCTATGGCCGTTGGCTGCAACAAGTCAAGTGATTGAATCAAGCAACTTTGGCTACAGCTATGGCCGTTGGCTGCAACAAGTCAAGTGATTGAATCAAGCAACTTTGGCTACAGCTATGGCCGTTGGCTGCAACAAGTCAAATGATTGAATCAAGCAACTTTGGCTACAGCTATGGCTGTTGGCTGCAACAAGTCAAGTGATTGAATCAAGCAACTTTGGCTACAGCTATGGCCGTTGGCTGCAACAAGTCAAATGATTGAATCAAGCAACTTTGGCTACAGCTATGGCTGTTGGCTGCAACAAGTCAAGTGATCGAATCAAGCAACTTTGGCTACAGCTATGGCCATTGACTGAAACAACAATATTGAAAACATGGCCTTTTCAGCTATCCAGCCATAGCCACTACTGAGGCTGTTAATTTGGACATAATCCATGACTTACCTGGCAACATCCATGGAGCCACCACCCATCTTGAAGAAGTCCGAGTCTCCACTGATCTTAGTGGTAGAGAGAATACCACTCCAAATACCCTATGATACAAGGGGAACAG
Source organism: Pisaster brevispinus (assembly GCA_023634235.1). Lineage (NCBI taxonomy): Eukaryota > Metazoa > Echinodermata > Asteroidea > Forcipulatida > Asteriidae > Pisaster > Pisaster brevispinus. The sequence continues at coordinate 205,658 of JAMKCF010000083.1, read as the reverse complement.
ATCAACAGATCAAAACATCAATATCCTCAAATGCTTGTGAAGGTTGTGCTTCTACATTTAGTTTCCTAAAGTGTTTAAATTGAACTTGTGACTTCCGTCTAACCGTTTAATAATTTTCGACCGATTCCAATCTAAACTGAAAATAAGAACTCTGGTGCAGGGTCATCACCATTGTCGGTGCCAGCTCTCTATTTTCTTTATTTGAGCTGACCTGTAAAGGAACAGTTGTCAACGCACTTTCCAGAACTAAAAATAGTGTGGAGGCACATCCCATGTGTGCTGGTGTAGGTTGTCAGCCTCCAAAGCAAAATGTAAAGTAAATTGTAGGAGATTGAAAAAAATCTCACAGAATAAGGTTACCAGACATACATGTACAATCCCTGACTGGTATCCTGCTTTTTTTTGCTTAGCAGAAACTTTTTAAGCACAGTTTTTTGCTTAAGCAGCTCTATGAAATTGGGCCCTGGGCTCGATTTCACAAAGCACTAAGACATGTAAGGTTCATATCAAGATGACTTATCTATCACCATAATGATACATGTAGTTATTGTGACATCACAATTTACTTTGCAATTAAGATTGATACACAGTTCAGATCAATCATCCATGTAGCTCTTTGTGAAATTGGTCCCTGGTATGTCTGCTGCCACCTAGTGTCCCAAAGTCATCACCTGAAAGGATATTTTATTCCCGCCAGAACGATGACATCAAGATCAATTCAAAACAAAACTAACTAGATTATTCATACCATGATGGATTCAGCAAATTTCTCCTCCTCAGGTGTCATTTCAATCTTCTCCTCAGCGTCGCCGGACAGTCCGTACTTTTGTGCCTGGATCATGCGTCCATCTTCAAACTGTAAGGTTTTCACTTTCAGCTGGAATGATACAAAAGTAATGAATGAAATACCATGAAGTGTGTTCCCACAGGTAAACCTCAATAGATGGCACGTAAAGCTGTAGGTCCCCTGTGCTGTATAATGCAGGTAAAGTAACCCACTACCCTTTTCATAAAGAGATAGGGCTTTGCCTGCAGTGTTTCTGACATGGTTGGCTGCAGATTGCGCTATATCTTTCAAACCCTTACAAGGTGCTATATACATAGGTCTCATCATTCAAAATTCAAGAATGTCTACGAGAGTGCATGTTAATTTTTGTTATTTAAACTGAATATTTAGTGTCAGAGTTTCTATGTACTTACCATTTGCCCATCATTACCAGTAAAGACCATCCCGTCCTTGGTGACAATGGCCGGGCAGGTGGACCCTGGGATAGTGACTTCTGTACCCTTTGGCCGTGAACCCTTGATCAGCCTGGAGCCAAACATGGAGACTTTCTGCAACAGAAATACAAGAACACAATTTGCTTTTACAATGTCCTTATTTTGTTTCCCCTACAGCAGTGTGACAAGCACTGTATCGAGCCCTTGTGCTAACATCACACGCTGCTACTGTCTGCTACACTCACCATTTTGGTGTAAACTCTGCATTGCCTAAAATGGCACCACACTTTATAAAACACATAGCACATTGACTCATAAAATGACCAAGATTATTGTGATGACGCAAACCCTGAAGAAAAAATGCACATGCTTCAAAATGGGCATGCTTGGTTGTCTAGTGGCGAGTCATATACTATAGAATGGCTCGGATCCTGGGGTCAAATCCTACCCCAATAGTGTGCCTGTAGCTTTTTCCCTTAGGACTCACAAAAGCACCAAGTATACAGTGCTTATCACATCAGTGCAGGGTAAAATTCTTTATATCCAATGCAGTTGTCACAATCTTGTTCTATAGTGGGATGAGTGAATTAGTAGTGCAAAGGAAGCACTTCATATCAATTGCCATACAAGCTTTGACCTGTAATTTTGGACAACTATCACAATTAACTTCAACTTCATTTAATCCAACCGACTTCTTCAGCCAAGCACAGGCCTGAACTTACACAGAGGCCATGGCCTCTGTCATCCTAGTCTTGGTGTCCCTTCAAAAGTTTCCCAGACTAAGATTTTCCTCTGAAGATGATCTTTGCATAATAAAAATGGCCTTGCCTTCTCTTAGATGAAATTCCAGGCCTGCAAGAAGGGCCTCTGATGGAATGCCTCTGCCTTTGAATTGATCAATTCAAGATGTGGAATGGTTCAAATAATACAATATTTTTATTTACCCGTAACGAGAGAGATAGGTTTAACATAGAGTGCGTCTATAACCGAAAAATTGTCACAATTGACAGTGGAGTGATTTGATAACAGTTTTTACCTGTCCATCGATGACTGCCCAGGCACCAGGAATCATGTCGTTTCCTCGGATGAAGTTATGAAGCATCTCACCCGACTGATCCCAGTTAATCTGAAATGTCAATGTTAATCCACTCAGATCTATTCTAATAACAGCTTTACAAAGAATCAGAATATTCATTTAATTCCCATGCGTACAAAAGATGAATTGTTGAGGTGAGAGTCAAGATGCTAACAAGAAGGTATGAGAGTGGACCCTGATCTTAGGAATAATGTTCAAACAATGAAGATTTCTCCTTTTGATAACCACTTGGAATATACATTACAAGGAGCTTTTAGGAACAGTGTCCTTGGTACAAAAAAGTACACCAAAGAGCAGGATTTCTCCATGTCCATATTTGAAATAAATGATAGCATTTTGTTTCACCAGGCTGACATAAGAAAGTCCGAATCCTGATACAAGTCTGAAATTTCCCTTATCGGAAGACCAACTGCTCGTTTTATTTTAAAATGTTTGCATTACATGTAGGTTATTAGACTTTAGGACTAGATACCCCACCCTACTCCCCACACATACTGTTGATCTGATACTGTAGGACCACTCCCATCATTCCCTTCCCCACACATACTATTGAACTGACACTGTAAGACCACTCCCATCATTCCCTTCCCCACACATACTGTTGAACTGACACTGTGAGACCAATCCCATAATTTCCTTCCCCACACATACTATTGAACTGACACTGTAAGACCACTCCCATCATTCCCTTCCCCACACATACTATTGAACTGACACTGTAAGACCACTCCCATCATTCCCTTCCCCACACATACTGTTGAACTGACACTGTGAGACCACTCCCATCATTTCCTTCCCCACACATACTATTGAACTGACACTGTAAGACCACTCCCATCATTCCCTTCCCCACACATACTATTGAACTGATACTGTAAGACCACTCCCATCATTTCCTTCCCCACACATACTATTGATCTGATACTGTAAGACCACTCCCATCATTCCCTTCTCCACACATACTATTGATCTGACACTGTAAGACCACTCCCATCATTTCCTTCCCCACACATACTATTGAACTGACACTGTGAGACCACTCCCATCATTCCCTTCCCCACACATACTATTGATCTGACACTGTGAGACCACTCCCATCATTCCCTTCCCCACACATACTGTTGAACTGACACTGTAAGACCACTCCCATCATTCCCTTCCCCACACATACTATTGATCTGACACTGTGAGACCACTCCCATCATTCCCTTCTCCACACATACTATTGAACTGATACTGTAAGACCACTCCCATCATTTCCTTCCCCACACATACTGTTGATCTGACACTGTAAGACCACTCCCATCATTCCCTTCCCCACACATACTGTTGATCTGACACTGTAAGACCACTCCCATCATTCCCTTCTCCACACATACTATTGAACTGATACTGTAAGACCACTCCCATCATTCCCTTCCCCACACATACTATTGAACCGACACTGTAAGACCACTCCCATCATTCCCTTCCCCACACATACTATTGATCTGACACTGTAAGACCACTCCCATCATTCCCTTCCCCACACATACTATTGAACCGACACTGTAAGACCACTCCCATCATTCCCTTCTCCACACATACTGTTGATCTGACACTGTAAGACCACTCCCATCATTCCCTTCTCCACACATACTATTGAACTGACACTGTAAGACCACTCCCATCATTCCCTTCTCCACACATACTATTGAACTGACACTGTAAGACCACTCCCATCATTCCCTTCCCCACACATACTATTGATCTGACACTGTAAGACCACTCCCATCATTCCCTTCTCCACACATACTATTGATCTGACACTGTAAGACCACTCCCATCATTTCCTTCCCCACACATACTATTGAACTGATACTGTAAGACCACTCCCATCATTTCCTTCCCCACACATACTATTGATCTGACACTGTAAGACCACTCCCATCATTCCCTTCTCCACACATACTATTGAACTGACACTGTAAGACCACTCCCATCATTTCCTTCCCCACACATACTATTGAACTGATACTGTAAGACCACTCCCATCATTCCCTTCCCCACACATACTATTGATCTGACACTGTAAGACCACTCCCATCATTTCCTTCCCCACACATACTATTGAACTGATACTGTAAGACCACTCCCATCATTCCCTTCTCCACACATACTATTGATCTGACACTGTAAGACCACTCCCATCATTTCCTTCCCCACACATACTATTGAACTGATACTGTAAGACCACTCCCATCATTCCCTTCCCCACACATACTATTGATCTGACACTGTAAGACCACTCCCATCATTTCCGTCTCCATTACCTGTGCAACTTCCTTCTTTTTCCAGATGGGGTCGTAAGTGGCTCCTTCTTCAGGCTGGATAATCTTAGGGGCTGTGCCATTAGCGATCATCTCCACTGCCTCCCCCTGGAAATAAGAGGAACGGTATCAGCAATTTAAACTCAAAAGGTACCGAGTGTGACAACAAGTACTAAGTAAATGGAGTCGCTTAGAGATCAAGTTCATTGAAATAAAGTTGTAGTGTGTTTATTGTTAGTGTGTGCATTTAAGAACCAGTCCCGACACAAGTGTCTATATATATAAGCAGAACACTTAACCAGAATTGCTTCCTCCTTCTGATAGGACATTAAGCTGTAGGTCCTGAGCGTTGTGTAATATTTGTTGTTACGAGGCCAGTTTGCCCATAGTGTTTCTAGCATGATTGGCTGCATCTTACAATGCTGACATATTTCAACATACCTTTCTTAAAATAAAAAGCGCTTTTATGTGCCTGTTTTGATGTAATAAATAAAGAACACTTTGATGTGCCATTTCTGACGTGACCAAATGAAATCCAACAACTACGTAATTGTTGTTATGATCACTATTATAAATGACACCATCATAAAAGTACATCTAATTGATTCAAGTGCGAGTCTTACCATAGCTACAATACCCTCTGGATACAGGAAACGGTTGTACAATGTATCTAGTGTATCATTAATGTCAACGTAGACCTCTCTCTGCAAGAGGATGGGACCAGTATCCAGCCCATCGTCAGCATAGAAGATTGAGAAGCCACCATACTTATCACCACACATCAAAGTCCTGCACAAAAATTATAGCAGTACAGAAGTAAAAATGGAGCAATATACAACACTGTGCCTTGTTAAGAATGTCACAAATACACATGTAGACCCTTTGCATTGACATCGGATAAAAGCCTAACTTTTCCCTAACAGTTAAACACAATCCAAACTGCATTCCATGACCTGTACCTTTGAATGTTTTTAAAATTTATTTACAGTAAAATGTGTCTAACAAAACGTCATATTATTTTCCAGTATCAAGGCCACAGCTGCTTAAGCTTGGGCGTTTTTTTATTTTGGGGTCCACGGTATACCGTCGCCAAAATACAGCCGTATTTGGTATTACCGGGATCTTTTCGGATGGGGAAAAAACCCAAAGAAGCACAACAAACACCATGCATTGAATTGAGGCCAGACAATCATGGTTATTTAACAGCAGGTTAGCGCTGAGCTTGTCTTTATCTTTTATTAAAACAAATAGATTGACTTTTTTCAACATAAAACTTATCAAAATAAGCAGTAAGCGCTAGGAAATTTTCATGGTTGATACTTGATGAAAATACTGCGATCTATTTTCCGCGATCTATTTTCATTTGCATGCTGTCGGTATCTTGGTGGTACAGTGTACCCGCACATCCAGTTGTGCATTGCTAATGCATGTACTTGTTAACCAGCGCGCCACGATCCTGATCCGAACGTGTAACCAGGAAGTCGCAGAATGTCTGTGTTTATCAGAAGTTTGCCACTTTTGACGCTCTTTGTCGCAACTTATACAAGCTGCCGGTAGAGGGCGCTCTAAAAATGTAGCGCCCTCTTGAGGTGGCAGCTCACCCAAATGGCATTGCAGAACGTCGAACGTACGTGTGCTTGTGTTGTGATCGCCCGCTACAGCGATACAGCCGGATACGGCCGGGTGCCGCTGGGGGCAGGAAACTGCCTAAAACTGCAAACAATAAACAGTCTGCTCGGAAAGGACAATTGGGCTTTGTATTCTCTTCATTTATGGCCTAACAGATAAGTTTTTAAAAGTTTTTTTATTGGCTACAGCACATGTGTTCATGGTTTTGTTTATATCGCAGTATTGACATTGAAAACCATGTGGGACGGTATTTCCGTATTTCTAAAACGGCTCTCGGTATTTTCGGTATTGAACAAATACCCTGACTACTCGGTAATACTGAATAACCGCCCAAGCTTACGGCGGCTGTTGCCCTAGTCTTAGCCTTGCTATTCCTTTAAAAGTTCCCCTTTAGACTTCAAGATTTTCTAATGGAAGTGCCCTTTGCAAAATGTAACTCGGTTTGCGCACTTAAAGACGAAGTTCCATTCCTGCATCGTTACACTTTATTTGTCCTTACCAGTTGATGGCTGAAGCTCCTCTATGCCTTGGTAGGATAGAGGGGTGATAAACGATGGACCCATGCTTGGGGTGATCCGTTACCTCCGATGGGATGAATTGAGAACAAAATGGCATCACATTTAGGTCTGGCTTGGTCTGCTCGTATGCCTGTAAGAACATATTGGACAATACAAAATAAGCTGTCTGAAGACAACACAATCATACTTTTTTTTTTATGGGTAGAGTCATAGATTAATTGTTGTCAATGTAGTACTGATTTATAGGCCAAATTATCAAAGAAACAATAAAAGTCAAACGCGAAAGTTTCAGCTTGACCCTTGTTGAGACAACAGCAAGAAAAAATCTAATTATTTTTATCAAGAACATCAAATTCATCCGGGTTCAATAGTGAGGAGGCGACAGCGGGTACCAACTACGTCTCTGGCTGAAGCATTCACCAATGGACACCACATAAATTTGAATCTTCAATAGTCAACCATAGCTGGCCTTTGGAGATTTAAATTTGTTGATATTAGTTTACTAATTTGTAATCATTGGATGCATTTCAGAAGAAATAATTTCGCAGGATGCTTACTACCATTACCATCATTAACACAAGGAGGCTTTCAGATAAAAATTTCATTTTTTTCAGTTTCAGTACTAAAACATGACCCTTCCTGAAGTTTACATACATCCTTATATCCATACATGTGAGTTGCACTTTCAACTAAGAGCAACATTGGTCTTAATAAAGATGTGTTCTGGCCCTCCATTGTCCATAATATAATATGGGGGAAGATATTGCTAGTGTGGAGGTGAAGGAAGTTGTTAAATATGCACCGTACCTGCAGAACTTCTGGGATAGCCTTTCCCTTCACTCGCCATCTGGGGAACTTGAATACTGGGATGCCATCCTTCTCTGCCGTTGAGGCTGTAACAGAAATAAATTAAGAGAAGTTAACAAACAGGTTACATGTACGTACAGTAAACCTGGCATTTATTTTGATAAAAAAGACCATGCAAAAGAAATACTGGTACCTGCCTTGTCATTTTGACTGCATGTATTAATGGATGCTGTACTGTTTATGTATACACAGTTATGGTTTCCCCAAATGCCATATACAAAATTCTGATGTGGGTGAGTGTGACTGAGGAATTGCATTACTAAATGGAGGGCAAGGATTATCTTTGGTTTTCTTCTTTTTTTTGATGAACTGATTTTACTTTCATACTTAGCACTTAGTATTACACTCCCAACAACATGGGCATTTAAACTAAAATAACTGACAAAACAAAATTCTGCCCATGTAAGACTCCATATGGGACCACATATGGATTTTAGAAGTTTGAATACAGGCGAGACTTACACAGCCTATTGTGACATCATACTGTACTTCTAGTAGTAGACTTTGAGATTGATTCACACTTAAGGTCAATGTCATGTAGCTCTTTGAGAAATCAAGCCCAGTACATGTACTCCCAAACCGTGACCCAGAAAACTCACATTTCAGGTTAATGAGTTTTTCAGACAACTATACAAGTTTTATGAATCTAAAGAAAATCTGTGAGATAGAGTCTTGAGGCATGTTGATATGACACAAAGTTAACCCAAAACTTACCAAGTTGATCTGCCTTTCCATTGACATCAGGTATTGTGAAGACTCCAACAACCTCATGACCATTCTGTCTGATCAGCTTGTACACCTCCTCACCAAACTGGCTCTGACCAATCACAGCTATCTTCATTTTGTTAAAGATACTCTGTAAATGTATAAATGATGAATTCATGTTGTTAATTACTTCCCTATGTTCAAGATTGTTTTAAAAGCTAAGCTGCCATTAAAATCACCCTCTGTCTGCAGCTAACATCTGCATACACTCTGACAATTTAACACTCATCTGGATATTTTCATTCCTGACAGTAAGATTAAAAGAAAAATTACTTTTGATATACAACATGCAACTCTTCTGCCCAACTGGTCATTGCTGGTAGGGTTTCCACATTACCAGCCGTATAAACAACCCAAGGCTAGCCTCAAAGGTGTGGTACTCTGTGGCAATCTGTGATGGGTTGAAATAATTACTTCCCATTTAGATACATGTATCCTTTTCATTTTATTCACCAACAAGTAGCGTATTTTGAAAGTGACTCTGCCCCTGCAAACACACATAGCCAGGATAGCTCTGTGTTGCAGTCACTCTGTAGACATTACTTTGTTTTGTACACTATTCTTTTTACACTGAAAAAACACTGTGTGAACGTGTGTAAGTCTTCACAGTTTTCCAAGTCCCTACATTGTATGGACCTTTTTTGTTCTCAGGTCCACACTTACATGTAGTATGGAGCGTTAAAAACACAAAATCAGTCTGGTCATGTCATGTACATGTTGGATAGTAATTGCGTTGTTTGAGCGTGTAATGTTTGCACATGCAGACTCTTCACCCAGTGTTCTCCACAGACTTTCTTGTGGATGCGCTATGCATACAGACTACCGGTGGGTGACCGTTGTGGGGCCCGGGCTGATGCACGTGCAGTAGATACTCGGCAGTCAGAGCCATGTGGTTCTGTGCATCGTGTTTTAACATTTGTATACTGAAATGAACGATTGCAATTCCAATGCTGCGGTTTGGAAGCCGGGCATGGCTCGTTGGCTACTCGTTTGATTGTATTAAGTGCAGGTGAAAAATAGTCTGTGTGTAAAGAAAGCTTATACCAGTGTTCGGCGCTGCCGTTGAAGTTGCTTTCATTCCGTGATTTGTAATTTTTTTGGCAGGATGGGCGGTCAATTATTTTAGCAGGGCAGCCAGTTCTTTGGCAGGGTGGCCTTAAACTTTGGGAGGGCGGCCCGCCCCTGTGTTCACCATGATGGGGAAAATTCTGAAGTCTGATGTATAGGCCTGCATGTTATGTATGACATTGACAGTGTTCTAAAACAAATTGTAAGATGCAGCGATTAATGGTAAATACAGGTTATGAATGTGACAGCAAGCATACAGTGTATTTAAACAATACTTTTCAGCTTTTTATACATACACAAACCCAAATGGGGAAAAAAAGAGAATGAATTTCAGGAAACTTAGTTACATACACCGTAATATGCACTTTTCCAGAATCAGTGACAAAGCACTTTGGTTGCAACAAAAATAAGTTATCACGGATTACGTTATGAAAAACAAACAGACAATCTGGTGTCAACCGGTTTTACACAATGTAGCCATTGGAGTGGACTTTGAACCAGGACACACCCCCCTCTTACAGCGATAACATCTGATTCTAAACTACTACATGTATGTAGGCCTACATGTGTACTGAAGACAACGAACAATTTGCAGTACACGTGTTTGTCCATTGTTGCGCAATGTAACCAAAAACCATCATGAATTTGAGTTTGGTATTTTTACAAATCTTAAGATCTATAAACTAAAATGCAAAGCGTGAAGCACTGTGTTATATGACTGATGGTGCTTTGTACATTTTTTTGTTATAAAGCAGAACCAATTTTGCCTTTTTGAGTACATATTTGCAAAGTACTGTCCCTTAAAACTGTACCATACATGTATCTCAAGCTTGAGATGCACAAGAAAGCTTTTTTGCCCCACGGTTACATGACCCCGTAATTTCACACTGTCTTCCATGTAACATAAATGTAACATGAGAAATATTTCCGTTTATAATAAAGTTTATATTTAGTTTCGATAAAATACTACAAAAACTTATTTAAATACTAACGCAGACCCCCCAATTTCTTGACCTCGGCGGTTTACCTTTTGCAATTATCACTGTTGCCAGTGTACTAGGGTAAGCAAAAATCACTTTTGTTATTCCCCAGAGGAACAAGCATACTAGGGGTTTTACCACTTACCCCTACTCCAGACCAGGGGTGGCTATTCCACAGGGTGTACCCATTTGCCCAGACTACATGTAAGTGTGAAATGGGCTAATATAATTCAAGGCTGGGCATACACAAGTTATGTATTAAATGCACACAGAGTCTGACATATGCCCTATTCACACTACATGTACATGTACTCTATTCCCATACACGTATGCCATATTCACACTACATGTACATGGGGACAACCCCGGGGAATAACAGCTAGTCCTTTCACACTTGGATCCCTTTACTCCTGATCTACCCAGGCAAATGAGCACACCCCGGGGAATAGCAAAGGAGTACAAACAAATTGGTAAAAACCTGGGGTATTCTTGAAACGTGCAACCGGAATCGCTTGGAATAGGGACCCAGTGTGAAAGTGTATGGGTAACCATGGGGTATAAAAACTTCCGAGGCCTCCCAAGGGCTGTATTTAATGGGGATAAGAGATACAGTGTGAAATGGGCTATAGGCAGATGAAAAAGCATTCCTGCCCAAAAGAGACAAGTTCGAGGTCAAGTTGGATGGGGAACTTGCAGCACGAAGATTGGTCGGCCAGGTTGGATGTTCCGTGCTTGGAAATAATTTGACAACAACAAGTAAAAACACAAACTTTTAAAACTGAGATTGAAATACATTTATTTAATGAAAGATAATACATTTCATATATCATAATATTCTTCTGTAAAAAAAAACACCACAAGACCGCTGGACGTGTTCGGTATAAAGTTTACTGGACCGACGCTAAAATCACTGGCCTCGGGCCTGCGGTCCAGTGTTAATTACGGGCCTGCGGTCCAGTGTTAATTACGAGCCCTGTGTTAAGTTTATAATGCCAATGGCACGAACAGATTTCGTCCCACTCACTTGTAAAAATTCATTATACACTTTCAGGGGATGGTTCTTTATTCGCTTGTAGATATTTGGCAAATTTTGAACTGCCAAAATTTAGAGAAAACTAGACGCAGTAAAACCAGGTTCGCATTGGATTAATTTTTTACCGAGACCATGGTTAACATTTCAATAGGTGAAACTTACCAGCGTCCGCACTTGAATTAAGGACATGGGTAAACTAACCAACACGACCGGTGAAACTAGCCGACTAACTTAAGACAAACACAAGAGGGCGCTATTGCAGTGACCTTTGACCGCGGTGCATGACAGTGAGAATGCAAGAAGTGCAACTGAGCTACTGTGTAAACATGTGCGTGTAAATCCGGGCACCAGGGGACCGGATATGGCTTTTTACCGCGACAGCTTTTACCCAGATCGCGTTCGCACTGGACTGGTCAATTTAACCAGGCAGAAGTGGGCCGGTTAATCTACCCATTCGGGTCAGGTAAGTTACCTGAGAGGGAAACTTCCTGGGCTGTCCACATTGGACTTAAAATGGTCAAGTTACCCATTTGCTCGGTTAGATTACCCAAAATAAGTCCAATGCGAACACGGCTTAACTGGGGCGCTGTACTCCTTAATTCAATATTTTGACATCTTGGGTCAAACTACATACATGTAGCACCTCAGTGAACCATTGTACATAATGATGGGAAACCTCAATTTGCTACGATTTTCCGAACACCCAGCCACAAAATGCCCCCAAATGACAAAAAACTGGGAAAATCTTAGCAAATTGAGGTTTCACATCATATGTACAATGGTTCGCTGGGCAGGAGTACGACCAAAGGTAAAACATAAAACAGAAATTTCAGTTGTATCTGACCAATTAGAATCTGTTTTTCTTCTGGTATATACCTGGGTAGAGTTTCAATCACTTTTTAGCTTTTCAAGAAAATGGCCTAGCTACTTGTGAATTTTCCCTGATTATATTTCAGTAAGGCACACATGTATGCATACCTGGCCCTGGTAGGATGTCAGTGTCCTGGGTATAAAGCTTCTCTACCATGCGAACAAAATTTTGGCTGATATTTTTTCATATTTTTACCTGGTTTATAAAGCTGAAATTCTGCTTAAATATTCTTCATGGCCATAACTACACTTTTGAGGCGTCCAAAAATAACAAATATATCCTTGGATGACATTATTCCAAAAAATAAATCGCAGATGCTAACATTTTAAGCATCATGTACCGATTGACGAGTGAGCATGTGTGCGCATATATGTACGACATGCATAGCAACTCTCTCGACTGTCAGGTCAACGCGCCTTGTAGCACGAACGAATGTAAACAGAGTCAGAATAGAAAGTTACAACGGAGACGTAAATTTCCATTTTATTTTCCAAATAATGGCACCCAAGGTTAAAATTAACAATTCTGAACCCAGCAGGCTGGAAGTTCCGGACGCAAGGAATGAAAAGTATGAAAAATGTTTGTTATAAAGTTTTCGCAATGGAACAGGACATAATACATGTATACCCTGGACTCCGTCACGTTGTAAGCAACTGAGGAGTCCAACCTGGGCTAATGCATACCCTTACAATTACAAAGCAAAATGTTAAAAACAAAAGAAAACATGGTTGTTGTATTTGGAGTACTGGTAGTGTAACATATATATTTTGGGTTAGTGTTGCGGTACCATATAATGGAGGAGTATTGGAGAGTGTCTGAAGAAAGTAGACTCAGATGAACATGGAAGTACCGACAGCTGAGATGAATTGCCACTAAAATTTGACCGCCCTGAGTATCCAATCCAGTCAAATTTAAACACCTTTTTTTCAAATTCTGGCTTAAAAAAGCCAACCATGAACCACAACAAAATCCACTACTTACTGTTCTATACAATTCACAATTGATGTCCACTTGAGTAGCTCTTGGATCTAAATGGTTACAGGAAATACAGTCTTCAACTTGAGAAATAATCAGCAAGGAACTGCCCAGCATGTACCCAGGTCAAATAATGTGGGATTTTAAAAACCAAGCTACTGGCATGGTACATGCATGTTGTGCATGACAGAAAAACCCCAAGACTGCATTGAGCTAACCAAACAAAAGCACTCCCACAGTTTGATGAATAATTCATGACCCTGTGCCCCTGGAAAATAACTGGCTGCTAACCAATCAAACATCAATGACATGAAGGGACAACGACACACCTCCAACTAGCCTCAGATTCATTGGCCAATCAAAACAGCTGTTCCATGTATTCTAATTATGTCTGCTGAATGCTAGGCTCACATTGTGAGCTACATGTACACAATTTGCATATACTTAAAAAGGTCAACCTGGCTGATCCCTGTTAAGGAAGGCTTGTGCAATGCTGAACACAAAGACCAAAATCAAACACCATGAAAGCTCCCTCATATAAAAATTTTACCCTGGCAGGTATGTTTACATTCAATTGGTCTGCTAGATGCTCATTTGTAATATTGCAAAGTGTGTTTACAAAACATGTGTACATGTACATGTACAGTACATGTACATAATGACATGAATGAGGGTGCATACTGAGGACTATTAACTGTTTCAAACTAAGGTCTTGGCCTGCTGGACTTGCCTTAATTTCCTTCATCCTTCCACCTTTCTTGACCATCCATCCATGCTAGAGAAAGGATGTGAAGACTGCTGATAATAGTTAGTATTGAAAATGTAAGACAACTTCTGTTTCAAAAGTTGATGGACCTATGGCCATATTGTGGGCAACATTCAAAGGGACACCACAGAAACTTCAAAAAGTCGCCTCCGGGTGATCTTTGGATTTAAATTTGATGTTTCATTCCTTTTTGATATATAATCAACAAGGGCACTTCATACGTCATATTTCGCAGATTTTTTTTACTACCAACCATCGTTATAGTAAGTACATGTAGGTTTAAAGATAAAAATTTAACAAACTGGGTAATGTACAAAGTAGGCCCCCCCCCCCCTATGACCCTACCTTTAACACATACATGTAGGAAAAATGAAAATGAAAATGGTATTTTGACCAAGAATACTTAAAATTGGAGTCCGAGTACATTTTTAGTCCAGTATCGAGTACATGGCCTCGAGCAGAGTATCAAGTATGATTGTTAAGTACAGGTATTTTACTGGCCGAGAATCAGTACGAGTTCAATTAAAACAGTACTGGAATAGTACTTGAGTAGAAGTTAGAGTAAACTACTGCTATTCAAATTGATCATAAAACAACAGAGCCATGGCCAGAGTATGTTTTTTAGATAATACCATAAATATTCAAATGATCAATTCCAAATATTAGGTATAATATACAAATTCAATATTTTTGTCTATTCAGTTTTTACATTATAACAGATGATAGCTCAATTAAGGACTACACTACGTACACATTTGGAGACCCCCCACACACACACAAGATTCTCCATTAACTGTTGATATGAATTTACACAGCAATCAACCAAATATCCAAAAGTGGGATCTAATTTTAAAATCCCCCGTCCCTGGAGATTTTTTCGTGTCTTAAATTTAGGAGCACCATGGCATTAGGCCCCCCCCCTAAATTGAAATCTCAATCGAAATCTCAATCTTTAAAAACTTTCAAACAAAATATTTACATACGTTCAAATGGCATAAACTACTTTTTCAGCTGAATAAGTTTTGGCTGTTCATATTCAAAACAGAGTAGAGTTCAAACCAGGAAAACATCAGTCATCTTTGACACAATTCAGACAAAATAATACAGTATGTCATTTGACCAAATTCGTCGAGGTTCAGATAATACATGTAACATGCACTCAGAAATATTGGCAACGAAATTAAATCAACAATGTTGAACAAACTTGTACTGAACTTTAAATAACCTGTGGAAAACAATTTGTCACAGTACAGCATAGTCAGATTTTGATCAAAAAGTAAATTTGATGAACCATTATCAAGATCTGATTCCATATGGAGTTGCAGTTGAGGGAAAGTCCACAAAAAGTTCCCCTCGTGGTGAACTTACCTCATGGTCCCTTAAACTTTTACCACTATGACTGAGTGCTACTTTCTTTAACAATGCCCAACATTAGAACATGAAGGAAGGAAATAAACATCACTCAGATAAATTACTTATAAATAAACAAATAACGAATAACCCCTAGCCCTAAACAAAAATAACAATAATTTTAAAAACCATTATTTAAATGTTATAGACCAAGGTGATGGAACATATTTTTGTTTGGTTAATATTTATTAATGAGTGAAAAAACTGGCGGTCTATTTTTATTATAATTAGTATTACCCCATTTGGTCTTCTCATTATTTATGACCACTAAATTAGTTCTGTGCCAACTCTAAAATGTGAACATACATGAAAACATTGTGTCCTTGAGAAGGAAGCAGTTGATGATTGTATTCTATATTGTCAATAGTCCTGAAGTGAATGGTCAAAATCTCAATGAACAGGTGATTTGTTTGGCCCACAACAAACTATAATAGTTTTAGGAGCATTATAACCATGGTGTCGGAGGAAGGAAAGGACACAAAACCTATTATTTTTATACCAGAGCATGGGAAAGACCAGGGCCTCAGACAGCTGCCAGGCCCAGGGTAGTGGAAATGCCGTAGTTGCTTGTGAATGTGAGTCATATGTACTCATTGGCATTGTTGCTCAACATACATTATTCCAACCAGCCAAGTTTAATTAGACCGTCCCAGTGTAGGGCCGAACTTGTTCAAAACTTTTTACAGTTGTTACTCAACGTTTGGCTTCGTAAATTTGAATGATGTACTATAACTTGAATAACACTTCACACTATTCAAGCATTACAATATGGCGCCTGATCTTCGTGAGCCACGCAACTCATTTCTCATGTTTAACATGACTGTTCATTCACTTCAGTGACGATGTTCGAAACATGATTGTCAAGTTCTACTTTAACACTACCTAACTACAGCCAGGATTTTACAAGAAAATGTTTCTCAAAATAATGTTTACCTGCGAAGTTGATGTTGAAAACCGCCTGATAAATCTAGAAGCAGCCAGCATGACGACAACAATCGCGGTCTCTCTCAATGCCTAAAAACTTGGCTTTGCACTGAGAATGAGGTATTCCTTTTTGGAAACTGTTTTTGAAATGATGGTTCGGGAAGACTTTGTACCGTCAAAACCCCTAGACCGACCGAGAGTCACGACGCGATCGTCGACATGACAAGATTGCTAGAGCCAAGCCAGTGCGCGCGTGCACACACGACGTCGTCGAGGTCGAATTTGCATACAGTGGTACTTGGTATGAGACGCTTTTTGTGATTGGCTGACGGATCCTAGTTGGCACAGTGGTGCGACCTTTAAAAGTTGTAAGGCCCGAATTTCGCCGTTTTTCTTTACGAATTTCGACAGATGATGCTGTTTCAAAAACATAACAAACAAACAAAAAACACCCCAACAAACAAACACCCCCACACCCCAAAAAAAACCAAACAAACACCCCAACCAAACAAACAAACTTCCCAACACCCCAACAAACAAACACCCAAAACAAACAAACAAACACCCAACAAACAAACAAACAAACAAACAAACAAACAACCAAACAAACAAACAACAACAACAACCGGAAAACATACACAAATTTCGTATAATTTATGCCAAGGACAATGCACAAAGTACATGTAACATGTTAACTTGTTTTTACACGGCTGATGACACACACAAAAAGAAAACATAAAAAAACTACCGTAAATCAAGTCGATATTTTGTAACCATTTTAGGAGAGACGAAATGAATTGAATCAATGTAATGAATCAAAGATTTCCAAATGAAAAAAAATAATGTAAATTTTTAACGCATTTTATGTAAAATTGACCATCCCTTAACAATTGAAAGTGCTTGCTAAAACCATGCTAAAACCACCTCTAGTCAAAACGCGATTTCACCATTCCACTCCTCTCCTCCCCTCCCCGAGCGCCGAATACGTATAGGGCCTAGTAACTCGAGCTCAGATGTCGGTAAGCAAATGTTTTGTTATTATGATCGATGGCGATGGCCACTGTATGCACTGGTCTGTAGTTGCATAAACACAGCTGCTTCAGTGCACTTTCCTTGGGTTCAGGGCTCTACCTAAGTTTCATCAGGGCCCATGGCTCTGCCTACCGCCGAATTCTGCGCTTACCACCACTCTCCGCTTACTGTGCAAGCGCCGAATTTCTGCGCTAGCTGTGCAAAGCGAAGAATGCCTAGAAACGTGGAGTACGCATGAGCACAAGTAAACATTCTCTGCTAACCCGTGAAATACGCTTGACGTAAGCAAAGAATTCCCTGCTTCTGTAAGCGCCGATTCATTGCTTACGGTAAGTAGAGCCATGAAATTGGGCCCTGATTCTGCAGCTCTGTTTACAAGTTGGCAATCGCCCAAACTAAAGTTGGGACTGGGCCAACTTGAGTGTTGCAGTTTGGGACGCCCCAACTCTATAGTTGGGATTGCAGTCGCAGCAAATACAGGACACATTGGAGCAGGGAGGAAGCCTCCATGATTGGGGCCAGTCTCCCGACCCCCCACCCTACCCCATACTGGCTGTCGTCACGTAAAGTGACCACCACTTGATGTCTGTGCCCCCCCCCCCGGAAATCTGGACTATTGGGATTGGAACTTTCTAGAGAAAAATGTTACATTTTATACGTTTGATGTGATTTTTATGTTTTTAAAACCACTTTTCCATTTTTTTTTAAAGCAGAAAATAATTATTATTTTACAAAAACTGATTATCTTACAAAAACTAGTGTAGAAATAATGTGAGGGAATTACTGTAATGTCTTCCTCAACTTTCCTGGTTAACTAAATGTTCGGGTGAGCGTATCCGGCAGCTCACCCAAACAGTTAACCAGGAACGTTGAGGAAGACATTAAAGTAATTCCCTCACAGTATTTCTTACGGCGATTGTCAAGTTGGGGCGGAACAGCTCTTTTGGGGGAAATTCCAATCTCGTCCCCAGGGTGTGTCGAGCAAACATGGTTGGAAATAAAGTAAGTCATGGGGACGAGGTTGGTGGAGGAACCCATAATATAGTAGTAACATAGGCCGTGTTAGTCTTGGTGCAAGACGTCCTTGGCGTTAATTACACATACACTGTACAGCGCGCTGCAGCGGTTCACCGTTAGCGGGCGCTGTTTACGGAGCTACGATCCATCGGGGCGCACCACACTAAATAAACTCCTATAGGAACCAATGCTAAATGATAAATATTAAAAAATACTCAAAAAATCGTGTAAGTCTCTCAGCCTCTTGAAAACCAATCAGACATATTTTCGGACAACTAAACTTCAGAATTCTTTTCAATTTTTGGCAGGTCAGCCGTTTGGAATTTTTGCTAGCAACCCCAGAAAAAAACACCCCCGAAAATGAACTTTTTCCCAAACCGACTTGCTGCCAGTTTTCGTGAAGCACTTCTCCACTTGCCTAGTAAAGTAGGGCCAACTTAAACGCCTAAATTTATCAAGTCTCCCCAAAAGTTGAAACACAGAACCCCCAGGTTGTGCTAGATTCTTATAATTACACATTCTATTAATTGCACGACCCCCAAAACGTTATAATTAAAAAAATTCTGTGGGTATACAAATTATGATAATGAGCTTGGCGCATGAATATTTGTCCATTTAGTGTGGTGCACCCATCGGGGCCACCACAGACATATAATACCTATAGACCGACAGCACCTATGGAAATCAACGTCTGGATACCGTAATTTTGAAAGTACCCGACCATACCCAAACTATGGGCAAAATCCGCGAAAACGCAAGCGAAAACACGTGTAAAGCAATGGGCGAGCGGGTGGATGATGATAGAAAATTTGTGTTTTAAGGGTGAAAAAATCACCAACAGACTTGGAAACAATGTTTAATCAAAAACTAGATACCTTTTCTCACGTTAGTTGTTTGCCGTTTCTCCTCTTTTTACTGAACTTTCTCCAAATCGATAAAAGTAGATGGAATTATTCTTCGTATCAACAAAAATTCGTTCGTCAAACACTTTCCGGCCAAAGTGCGCGTTGGTGCGTGTTTTGCGCGGACGCTGATGACGCGTACCGTCTATAGATTAACGTGCTACTGATATACGCAATTGTTTGAAGTGCATTCCACGCGAGCGAGCGTACGCAAAACGTGCCGAAGGCATTCAATGCAAGGCGGGCCGGAGTAGTGTGCACAACGTTGTGTTATAGAGCGAGTCCAGGGATTATTTCCCGAAAATGAAGTTAAACTTATAGAAACGACGTTTTATACGGTTAAACCTCAACGCCCATCATTGTAAACGGCTGTTATGGAATGTTCATGAAGTGTAGTTTCTTAAATTTCAAGGTAAAAACTAGATTTTTACAATGAAAACGACACAAACGTGTAGAAAGTGACAGTCCTGTAGGCCTTGCCTAGGCTATAGTATAATAATTTTGTTTACACATTTTTACGATTTCCTCCCCAAAATCAGCAAAAGTTAATCAAACAACTTTTTTGACGACTCCAGTTATTACAAGTATTTCCTTAAATTCCATCACTTAATTTATAATCCATCATCGGATCAATATCTCCTGTAAATTCAGAAAAAGTCCATGAAAACGGGTCCACTGCCTCGCGGCTATGCCTAAACGTGTACAAAAAGTGTTGACGCGTCTTCACTTCCGCCCATAGTTTGAGAAAGTCCAAAATTTCCATAGAAATAGAACCCGGAGAACGCTGAGCTGGACCGCCCTCTGTGTCGTCTATGGACGCGGCGTATCGATACCCCGCGACACGCGTGTATCGCAAAATGATCATCACGTGACACGCGTGTATGGCAAAATGGCAACGCACAGAGACCGTTTCTACGTGTTTTCATTGGTCAATGTTCATGACGTCAACTGTATGGCAAAATATTATCACTGGCTTAATGCTAATTTTGCCATACACGCGTAAAAAAAATGGCGTACGCGCGTCCATAAAAATGGTCTCACAACGAAATCGCACGCACAATGACGCACTCAGCGTTCTCCGGGTTCTATTTCTATGAAAATTTCAGTTTAGCGCCCCCTGCTGTCCGTCTATAGGTATTATATGTCTGTGATCGGGGCGCACCACAGACATATAATACCTATAGACGGACAGCAGGGGGCGCTAAACTTAAAGCTTAGTACGCGCGTGTAAAAATGCACGTATTTCGACGCAATACGTTTCAAATGAATCATGTTTTTACATGGTCATCCTAAACTGCATACAGTTAGACGCATCACAAGATCGAAAAAGAATGAGAGGGGCCAGTTGCTCCATGACTTGATGCGTCCTTTGACAGCGCGCTCTGCGTAGTCTCTAACACAGAATGGATCAACCACAGGACTAATTAAAATATCCAATATATTTGGATATTTTGAAGTCACACTTCCAGGGGTTACAATCGAGCAAGGCATTCTGGGAAAGAAAACAAAATGGCGCGTCGAGATCGTACACCACTGGGAACAAGGTTGGGGCGCACCAGACAGATGAGTGTGAAGGAGAGTGTTCTATAATGGTTTTATAGCAAAAAGGTTGAGAAAACTTTTTATTGAGTTTAAAGGAAAAGGGGTATAAAGGACATATTATACACAAATGCAGAACTGGTGTCACTATATAAAACAATCGGTAGAACCATGAAGAAATGGTGAAACCGATAACCTTTAACACTCACAGTTTAAAAATCAAACAACGTTTGATTGTTTTCCCCCCCCAAAAATGAAGAAAATCACAGCCAGATCATCAATATAAATAGAGCATACCACTATTAAAATTCTGGATTCACCTAGGCCTTTGCGTCCCCTCACTTTTTTTCGGGGGCGATTGACGCCCTTGAAATTTACATGGTTTTCTGATCATTTTGCCTGGAATGCCCCGCATAAGTTGTTAAAAATGAGTAAAATATTTGTTTTGAAACTGTTTCTACTATTTTCAGATGACTGATTGAGCCCAAAGACAGGTTTTTATTTCAATGGTGAATCAAGTGTGGACGCTGGTTTTAGAGCATTACCAATAGTGTCGCTGCTTTAAACTTAAATCCTCTGAACCTTAAATAGGGACAAATCATTGTTTTGTCCACCCCCCCCCAATCTGAAACTGCATACAAACCAATCTGGATCTTCACAACCTGCCTGAGCATAGCCACGATAGTACGAAAGTAAAGCCAACCTAATATGAATCCTGACACAGAAGATATTCTCAAATTATTTCGATTAAATTCAAAGGGGCATGTTCCGGTACAAGAAGCACACAAGAAGATTAGTGAAATTTGTCTTTCACTTAAAGGCACTGAATACTATTGGTAATTGCTCAAAATAATTGTTAGCATAAAAACTTACTTGATATGGATCAATGGAGAGCTGTTGATAGTATAAAACATTGTGAGAAACGGCTCCCTCTGAAGTAACGTAGTTTTCGAGAAAGAAGTTATTTCTCACTAAAATATTTGAATTTGATTTCGAGACCTCAGAATTTGATTTTGAGGTCTCGAATTCAAGCATCTGAAAGCACACAACTTCGTGTGACAAGGGTGTTTTTCTTCCATAATATTCTTGCTACTTCGACGACCAATTGAGCTCAAATTTTCACATTTTGTGCATTGTTGAGATACACCAAGTGAGAAGACTGGTCTATGACAATTACCGAAGGTGTCCAGTGTCTTTAACACAACCCGAGTAGGAAAAGTGCTAAGACGGACTTTTTAGAAAACATATAAAGCGCGGAAAACCAGGAACAACAACTAAGGCCAACCCAACTTCAAAGTGGTTCTACTACGGCATTGAGTAATCATTGACGGCTCATCAGTGTCCACAAACAGCTTATTCTCCTGCCTGAGCCAGTCTCCAGTACGTCATAGACATTTTGAAAGCTAATTGAATCTGAATGCTTCGCCGGTACGGTGAAATAAAATTGAAAACATGTCTGGTGATTAGGTAAAATGATTGTCGTCGATCATGTGCTCTTTTGCCCATCTTGAAAAAGAAAAAATCGGATGAAACCTAACTGTACATTTTTTAGGCCCCTTATTTAATTAGCCTACGATATGTCTGTATTACCTCCAACACTGAAGATGCAGGGTAAGCACATACTATAGTAATTCAAAACATGTTAATAATTATACAAAATAAGTCAATTTTAGAGTCTAAATCTCTCTTCACGTTTAATGTTCAATGATCATTGATTACCCGGTACACCACATAATTAATAATTTAAGTTCATCGAACCTCGTGAGTATTCCATCATTAAATATCTTAATAAGTGCCAATTTTTATCATCCGTTAAAACCTAATAATAGAAATGTTGATTTTCCATTTTTTTTCTCCCTTAAATGCGGATGGGAATACGGATTTTTACATTATAAAGTGTTTTTCTATAAAAATTGCTAGAATTTCCCAGGAATGTAATGATAAAAAAGTCAGCAATTTACATTTTAAACTAAAGACGCATTGCCAAATTTTCTGGTTGAGACTATAAAACAGAGAAGAATAAATACCGACAGTTTTTGTTTTGCAATTTTTTAAAGCTAAATTCGAGTTTTACAGTTATAAATCTGCAAAATGATAGCGTTAATTGACTTTTGCACATTGTATTTTGATCCTTTCTGGATTATCTTTTGAGCTAAAATAGTTTGAATGATTTGAAAAAATTTTATGAACGAGAAAATTAATCGTCTTTCGGCTGAACTAAGGGGCGTATGGTGGCCCTGAAGGGACATCGCATATCGCAAACGTGTGCGCATACGTATGCGATATCGCGAAATTTATCGCGAATGTGTGCGCACACGTATGCAATGTCGTGAAACAATTCGCGAATATGTGCGCACACGTATGCAATGTCGTGAAACAATTCGCGAATATGTGCGCACACGTATGCAATGTCGTGAAACAATTCGCGAATATGTGCGCACACGTGTGCAATGTCGTGAAACAATTCGCGAATATGTGCGCACACGTTTGCGAATTCATTTGCAATGTCGTGAATTTTATTGCATACCTTGTCAATGTCGCATACCATCCAATAAAATTCCTAATGAACTGGGGAGTTGTAGCAGCTAGTCTGGGATCGAGACGTACAAATAGATATAAATAGGGTCCGACTAATTTACCTTCGAGCGCACTCTGTTCCTCACGCTTTTCTAATAAGTGAATAACTATTATACTAACCATTGTACCGGTGCTCATTTAAGTGAGAATAGTCCGACGA
This sequence comes from Pisaster brevispinus, assembly GCA_023634235.1. Classification (NCBI taxonomy): domain Eukaryota; kingdom Metazoa; phylum Echinodermata; class Asteroidea; order Forcipulatida; family Asteriidae; genus Pisaster; species Pisaster brevispinus. Next base: position 181,999 of record JAMKCF010000083.1, on the reverse strand, counting down.
TTGTTTGCATGGACCTTTTGTTTTGTGATATGATGCTGTACCATCACCATGTGGCTGGCCGGCCACCTAGGCATGGTCACACTAAAATGTACCTGACTGGTACCCAAGCTCCTGCCTTGAAGTATCTTTGGTATACAAGATGGGACCGGGCCACTTGCGTACTCCCTAGGTTACTAACAAATTGCCCGCAAAATGACACCACCCCAAAGGTATGCGACAAGGTATGCAATAAAATTCACGACATTGCAAATGAATTCGCAAACGTGTGCGCACATATTCGCGAATTGTTTCACGACATTGCACACGTGTGCGCACATATTCGCGAATTGTTTCACGACATTGCACACGTGTGCGCACATATTCGCGAATTGTTTCACGACATTGCATACGTGTGCGCACATATTCGCGAATTGTTTCACGACATTGCATACGTGTGCGCACATATTCGCGAATTGTTTCACGACATTGCATACGTGTGCGCACATATTCGCGATAAATTTCGCGACATCGCATACGTATGCGCACACGTTTGCGATATGCGATGTCCCTTCAGGGCCACCATAGGTTTCTTACAGTGTGTTGATTAAGAATTGGCTAAAGGGGTGCGAGATTGGGCTATGGGGTGCGGGTTTCTTAGTACGTTGAGTAGTTTGGGCTAAATGGTGCGAGATTACATGGTACGAGGGTGCGGGTTTCATAGAAGTGTGTTGAGTAAGATTTGGCTAAAGGGGTGCGAGATTGGGCTATGGGGGTGCGGGTTTTCTTATAGTGTGTTGATTAAGAATTGGCCAAAGGGGTGCGAGATTGGGCTATGGGGGTGCGGGTTTTCTTATAGTGTGTTGATTAAGATTTGGCCAAAGGGGTGCGAGATTGGGCTATGGGGGTGCGGGTTTTCTTATAGTGTGTTGATTAAGAATTGGCCAAAGGGGTGCGAGATTGGGCTATGGGGGTGCGGGTTTTCTTATAGTGTGTTGATTAAGAATTGGCCAAAGGGGTGCGAGATTGGGCTATGGGGGTGCGGGTTTCTTATAGTGTGTTGAGTAAGAATTTGCTAAAGGGGTGCGAGATTGGGCTATGGGGTTGCGGGTTTCTTATAGTGTGTTGAGTAAGAATTGGCTAAAGGGGTGCGAGATTGGGCTATGGGGGTGCGGGTTTTCTTATAGTGTGTTGATTAAGAATTGGCTAAAGGGGTGCGAGATTGGGCTATGGGGGTGCGGGTTTCTTAGTGTATTGAGTAAGAATTTGCTCAAGGGGTACGAGATTGGGCTATGGGGTTGCGGGTTTCTTATAGTGTGTTGAGTAAGAATTGGCTAAAGGGGTGCGAGATTGGGCTATGGGGGTGCGGGTTTTCTTATAGTGTGTTGAGTAAGAATTGGCTGAAGGGGTGCGAGATTGGGGTATGGGGTTGCGGGTTTCTTAAAGAAGTATGTTGAGTAAGAATTGGCTGAAGGGGTGCGAGATTGGGCTATGGGGATGCGGGTTTCTTATAGAAGTGTGTTGAGTAAGAATTGGCTGAAGGGGTGCGAGATTGGGCTATGGGGATGCGGGTTTCTTAAAGAAGTGTGTTGAGTAAGAATTGGCTAAAGGGGTGCGAGATTGGGCTATGGGGGTGCGGGTTTCTTATAGTGTGTTGAGTAAGAATTGGCTGAAGGGGTGCGAGATTGGGCTATGGGGATGCGGGTTTCTTAAAGAAGTGTGTTGAGTAAGAATTGGCTGAAGGGGTGCGAGATTGGGCTATGGGGGTGCGGGTTTCTTATAGAAGTGTGTTGAGTAAGAATTGGCTGAAGGGGTGCGAGATTGGGCTATGGGGATGCGGGTTTCTTAAAGAAGTGTGTTGAGTAGGAATTGGCTGAAGGGGTGCGAGATTGGGCTATGGGGATGCGGGTTTCTTAAAGAAGTGTGTTGAGTAAGAATTGGCTGAAGGGGTGCGAGATTGGGCTATGGGGATGCGGGTTTCTTAATTAGAAGTGTGTTGAGTAAGAATTGGCTAAAGGGGTGCGAGATTGGGCTATGGGGATGTGGGTTTCTTAGTACGTTGAGTAGTTTTGGCTAAATGGTGCGAGATTATGCTATGATGAGGGTGCGGGTTTCTTATAGTATGTTGAGTAAGAATTTGCTAAAGGGTGCGAGATTGGGCTTTTTAGCTAAAGGGGTGCGAGATTGGGCTAATGATATTATTAAATGACAATAAAACACAATTATATATAGCGCCAAATCCATTTAAAATGCTCCAGTGCGCTTTACAACAAGAAAAACCATAACATTAAACCACAAAGAGCAAAATCATTAAAAGGTCAAAATTAATTAGATCCACAAAATGTGATCATAAAACAATAAAGGTACAAGTATACAGATAAGCAATCAAACAATGAGTAAAATAACACGTAAAATATATAGGTCCAGAACAAGTAACCCTAAGACTCACAACAGAAAAATATTGAAACCAGTAGAAACCAGTAGAAATTTATAAATGAGGAATGCATAAAAATACCAATCCGTTATAATATGGGGTGGTGGTTCTATATTATAGAACCACCACCCCATACTGCAATATGGGACTGTGGTCTATCTGGTGACCTTTGCTATAGCGCTATTGGTAGGCAGTTTTTGGTCACCCCTGAGAATGCGCAAGTGCATGACTGCCATGGGAGTGTGACCTTGTAACCTTCGGCTGTGCACTGCACAGAGAATTCTCTATGGGCTGTGTTGGCATTTAAGCGGGTAATTCAAACTGTTTATCTGTCCCCAGCGCCAAGGTGACTGTGGATATAGAGAACCCTCAGCTCTGAGGGTTTTTGCTGAGACTAAATAGGTCCACCTTTTTACGAGAGTGTGCTGGTAATGTAGGAACCAATGCTAAATGATAAATATTCAAAAATACTCAAAAAATCCTGTAAGTCTCTCAGCCTCTTGAAAACCAATCAGACATATTTTCGGACAACTAAACTTCAGAATTCTTTTCTATATTTGGCAGGTCAGCCGTTTGGAATTTTTGCTAGCAGCCCCAGAAAAAAACACCCCCGAAAATTAACTTTTTCCCAAACCGACTTCCTGCCAGTTTTCGTGAAGCACTTCTCCACTTGCCAAGTAAACTAGGGCCAACTTAAACGCCTAAATTTATCAAGTCTCCCCAAAAGTTGAAACACAGAACCCCCAGGTTGTGCTAGATTCTTATAATTACATATTCTATTAATTGCACGACCCCCAAAACGTTATAATTAAAAAAATTCTGTGGGTATACAAATTATGATAATGAGCTTGGCGCATGAATATTTGTCCATTTAGTGTGGTACACCCTATAAGGGCACTTAATTATTCTGTATGGTTAAAAAATTATGCTTAAAATTTTGCTTTCCCTTCAATTTTTCTAACCATGCATTCATATTAGTCTAAAATAGGGAGCTTTATAAAATCTAGAAAACACACATAGGTCACTTTTTGTACATTTAACTGCCCTTTCAAATGTTATTCTACCTCTGGAAAGGGGGAAAAGAGGGAAGGAGTCGGGGGGGGGGTGTGTGCTGGGCATGTTGAAAAAGGCCAAACCATTATGATTGTTTCTGGCGATAGCGACAAGTGAACTCTGTCCAGAAACAGATGGCTATCATCTTAGACGATTCCCCTGGGATGGGGGCCTTTTCACAGGTCCTACTGTCCAATAGGGAGCATTGTCAATGGTTGTATCTTAATACATTTTTGTGAAATCTAAAATTGAAAAAGAAGTTTGGCATATCGGCCGAAATTTGTGCGTTCAGCGTAAGTGTCGGCCCCCAATACGCTAGCTTGTGCATCGGGAGAATTCTAAAAGTATTTTTGCTTCATACCACAATTAATGTGAGATCACTGATGATGGATGCCACTCTGTAACAACTCCATTGCCATAAAAATGGGTAGAACTAGACGCGGCATTTTCAAGATGCAAAAAACTTGGTTCAAGCCGAAAAATCAATTTAATTCGCTACAAGACACAGGCAGTGAAACTCAAAGTATACCTGTACCACGGTATGTCAGGCCAACCCATCAGCAGTTGAGTTTAGCCACACAAAATACGGAGCGAGGAGATTTCTGCCACACTCCAGCACAGATGGAACAAGACAACCGCAGAAATGTGATGCTCCTTTGCCCAAAAGTTGTAGAAATGGCTCCAGTTGACAAGATCCAGCTCAAGGGAGTGATCCCAATAGCCAACTGTGGCAGACGCGCTGATCTAGATGTGTAGCCGAAGTCGCCGTCGGACACGGCCTTAATGTTCCGTCCCAACTTGACAATAGACCTTATGCATTGACGTCATCCAACCGCCATCTTAGAGGTAAAACGGTGACGAAACAATCGAATCGCACAGATTTGTACGCGCGGCGCACAGAATTGGCCAATGAACAACCTCCTTTTGACCTCTAGGTGAGGGCGCCCTACTGAAATGACGTCATGTGCATAAGGTCTATTGTCCCAACTATAGTTGGGACTGGTCCCAACTTGAGTGTTAAAGTTGGGACGTCCCAACTATAGTTGGGATCGCCCATAGAGTTCAACAGGACACTGTAGGATCATGGAGCAATTGCTCCATGGTAGGATCGATCGTCTGATGATGCGATCGACGTTTTAACAAGATTCTTTATTTCAAACCCGGGTCGCGGCTCTGTACAAACTCATGTCAAAACTGGTTTGGAATAATAGTACATGTGTATATCGCTCACAATGGACCGCTAACTCAGTGTAAATAGTGTTTTTAGAGGGTTCTGACAGCGGCCTCATGCTCAGTGCCGCCGAGTGACGCTTTCTCAGTCCAGGAGGAAGGACATTTCCTTCCTCCTCCATGCTCAGTCTCAGCATGGGGAAGGAAGTGTCTCAGTAGGCCCATACGCATTTTAGTTTCCCTTCTCTCGGAAAAACAAAATTATAATTAATCTCAAATATTCTCAAGGGAATGGTCTTAAAAACTTCATACTATGATCATGGAGGAAAAATGTTTTTAGTTTATTCATGGGGTGCTTTGCGTTCACTGCGATCCCAACTATAGTTTGGACCAGTCCCAACTATAGTTGGGACAATCATCAAGTTGGGGCGGAACAGATAACTATATAAAACAACCCTATAAATAATTTTTATGGGGAAACCCCAGATGTCTGTGGGCGCCCTAAATTCACACAGTCACAGCTAGCTGGGTGAGGGAAGGCTGCTGCTTCTGCCGGGTTACACGGGTTAAATGCAAACATTTTCCGCCAAGATGGCTTTATACTAACGCTGCTACTCAACTCTGGGAAACAATAGTAATACTATTTCACTTTCACTTTATTTGTACGATTCAACTTTGTGTTCGTGGAGCATCTGGTTTTACTGCTTCTTTTTCGAGACACATTCCATGCATTAATACTAAAAATGGCGGAGGCCAACCCAGTGCAAGGACCTGACACCGCAGCCATGGCAGCAGATAACTTTATGCACATCAAAGAGAATATACGAAAAATGATCGACAAATTGTACGAGTCAGTCAGAATGAAATTAAGTACTTCAGACGTTAAAAAAATAACAACGATTATAAAATCCAATAAAGTATGGAGTAAATTTGGGTTAACCGAATCCGAACTGAAAAATATAAAAACTGTAAAAAAATTAACCCGTTTATTGAGGGACTTTGTTTGTCTGGAAGATGGGCAAATCAACTTGTCTTCATGTCTGTACAACTTGCGGTTGCTTATGGGATAAATCAATCGTCCTGAAATACAACAACTAATTGTAGATGCTGAACAAAATTTGCAACTGTTTGGTGAGTTCTGTCAATGTCATGTCATTCTGATCGAGGCATCCTAAGTGCACAAAATAAAAATGGGAATGCCAATAGATAAATAAATAAATAAACAAATAAATAAATGCAATTTAAAACTATAAAAGTAAAAGAAAAGACGATGTAATTTGTAGCTTTCACAGCAACCATGCAAAAAAATTGTCCATGATCAAACCATGAGGATTGGATCCAATAACTGGGTCGCTGTACTATGTAGGGCAACTTACTCCTTTAAAAAAAAATAGACTTGTGGTTGTACTACTAAGTACTAAGTATGAGGTCAACATTTTTAAGGTGCTGTACTCCTTTAAAAATAATGTTAACATCCGCAGTTATATATATTAGCATGACCACAGATGTCAACACTTTTAAGGCGCTGTACTCCTTAAAAAAAAGAAGAAATCTGCGGTCCTCGTATGCTGGGGTTAGTAGAACAACCGCAGATGTCAACGTTTTTGTAAAAGATGGACAGTGCCCCAGTTTTTACTGGGTGTACTTGAGGATGTGATCAGGACTCGAGTTTGAGGGAAGAATCCATAAACTGCACGGGGCTTCAAAATTTTTTTACTGCTGACCAGAATTCAGAAATGTGTATTACAATACCAGAATCAAAATAAGAAACAAATAAGAATAAACTACCGTCACTTATGACGCTTTTATTTGAACAAGCACTGACAGACTTGCTGTCTGATTTATCTTATGTCAAGGTAAGTGTACAAGTTTCATACTTTCATTCAACAGAATTGAAAGATATTTATCAGACTCTAAAAGTCAACATTTGAACAGCCATTATTTTTATTAAAGATATTCTACTACGAAGTTCTGACTGGCAAAAGTGACATCATTACTAGTGCTAAGTGGTATGTATTTGTTTGGCGTTCAGACAACTCATCCATTTGACAACTCGACAGTCTGACAACTTGTCGGGTCAGACATCTCATCCGGTCGGACAACTCGACAGTTTTACAACTCGATGGAGCACCAACACAAGTAAATGGGGTGCGTTTTCGCAGTCGGAACCAATGACTGTTTCGGTTAAACTTGCCAGTGGTTAATCACTGGTCATTGACGGAAACAGTTATTGGTTTCGACCGCGAAAACGGAATGCATCTCCATTACTGACAATGTTCAATGTGCACAAATTTCTTGTATTTATAAATCCTGTATTTCAGTTGGTCTACTTTGACACCAAAGATTTCTACGTTTTTTATTGAATTCACAATAAAGATAAAGTTACTTTTGTATAACTAAATGTACATGCCAACACACAAACATATTTGTAGTGAAAAGGGGAAGCAAAAGATCATGTGGAGGGATCCAGAGAAAGGCTCATAACGGGAATCATTAGGGATTCAACTCCATCTCAAGCAGTTGCGATTTCGGTAAATCATAAGGCGCGGAAGTTCTCAGTGGAATGCACTGCCTTGATTGACAGCTCTGCAAACGACACTCCACTTGCGCATCACCGACAGTCAGTGATTCATCTTTCCTGATTGACATGGTTCAGTGGTATGATAACTTCTATTAACGCCAACTCCATTGAGGAAACTGGAATGTTGAATGTGAATGTTGCATTGGGAATGGAGCCTTATTGGTTACATCTCTGATTTACATTTTTTCAAATTTTGGTCGTGATCTGAAAAATTTTTATGACAGGAATGTCCCGAAGATTTATTTATATTTTCTTTATTTCTATACACTTCTTCACTGGCACAACACTAGACAGAGAAAACTTCTGGGTAATAAAGAGCTAAATATTGGAATTGCACAAAACATATTATTCGAGTCATGCTTTGCCCAATCTCTGGTAGGCATAATAGCCAGTAGCCCTCAGTCACATCGCCGAAACTATAGGTAAAATTTTAGAGGGGGCAACGGGGATCATTTTGTAGGGGGCACTTCTGGCCAATTAAAACTTTACTTTCCGTTTGCACTATTTTCCTAAAGAAGTCCCTTTTCAGTGTTCTCATTTTGTCATTATTTTCCCTTTTATATGGGCCGATGTCACACATATCCTCCTGCCACAATGATTTAAACTCCATCCGTCGAGTTTTCTGGCCAAAAGTCGACTTGTCTGACAGTTGAGTGAACCAGCCGTCGGGTTGTCTGACCGGACGAGTTGTCTGACCCGTCGAGTTGTCAGACTGTCAAGTTGTCAAACGGACGAGTTGACATCCATTTGTTTAACTTTGAAAACCAGTCTAAAGTGAGACAAGGCCCAGCTCACAAGCAGTCTATTGACTGCTTGAGCAATGAATCAAAGTCAACTTTTAGGCTTATCATGTTGTTTTGTGCTGTCATTTTCATTTGTTTAGGATATAAACCACTGGTTACTACTACTACTAGTGTGTCATTTGGCATAAACCTTCTACCAGGTGAGTTCTTCTGGTTGTAATTGTGAAGGTCAGTGAAATGAGTGCTGGGATACTAAGATTTGTTTTATCTCCCATAAGCTGTATGTGTTAATTGTTGGTAAAGAGAAATTGAAATGACCAATTCAACTTTGTGATTGAACGATTTACTCATTCTCCAATAGATAGAGTCCTCATGTGAGTAGAGAAAAAATTACAAGTTTCTAACATTGCGTTAAAATGGTGTAAACTGCCATCGTAAACTTCCAGTACAAAATTTGTCAACATCCAAAACATCTGAAAACATCATTCTGAGAAAAATGGGTCTCTAGATTTTTAGGACTCTATCTATTGGAAATAAGTAGATCACAAAATTTAATTGGTCATTTCCCTTCCTTTTAAGTGGCAACATTATCACCAAAGTGTAGTATAGATCTTTGTCATTTGATTGAAGAATTGTAGGTCACAAGGCACACATTACGCGAACTATCACATGGACATGATGGATTTTGTCATTTTGTGACTAGTCACTGTGCATTTTCATCCCACCTGCTTTTTGCCCATTGCAAGTGGACCACACCATGCATTTTACTTAAAAGATGTTGCCCTAAATCGAAAGGAAATCAATGATATAAGTTTCTGTCAGGTTTGATTGGTGTTCCAACGGAGATTACTGAGCCAGAAGCAAGAGAAGCTTACACAAAAGCTCTGGAAGAGGGAAGCAAGTCAGTACAACGCACAAGGCTTATGTTGGTTGGTCAGGAACGAGTAGGAAAAACAAGCCTGATGAGGAATCTTACATATCAAAGGTACGCTGTAGTGTGTGTAAAAAAATAGTTTAGTCTGTACCAAGCCAAGATGGCTCACCAGGCTGGTGTTTATATCCAATTTCTTTAACATAAAACGACTCAAAATATTTCTGTTCCCCATGGACAGGAAACCAGTCCATCGCAGGTTACTCATCACTTTCACCTGTACCTATTTGTACTCATAGGTGGGGAGAAAAAATTATGATAAAAAGCCTGGCCAGGATTCTGTAAGTTACAGAACTTGAGTCCACCACCCCAGACTGCTCGGTCACGGCACCTTGCACTATTGTGTGTATCTTGCAATAAATAGGTATAGGCCCATAGTGTATTAATTTTCTTTTATCTAAGTTCATTTACTCCAACCCTCTTAAATCCCGGCCTCCCAAATCCTCTTCATGAGGTTGTCTTATTACGGAGAATTGAGGTCTGTAGGCCCAAATAATGATTACCTTTTAGGTTTTCTAGATCAAGGAATGTTGTACTACTACTACTAATAATAATAGTGGCTTCTTATATACATGTGTAATGCTCAAATCCATCACTCAGTGTGCAAATAAAGTGTGAAATGGCATAAGAGTGAGGATAGTGGAGGATTGAGGTCAACTGTAGACAAGTGGGCCTAGTCTGTTAAATATGTCACAGTAGCCGCCGAAAATGCCATTGATTTCCTTCAATAATTTATAAACATGTGTGTAACTTTATGCTTTGCATTGTTGAGATCACTTTTCAAACTTGTTTTGCATTTATGCCTGATGTCCTTTTTGTTTTTAAACCTCAAGCTCACCATTTGCCTCAACACTTGTTATTCTTTGTGCGGACACAAAAGACTACCCCATCCAAACTGCATTACTCCAACGAAATATGGTTCTTGTTCTACAATGTAGGCCAACATATAGGTCCTTAAACTGCATACTGATGAATGATAGATGCCACTGCCAGGGTATCTTTTGAGATGTTCCTTCTTCCCACAGTCTCTCACATAAGAAAGTCTGATTGAAACCCTTATAGACTAGGCCTTTTTGCTAGCATGTGGTCAGTGGCGTAACTAGACATTTTCATTTGGGGGGGGGGCAAGTGGGGGCAAAGATTAAATTTGGGGGTGCCAAAGAAATGCAAGATTATCATTAAATATGTTAACTGATTTATATATTATAAGAATATACTTTTCTGTGATTTCATATGGGGGGGGGCAAGGGTTCTGAGTGGGGGGGGGCAGGCCCCCCCTGCCCCCCCTCTGGTGACGCCACTGCATGTGGTCTCAATCCTCCCATATCCTCTTCTCCTATGTCACTCCACACCAGATTGTTTGGACTTGGATAAAATTGGAAGGCCTAACCCTGAGATAAGCAATTGTTATTTGGGCTGACAGCCCAAGTCCTTCTGAATCCGTTACTTTGGTAATTGGATATAGAAGGATTTGGGAGTGTAAGTGTCACACAAAGAAAAAAAAACCAACATTCCTTGCGACGAATTTAACGAGCGCTGAAGTCATCCCACGCCTGACCGCTTTCGCAAGCTTTCACACGACACCAAGTAAAAATGTGACCACGTTCCATGAGACGAGAGTACAGACTTAGCTGGTTACCACTGAACTGTAGAGTTTTTGTTCTTAAACAGCACTAGTACCAGTTAAATGATGACGTATGTCGCGTGTGCACAGTGTGTCGCGGTAAAAAATAAACCATGTAAACATTCTTCAAAATGGCTGACACTCGCGAAGACGTTGGGGAGTCCATTCATAATACTATGCCCGTAATATCCTCCAAAAAACGACCCGCGAAGACATCAACCAAAGACAAGAGTAAGAAGGCCAAGAAATCTTGGTGCTACGAGGAAACGATTGCCTTGGTACACATTATGGAGAAGGAAACCACCCAATCTAAAATGGATGGTTTGACCCACAACGGCTGAAGGTTCTTCACGCATGCGTGTTAATACCGCTTTCGCGAGGATAAACAACGGATCGTTTCACACGAAGGTTTGACTAGATTCCTTGCGAAAAATTACGCTAGCGTTACATTTTGTCGGAGGTCGGGACCTACTACAAAATTTTGCAAGGTTTGCGAAAATTTCGCAAGGATTGTAGGCGATGTAAAATATTACTGTCCTTTCACACGAAGCCCAATTTGTCATTTTTAACAAAAAATTGAAAAATTTCGCAAAGAATGTTTGTTTTTTCCGTCGTGTGAAAAGGGCTTAAGGGCCTTGTCACACGAGGCAACTTTTACAGGCAACTTGGAGGCAACCAACTGCAGTGCATTCTACAGGACCACTTCGGTAGCACATGAGTCATTTTCAAACAATGTCTTACGATCCCTAAGAAAAATAAGTGGACATTCAGTGTGAATGCCTTTTCTTCTTGATAATTGCCTGGTACTGGTTGACTGTAAATTGCCTCAGGTGACAAGTGGCCCTACGGGTTCAGATTCCTCCATACCTAGTGTAGTTAACTTTTTTAAACAGTAGTTGGTTGAGATGACATGGCGCATTTTATTTTTATGGTGAAAAAGGACTAATGAAACTAATGTTCACTTGACAATCTAAAGTTAAAAGTGCGGTTTTCTTTTTCTTCATTTGTAGTTTCAACAGTGAGGAGCCTTCAACTGAGGGGATAAACACAGAATCACTATGCACCATAGATGTCACTCATGCCAAGGGCTGGATTCTCCATGGTGAAAGAGGTGAACAACACTTGAGAGTTCTCTTCAGACTTTTGATGTTTCAGGCTTGCTTTTCATTATACTACATGTAACTGCCTTTGAATTATAGTCTTGGGTCAAACTGAGTTACAGTCATCACAACAAGCACTCATGAATTACGAGTTGTCATGAACCCCTATTCACCGTCATCAGTGATTTACCTTTGTCATATACATGTATCAATAAACCCAACAACATTTAATTTGTACTAAAATGCTAAATACTATACAAATACTGAATGCATGTGAGTGCAGTGTCACAAAAGTATAGTTACTCAGTGAAATCTGGCTGGTCCATTTCACTCTTGCCACAATGGAAACACCAAATTTCACTGAGTGACTATATTCTGCATAATGCACGAACTAATTAACGCATTCAATAATTATTTTATAACACTCCCACACATGTAATAAAAAAAACAAAAGAGACCTTTAAAAATCCACCTAACACTTTGAATGTGGATGATTGAATGTGAAAACTAACTTTGTCCGCCGTGACATGATCTCAATAGGGACGAAGGAGCAGGGAAATAATACTTGCAAAACGACGTTGCTGCGAAGCGACCTTAGTCTCCAATATTTATCAACATCGAGACTCGGGCCAGTAATACAGGGCAAAATAAAGTATGACACATGTCTAGGGCTCTCCGATTCAGTATATAAACACACATGTCTACATATACATGCACATCAGTGAAGGGTCAATGTTGTAGACAGTTCCTGATAGACGCAATCTTTACATGCATGCTTAGGTTTTGGCTTTGAGCAACCTCAAGCATTCTAATTTTGCTGAGCAGCTAAGTGATTCACTGACTAATCATGCAAGGAATTTGATAAAACTCCCATGTGCCATACGCTTACACAGTTGTGAAGCTATGGGGGTTTTTTCTAATTGTTATATGGAACTTACAACTTCCGTTTAACTGTTTGACCGTTTCTATCGATTTTATACATGAATCAAAAAGGAAACAAAAAGACTAGTTCTTGAGATGGAATGCTACAGTCTTGAAAGCTGTTTTTATTGTCAACAACCTCATGAAAAATCTGTCGTGCCGGTTGCCGGTAAAAAGCGTTTAGCTATCCAGTCACACAAACATGAGCACCCCTATGATTATTAGGCAACACACGCCCACACATACACAACTTAGGAACACCTTACCCCTTATTATTTGGCTAACAATGTGCCCAAAGTTAAGATCTACAGGTACACATATTGATAATCATAAATTATGTGCCCACACATACATGAACAACGCACTTGGGGCACACCTGGTCCCTATCAAGATTGGGTTAAAAACGTGCCCGAAATTAGGGTCTATTAATATCAAAATCATACAATTTAAAGTATGTCAAGTAAGTTGCTAAGTTTGACCTTGGCACATAACGGTCCGAAGTAGCCCCTGTGGTACATCAGAGCACTTGTTACAAACGCATGTTAGTAACCGTAAGGATAATCAAAAGGATTACAAATTATTTAGCCTGAAAGTCAATAACTTTACTGGAAAATGCTCTAACCTGAAATTTGCTGTGTGAATCCTCTTAAAAAAGCTCACATAATGACAACCATAAATCTGTAAATACAAGGGTGGTGCAAAAAGGGAGATAGTGGCAGGTGATGAATTTTTGAATAAAAACTTAGACCAAATAAAAATCATCCACTCATGTTGAAAGACTGTGACAAAGTGATCTAAGCTACACATCTCTCACCAAGTGTGGTCCCCAGCCATTTGAAAGCTGTGCCCATTGGTTAAAAATTCCTAACCCCGCACATTATTGAACAGCTAATAGTTGGTAACGTTCCAGGGAAGTAAAACAAGCTAAAATTTGTTTACCCGTTAAACAGTTAAGGGTTTATGCATCCAATCCCGACTATCTATACAGTGTTAAACATTGTTAAACAATTTGTTATGTAGTTTCCCCAAAGTTTTGACCACAAAAAGTGATAACCCTTTTCTGTTTATTAATCTTCTACTTTTATTTCTGTTTAAATGCGCCTTTGAATGTCACACACATAAAGTGCGCTTTACAAATGCTGTATTATTAAATGTGTCTTTATACACACTGTTATAACTATCATTATATCCGTTTACCTCTGACATTCTGCAGATGACCCTGTCAGCTTAAAAAGTGAATTTGTGGAAAGTGTGGCTAAAGAATGGGATCAAAACATGCAGAGTAATGTTGCTGAGAAGTTCAACAGAGAAATTAATGATATGATGCAGGTTAGATATGTTCTTTTGTCTTACTTGTTTCTTTTTTTTAAATACCAAAATCAGGCTGTTTGAACACTGTCACTTAGACACCTATAAACCATTTCAGATTATGGTTAAATAAAGAATTACAAAAATAACCAGAAATGCTCAGGATTTGTGTTGTGTTTGTAATAAAAGTTCTGTCATGGTCAATGTTTTGTTATACCTCATATTTGTTTGCAGCGAGCATTTCATGGTGCAGTGGGCTCTCCTAATATGGTGAGTCCTCAAAATACAACAAGTCCTGAAAATGCAGCAAGTCCTCAAAGTGCAGCAAGCCCTCAAAGTGCAGCAAGCCCTCAAAGTGCAGCAACTTCACAAAGAGTGAGCTCTGAAAGTGCAGTGGCTCCCAAAGATAAGCTAGAACCAGCCATTGCAGAAGGTAAATTATGTATTTCTGTTTACATTTAAGTATATAATTTCTTCTTACCCTTGCACCGTAATTTTTTTTACATTCTTTATCCCCATTGCAAAATTAACTTGTATCTATTAAATACAATTAGGTAGGTTTTTTTTTTTTTTGGGGGGGGATACAGGTTTTGGAACAGAAAGGTGTTCTTTGGTGTGGTATTGTCACATATAAAAGCCTGACATATTTGCCTGATGTTGACCTCTTTTCCAACCTTGCCAGAAAATTTAATGATTGCCTTGTTGTTCTGAAAATGTTTTACAATAATTTGTATGATTGTACTTAATACCTCTCAGTAAGACTCAAAACAGCCTTAATTTCTTTTATTCATGGCCTTAGGTCCGGGGTCTGCCAGAGAAGTCACGCCAAATCCAATTGATCCTAAAATCACTGATGCACTAACGGCAATAAGACAAGGATACTTGTCAGGGTGTAGCCAAGATGAGCAAGTACTTCTCAGCATCTGGGACTTTGCTGGACAGGATTTGTATTATACAACTCATCAGGTAAATGTGACTAGTTGTGCATCACTGCCACCATTTCTTGTATAGGAATTTTAAAGAATCAGCAGGCCCTTGACATAGATATCACCTGCCTTTTAAATGAGTGCTTAGGAGGCTTTAAACTGAAGGGTTTGCCTCTACATTGTCACAGGACTTGTTTCAGGGGCGTACTATAAAAGGTGGTCTATAACATGCTGTCGTACTGCCAGACAGGGTACAGGGATTTTACATGCGGGCAATTTACAAAAAGCTGATGCCTACTTGCAATACGTATATCCTTTTGCAGAGTGTTAGTGCTGAGGCTTCTAGTGCACTGGACTCAAGTCAAGGGCCCACTGTCATGGAACTGCTTAAAACCTTGCAATACGAGTGACCGCGTGTTTTCATTATCGCGCCTAGGATGTTCAGTCAGCAACTGACACTATCAAAGCTCCGCCCCCCTTTCCCAAGGAATACCAGTGCGGAAATCAACTCTTTGCGGGAAGTTGATGAACACCATCTGGCAAAAATTCAAGTCTGTAATGTAATTCATTCACTGATAAAAGCTTGAGTGAATGACAGCTTCAAATACCGCAAGTGCCCCTTTGCTAAGGCTATAGCGCACAAGGCAATGGGAAATCCCCTGTGGGTCACTGAATTGCTCGGTTGTTTTTGCTCGGCCTGGGTGAACCAATAAATCAAGGCCACTCAAACTTTTCAATTTGTTTCTCGAGCGTATAATGAAGAAAGTCAGGAAAAATTAGATTTTTACAAAAGTAATCAGCGGAGTAATTAAAAAAAATGTAAAATTTGGCAATTAGTGACTGTCATCAATGGCATTGCAACAACAATTACCAAGCACATGTGCTTACAAGGAATAGATTACTGGCCCAAATTCTGTGTCACATGTAGCATCTTTTATTGGTCTGATTTTTGCTTGGCAGAAAATTGCTAAGCAATATTTTTTGCTGACAGCTTTATGAAATTGGGGTGCCCTGGTGTTGTAAAATTGTGGTTTCAGGTCCCAGTGGGTCATAGCACTTGAGTCCTTGAGCAAGACACTTAACGATAATGAGTCTATTTGCAAGTCACTATAACTTGATTATCTCTCTGTACTGCAGACTTTTCTGTCTTCCAGAGCTGTCTATGTTGTTGTGTTTAATCTCAGCCATGATCTGGAAAAACCCATCCCTGGAACTGGAACTGTGAGTAAAACATTTCTTAAGAACTCAAGTCTTGAGTGCAAATACATAAAATAGTGACCTGTGTCACAGGATCTGACCTGTTTTTCTTTACTCTGAAAGTTGATTTCTTTCTGTTATTCACATGTAGAAGTAGTAGTCAAAGTATATACCCATATTTTCTGTCATTTTTTAAAATTTATTTTAGTTTTGAAAGAGTTTTACAGATAATGGTCATATGAGGGGAGGTAAAAAAAGGTTTTATACAAAAACATATTTTATTTCAAGATAAAAGTGCAGGATTCATTTATTTTGTCTTGATATTTATGATTAAAAAGTCGCATCCCCTTCAAGTGATCCCGTGGCTGCCGCTTCCCAGGTTGTATCGTAAACTTGGGTGTGATCCCTGGCTACACGGCAGTTAACGGTTGCATGGCTTCTGACTGGCACCCCCGAACAAAGATATTGACTAATAGGGAGACCGCCAACATAGGGCTGGATAGCTCAGTTGGTAGAGCGCCGGTACGTTAATCCGGAGGTCGTTGGTTCAAGTCCCGCTCCAGTCAATTTTTCTTTGTTCAAACCCAAATTGTTTTGTCTTATAAGTTTTTACAATAAACCATCTCCACCATAAACATGATTAATTTTTGTGGGTTGATTTAACAGTTTAACCCATATGTTATGTTTGCATCATTTTGGTAAAACTTGTTTTTAAAGTTCAAATCTTTCAAGGCTTTCAATCTACAATTTATCTGAAGTGCATGAAACAGTTTGCTTAATTTTAGTACATCAATAATTGTTTAAAAGCATTGTATATATTTATCATTTTGTCTCATGAATGAGAAGACTTCATGTGAAATGACTCCAATACAGTACTTGGACTTCTGGATGCGATCCATCTACACATATACCAAAGAAAATACCTCCAAAACCAAAAACAGATTGGAACAGAAATCTCCACCAATATTTATCGTTGGAACTCACAGAGACAGTGTTGGAGGGGCAGATTTGCCCGACAGCAAACGGAAAAGACTGGTAGGTTTCTATGCTGAAGGGTGATGCAACTTTTCTTGAATGAGGGGTAACAGCGTGTAGGTGGCCGAGCAGTCTAGTGCATAGAACTGAAGCTCTGGTGTTCTCAGAGTGTGGGTGCTGGTCCCAAGTATGATACTTTATGAGACTATAATTCTGGCTTTCAGTCCCGCTGATGTTGTGGCAGCAATATCAAAAGAGAAACCTTATCTGATCTCAACCGCCATGCATACAACCATGCTGTAGATGCAAACCCAACACACACCAGATGCATACTTGATGCGTACCATATGTGTACAAACTGTCCCCTTGTGCCCCCATGCACAAAACATAGTCTGGTTACCAGCAAAATTACTATTAGGACTAATTGTTCAGAAATAGTTGATAAACAAACTTGTCCGACCAATGGCTGCTAATAATTTGGTTAAAAAGGAAAACAGACTGGACAGAATTTAAATTTTCAGCACTTTTTAATTGATGGTAAATTTGTATCAGGGATACAGTACGCAACAAACATTGGTATATGGGTAAAACATATAATTTCTTTGTACCTTATGCAAATTTGAAATCTTTGGAAAAGGTTGCAGTACCTGCTGTTAAGCAATATAAGATTGGAACTGCCTTACTGCTTGGTGGTCTAGTGGGATGATATCTTCTCCCTGCCAGATTGGTAATAGTTGTGGGTTAGAATCCTACATCAGTGCATGATTGAAAAACATCAATAATATTTTCAGCAACCCCTGTCAAAAGGTGATCTTTATCCCCCCCCCCCCCCCCCCCCCCCATTGGCGCACAGTGCAGTTGGTTCCCTCTAAAGTTGCTTGTATAAATTTGACTCTTGTGACTGTAGGGGCCTATGCTCGCTTCAATACTAATACAATTTGAATGGCATTAAATTACAGATAAATGAAGTATTTACAAGAATCAGGAAAGAGATCCACAACAAGCCTTACTTCAGATATGTCGTCACACATTTCTACGCAATAGAAAACTCTCTGGGCCACTCCAACGAGAAGGTATGAATTGTTAAAAAGAATCTTGATGCTGAAATGTATCAAACTTTTACGCCAGTTTCAATCTGATGTTCATAAAACAAACAGTGAAAATATTCTAATTAAAGCACTGTCTGATTCAATGCCTAACATTTTATTTGGCAAAAGTGATTTATCAAAGCAGACTGTTGCACTTTTCAGATCAATGATGTAAAGAAAATATTTTTTTTTTATATTGAACGTGTCACAAAAAAATGCATATATTAATGTAGAAAATGGCTGGAAAATAATAATATTGTACTAATGGGTTTATTTTGTTTTTATGAAATAGATTGGGAAGCTAAGAGAGCACATACAAGAAATCATAAGTAAAGAACCATACATGGGAGAGAAGATTCCAATACACTGGCTGCAGTTTGATAAAACCAAACTTGAAGAAGTTTCTAAGTGCACTGACCATGATGGAACTCCTGTGTTGACGCTGAATGAGGTAATAGATTTTGCTGTTGTGTGGTGAACATGACTCCATTAACACTGTCAAACCACCCGTAACCCATCAAAATCCAACTTAACCATGCAGCCCTAGACTATCAAAATCCAACTTAACCAGCCCTAAACCATCAAAATCTAACTTAACCAGCCATAAACCATCAAAATCCAACTTAATCCAACTTAACCATGCAGCCCTAGACCATCCAAATCCAACTTGACCATGCAGCCCTAGACCATCCAAATCCAACTTGACCATGCAGCCCTAGACTATACAAATCCAACTTAACCAGCCATAAACTCCCCCCCCCCCCACAGTAGTGTGGTGGGGGTCTACGAACGAATACTTACCTGTAGAGCACACTAGTATTTGCATATTTCCCAATACCGGCAGGATATTTCGCTAAGAGTTTACATTATATAGCGCCCTCCATCGCCCTACCCATAGTGCCCCGCGGCGAGTAGCCTCGTGACTCTTCCTTTTCTCTTGCGTTTACTAACTTAACCGTCAGTCATCGAGAAGTGGGGAAGGGGGGAGGGATGCTCTACAGGTAAGTATTCGTTCGTAGACCCCACCACACTACTGTGGGGGGGGGAGTCTACTTCACTCATACATTACCTGTAGAGCACACTACTATTTGCATAGACTCGCACCGAAACCCGGTGGTGTTATTAATGTTATTTATGAGATTCAGACAGATTATAGAACCATTATTTCTAAATGAGTGTAATGTTTCAGATTTTTTAAAAATCTAAATCCCGGCCCTTCGATTGTTATAAATATAGGAAGGAAATAAGCATACTACAAATAAATGCATGTACGAAAAAATGTAAACAATGGATGCTTGCTGGTTCATCAAAAACCGAAAAGTTTCTGCAAAGTTTAGCACCAATTTTTGTTCCAAGCCAAAAATAAAAGGTTTCTACGATGTACTTGAAAGATTTAACAATAAGAAAAAACATTCAGACCCAGCGTACACAAAACGGACTTAACTACGACCATTTGACCAAATTTGACTGCGTTATAGATTTGATCGATGTTTCGAATCAACTGCTAAGTCTTTAGAATATAGACTTCCTAGACAGAAGACTGTAATAAACCAAAATCACGGCGTCAGTCTAAACCATTTGGTCAATTTTTGGTAAGAAGTAGACTTTGAAGGTTTGAAACGGAAACAAACCTTTAGTTACAGGCTAGACTTTAAAATAAAAATGTTCTCTCGTCTCCGATAGAGTTTCTCATCAATAGTATTTCAACCCAAACGGGTGTAACAATCACCTGCACTATAGCCACAATCTGGAAAAGCTCTACTTCTGTATAGAGTCTATCTGTGTTTGATATCTTCGTTTGGTATCTCCTTCATCAACGATGACAGTGTCTTTAGGCGCGGCCTTCCGGCTCGGGCGGCGGCTCCTCTCTCTTGTTCTTCGATATTGAAGTATCTGTTTTGATTCAGCGTAGACATTTTGACTATGGCTTAAAGTCAACTTGGTCCTGCTTATCAGTGTAAGGCGTTGAACAGGAAAGACGCCTGAGGTACCATCGGGGAGTGACTGTGACCTCCGCGTACAGCGAATGTAATATCACTCAGGACTAGTTGTCAACTACTTCAGACAAGTCATGTAATTACACACTAGCGGCTTCACATAACGCCCAAGGTTTTAAAGACCAAGGCTGAAATAATGTTGATATGAAGTCATCAAATGAATGTTAAAAGGCCTAACATTGCAATGTCAGCAATGCATTGTTTTGTTATCATGTGCTCAGAGCACGCGGGGTGGGCGTTGGTTTGTGCACGGCAGGCTTAGAGATTGATCACCTCTTTCTTATCGTTTACATCTTCATTGGGTTACCAATTTGTGAGTATAGTGACAGACAGCTAAAACCGACCCACGTGAAAGGTAACAGACTACGATGCCTTCAGCAGCCCTATTTTGCCACCTTTGGGCTGGACAACAGTGACGTAACTACATTTGGAGGAGGGAGGCAATGCTTCTGAGCCAGGGGTTTCTTACGGTAATAAAAACAGTAGACATTTTTCAATTTCCCTCAGTTCTTTTGCTTTATAATGAAGCGAGGCATGAGTATTGAGTACAACCAGCGTTGATTACCATACGCTGCATCTTTATGCAAATACATATGGTGTTGTATACCACGTCACGGCATTAATAGGGAAAATATTTTTCGCTTCGGGGAAAAAAATTTAATTACTGTTCCTAGGATTGCCTGAAACGAAGAGAGACTGAAGATAAAGTTGGTGCTGTGAGTACTTCAAGATGATATCACAAGCTGCAGTAGCGGTGAGTAAATATCACCCGGATCCGTCATACGTCATCACTCAGTAAATTTAGCTTACGCTAAGGTCTAGTCTGTACAAAACACAAGACCTCGACCCTACTATAGTGCTTGTACTCTTCTTGAAGGTGCATGCCCTTTGGTCAGAGGAAAGTGTTAACATGACTATGACAGGTGTCGAAATAGGGCGTGAGGGCGGGCATCTTCTTGTGACGTGCCTGCATCGCCCTGGGCTGGAGGGTTTTAGGCTGTTCACGACGAGGCAGCACGTCGCATAAAGTAGACACTGGAGTGCCATCTTTGATTGTACAGCTTCGACATTAATGCATTAAAGCAGATGAACAAAGATGGGAAAATTGAGGTTGGACGAGTGGAATGGAGACTTAGACATGGTGTTAGACATACTGGGAATCAGAAGTCGGAAATAGAGAGATGAGATAACTCAGTACATGGGGACGACCTAAATGAAAGAGCACAAAGATGTAACCTCTGGGTCGATACACTCCAGGAGACCGAAAGTTAAACATTCCAGGACAGTGCGTTAGATTGAGAGATTGGCTAGCACAATTCGGATAGAGCTTACAAGATGTGGTGCTACCTTGGAGACATTTTCATCCATTTTTTTAAAATAGATTACATTGATAGAAATATGGGGGAGGGTTTGCACACTTCGAGATTACTCCCAACACTAGTTGTGATACGTAGAAGCACTTGTTGTCAACCACGTTGGTTGTTAGTAAACTATAATGGCGGCAATCGGTTCAGTCAAACTATAGCGTAAACGAAAAAATGTAAATAAAAACAAACAATATACTAGATCTTTGCTCAGCAACTTAAGTCGGGAACTATTACAGACATTGGTCATTAAATGGCATTTTAACTGAGTGATAAACTCTTTCTGCTTAACTAGTAATATTCTATGCTTCCTGTCTGCCCTCTTCGGAAACTAGGTCCTGCTCACTGTGACAGCGCCTGCTAACCGTTACCATTATAGGTAGCTCATATCCGCAGATTGAATCCGGAGGGCTGCTTTATATTCTTGTGCTGTTTCAATCTTAGTTCAATACTAGCTTATGGCGCACTCAGCAATAGCTAAAAAGTGGTCGATAGAAAGTTTATTTTTGTTCTACTCTGTCAAGCAAAATGCGAACACTCGAGAGAGAAATAGAGGAAGGAACAAATCTCTTTTTCTCCGGGGTAGTGTTCCATCAATACATATACAGGCAATAAGTATAACATAAATTGCAATGGAAGGAGAGTGTAGTGTTAGATATAAGATCCCCCCCCCATGTTCACAAATCATTGTTATGGTTACAGGAATGACGTAAATTATCAAAACTTCTTTTTTTTTAGTTCAAAAAGTCCAGGATCAGTCTGTTCGTGACTGCTTGGTTCTGGCTTACTTCCGGTTAATCAAATAAGTAGTTCAGTGATACAATAAGTTCCGATCTACACAGATCTATGAAATTTTTTTAAAATGACTTGCTAAGAAGAACAAAACTGAAGTTTATGTTTTTTCGGAAATAAAAAAATGCCTGTCACGTATTTTTGTTATTGGAGACTGTTTTGACGGTATAGCACTTGAGGCTGCTGAATGATCAACTTTCCCAGAAAACAGTTCTCTAAGTTCCCAGCTAAATCAACTGCGTTGTATTCAGAACACGGAGCTGAATGGGGAGAATAATAGTTCATGACAAGCAAAAAAAGCGCATCCGAAAAAGTGTCTCATCGAGGAAACAAGGTTCAATAGAAAACAATTAAAGCGGAATAATACCGCAACCTTTCACTCACTGCAAAGGAATATTTCTCCAGTACATAATTGCTGAATAATTCTACTACTTACCTATTTTCAGTAACGTTTTTAAAAGGAAGTTTGATTCCGAATTTGTCAGATTTGGTTATTTATGGAATGCTCACACCTTAGCTTTCAACATTATTCGAAATTTGCCAATTTTTAAACATTCTTTAAGCAAGGATGAGAGAACATCTGGCTTGTCTGGATTGTTTAATACACGTGAACCCAATCAGAAATCGGAGCAAATAAATCCTATCTGAATGATGCTGTAGCTTCGCCTTATGGCGGTTTTTTACACCCATATACTCCCAATTAATGTGATTGTGAAGTGTTGTTTATTTATTTTTCCTGCCGAATTCCCCAAGAAGTTGGGTCAGCATATCAAGCACAGGTTCCCCAAGAAGTTGGGTCAGCATATCAAGCACAGGTTCCCCAAGAAGTTGGGTCAGCATATCAAGCACAGGTGTAAATCTTGAAATAATTGTTGCTTTTGGTCACAGATTAAGATTTAACTATACACATTGTAAACTTCCTTGACACTAATCATTCAACACATTATGTGTAGGCCTACATAATATATACGTTTCTGTCATTGCCGAAAATCCAATGGCTATACATTTATTTTATTTTTTTATGTGAACAGGTAAACTTTTATTACATTGAACACTTCCACAACACGGGCTTTAACAAAAAACAAATTGCCTAATTCAGCCTTGCAATGTACTGAGCCACAATGGTTACCCATTCTTCTGCAAAGTGATGGTAAACATACTGTGACGCCATGGCCAGACCGCGATCTATTTGAATGAAATCCAACTCCGTAGAGCCACTTTGAATCGTTTTTTGCTAAGTTCTTGTTAAATGAATAATTCAGTTAATTCCAAACCTTTGGTTAATGGGTAATTGGCAGACATTTAATATCTTAACAGTCTCTGAAGACATCTACACCTCCAGGGACATTGAATTGCACAATTTAAAGGCTCACGGATCGTTGCTGGCAGATAAAAGCTCCAACTCTTAAACACCTGTCCTTAGCCTACTGTACAAAATAAACGCATCTTACATACAAAATTATATTTTTTATTATAAAATACTTGTACATCAAATTAGTTTATTTACCTTTCATATTCCATTTATACTATTTAATAATGAAACATCGAAACACCACCAAAAAGCCGAAAACCCTTTTACTGATTTCTGAAGAAATAATTAAAATGTGAAATAGAGACGAACATTCCAGCTGTCATCAGTATTATTTTCATTTCTTACTAAGAATTCCCTGGCATTTCTCCCACAGCGTCGCCGTCTAAGAACTATCTAGACACTTTAGACAGAAAGATAGCTCCCCCAGAGAGACAGTGGAAAGAGGTTTAAGATTTAAGACTTGGGGTGTTCCAATAGAGATTGGGGCAGATTGCCCAAAGACTCTCAAATGTCTGAGATGTGCTAGCATCACTGACGTCTCGTCTATAGTCAGTTTCAAACCTTTTTCCTTTGTTAGTTTTCTTCCTCTCCTTTTTTTCTTCTTCTTCTTAAAGGAAGGGCACGCAAACCCCAATTTTTTTTTATTTTTAAATTTTTTTTAGCGGACCCCGCCGACGTAAATCACACGTAAGGGTATGCGCCGTCTCGGAAACCCCGCCCGTCGGAACGCAAGCGGCCGAGGGGGGGGGGGGGGGGGGGGGGGAGGAAAACATGATTAGCAGTTATCAGTGTACACAGAATATGGAACCAAATCTACAGTGCCATTATCAATGTGGGAACTCACCTATAATCGGGAACTCCCGGGTTGGTGAAAATCCTGCTCTTGTGAGGCAGCCGCCGTCAAGACTGTTCTTCCGGCTCTGCCCTCGGTCTGTACCACGTCCTTCAGGTAACAATCGGTGAATGTGTTGGGCGTCTTCCATGACGCAGCCTGAATGATGTCACCTAAAGATACCCCCTTAAAGAAAGCCCAGGACGCAGCTGCGGCCCGGATTTCATGGGCCCCAACATTCCCCGCCGGCGGTCCACTTGTATCCGACCGGATCGCTGTCACAAGCCAACGGGCGATGGTGTCTCGGGACGCCGGCCGATGAGGCGGAATCGCGGTGACGAACAGTTGCGAATGTAACGCCCGCAGTGCTTTCGTGCGATTAACGTACCATTTGAGTGCCCGAACCGGGCACCAAAGCTTGTCGCTCGGGATCGACGAGAACGCCTTGATATCCGGCGTGAAGTCACTGGATTGGTTTTTCGTGAGGAAACCGGCCTTCGGGATCAGTCGGACACCCCCTGGTTCCCACCGGATGTGACCCGCTTCCGTCGTCAGGGCGTGCAGTTCACTGCGTCGTCGTGATGTTGCTACTGCTAGCAAAAAGGCCGTCTTGACGGACAAGTGCAATAGGGACGCACTGCCCAAGGATTCAAAGGGTGGTTTCGTTAGGGCGGACAATACCCTGAAGAGGTCCCATGAGGGCACAAGTTTCCTGCATGGAGGGCGGGAAACAAACATGCCCCTGACCAGCTGGCCGAGCATCGGGTTACTGGAAATGGATGTCCCATCCGGGAATCCATTGTGGATGGCCGCAATGGCCGAGCGATAATTCTTTATGGTGCCCGCGGCCAGGTTATCGTCAAAGAGATACACCAAGAAATCGGCCACCTCCCCTACAGATGTATCGGGAGGATGCAGAGATCTCCGTCCACACCATTGATAAAAATGTCGTACCCGGCTTGCGTAGACCTGCCGGGTAGACTCTCGGCAGCTGCATGCCGCAATTGACGCAGCTCGCTCTGAAAGGCCTGCTGAGCGGAACAACTTCGTGATAATGCCCAGCAGGTCAGGTGGAGATCGTGGGGGGCTGGGTGCTGGAAGCCCGAGCCCGGTTGGAATAGTAGGTCCTCTCGTTGTGGGAGGATCACAGGACGATGGACCAGTAGCCGGGTCAGCCGCGTGAACCAGGGCTGACGGGGCCAGAACGGAGCGATGAGAAGGACCTTGCAGTCCTCCTGCTCCACTTTGGTGATCACCCTGGGGATTATTGAGATAGGGGGAAAGGCGTAGGCCAACAGTCCTCCCCACCCGAACGTCAGTGCGTCCACCCGCCACGCATTGGGGTCGGGGCCCCGTGCACAGTAGGTTGGGAGTTGGTGGTTGTCCCGTGACGCGAACAGATCCACGTGTGGACGGTCGATCAGCCGAAAAATCGACTGAACGACTTGAGGCAGGAGCGTCCACTCTGTCGGACGGATCCACCCCCTGGAGAGCGCATCGGCCGTGATGTTGTCTTCCCCGGGGAGGTGAACGGCCGAGAGCGTGACCCGGTTCCGCAGGCACCAGTGGAGGATTTCCAAAGTGTGTGCGCAGAGAGAGGCAGAGTGTGTGCCCCCTGCCGATTTATGTAGGCCACTACCGTGGCGTTGTCGGATTGGACCAGCACTGCCCGACCCACTACCGACGATCGGAAGCGCTCGAGCGCGTTGGCGACGGCCAACAACTCGAGGGTGTTTATGTGGGTGCCCTGATGTCCGGGGCCCCAGCGGCCCGCAACTTGTTGTGAGTGGAGGGTGGCCCCCCAGCCTGACAGAGACGCATCCGTCGTGACTGTCAGGGCCGGACAAGGTCTGCGGAACGCACGGCCCCCCATAAGGTTGGCTGGGTCCCGCCACCATAACAGGTGTGGCCTCAGCCAGTCTGTGATAGGGACCAGCAGCTCGATGCTGTCCCGGTTCGGCCAATAGACCGCCAGGAGGTGCAGCTGAATCGGCCGCATACGGAGTCTGCAGTAGTCGACTACGTCCACTAGACTCGCCATGAGGCCCAGCAGCTTGAGCCAGGCTCGAGCTGGGGCCACCGTATAATCGAGGAAAATGTCCACACATTGATAAAGGTTGCTCAATCGCGCCCCAGACGGGCGCGCAAGCCCGTTGCGAAGGTCGAGCGCCGCTCCCAGGAACTCCGGGAATTCGGAGGGGAGCGGGTGAGATTTTTCCCAATTGACTAGAAACCCGAGGTCGGCCTGTAAATTCTAGCGCCGACGCTGTTGATGCGCGGGAGTCCCCCACGACCAACCAGTCGTCCAGGTAGGTAAAAATTGTGACCCCCTGCCTTCGCAATGCCGCCCCGACCACTCGCACGATCCGGGTGAACACCCGGGGAGAAGTGGAGAGGCCGAACGGGAGCACCGTGAATTCGTAACGGGTTCCCTGATATTGGAACCGAAGGAATTCCCAGTGCTCCCGCCGGACGGGGACATGAAGGTACGCATCCTTCAAGTCTAGGCTGGCTGCCCACGCTGGCGTATGGATAGACTCCAGGATAATTTTGAGAGTCTCCATACGGAAGCGTCTGGGGCTTGAGGTTGAGGACCGGCCGCCACATGTTGACCTCCTTTTTGGGCACCAAAAGGAAGGTCGACATGAAGCCCAGCGGCGTCCCCCCAGGCGGGAGGACGCGCACCGCCCCCTTCTCGATGAGGGAGTGGATTTCCCCCTCGAGGGACCGGCGCCTGTCCGGGTCGGCTGGAACTGGCGTCGGCCGGACTAACATGGCCGACGGGGTGGGGGGGGGGGGGGGGCGCGTAAATTCGAGCGCGTACCCGCGCTCGATGGTGTCGAGCACCCACCTGTCGGCCGTAACCCCAGCCCAGGACCCTGCAAAGGCTCGAAGACGGCCCCCCACGGGTCCGATGATGGGGGGCCGCCACGAGACTGGGAAGTCACTTCCGCCAGCCCCCGGGGTAGCGGGGGGCTGACGTCCGGGCGCCACGCCCCCCAAAGGGGCGCTGCTGTCCGGAATATGGCTGATCAGGCTGGGGCTGGGGGGCACGCACGTTTTGCGAGATTTCGGCCCGAGTCCGAAACCCGCCACGTGCGGCCTTGAATGGCTTGCGGCGCGGAATCGTGAACGATGCCTTGCCTTTAGCCTGTGGCGCCCTGGCTGTTGAGGCAGATGGCTTCTTGAGATTGATCTTTTCTGTGGTCTTCAATCGTTTCGCCTCTGCCTCCATGAGCTCTTCAAACTTGCCCGCAAAGAGGTCGACGCCCTCCAATGGTAGAGCCTCGAATCTCTTGCGTGCGCCCGGTGACGGCAGGAAGAGTGCATCAAGCACATTTGCCCGCCGAGCCGATGTTGCAAGGGTCGCCACTCGAGTAAACTGTTCGAGAGTCGCCCGAAGGCCCTGATCCAGACAATGGAATGCCATGGTCAAGAGATCGGCCGGAACGGACGTATCGTCTTCACACCCGGAAGCAAGATACTCCGTCAGGAGAAGTAAAAAGGACGTCGCCTGCATTCCGGAGCGTGATGCGCTATCGAGCTTCTTAAGGGTCTCCTCATGCTTGTCCCTGACCTTATCGGGAAAAGAGCGTTTGGACGCCGAAGCCCCGGCATCTGCCACCAGTTTATCCTTCACTGCCTCGGGAAGGGCCAGCGCGGTGAAGAATTTCTCATAGTCCGTCTTCGGGAACCGGTAGTACTCCGTGAGGCGTGCCCCCTGGGGGCGCCACTTGGAGGCCGACATGACCGTTTGGATACGGTCGACACAGACCTGATCTAGGGGCAACTCTTGGAAGGTTTTGTCTGGTCCTTGAGTCGTCCCGGTCCGTTGTATAAACAACTTCTGGGCAGGCTGCACTGAGTCCTCAGTGGCTGGTAGTTGCAGTACGCGCACCATATCACGCTGAACCAAGCGTAGTTCGGTCTCCGTGATTGACAGGCGCTGCATAGGGACAGTGGCTGGTAGTTGCAGTACGCGCACCATATCACGCTGAACCAAGCGTAGTTCGGTCTCCGTGATTGACAGGCGCTGCATAGGGACAGGCGCTGCTCCCCGGCCGACTCGACGGAGCGGGACGAGTGGGTCGAACCCACCGAGTGGGAATCACCCGGCACCCCGGGCCCCATTGTCTGCGCCACGGCGTGACCCGCGGGCTGGCTGACTTCGTCGGCCAACGCCATCGATGGATGGAGGCTTAATGCCGGCTGGGACTCCGGGGCCCGGCTGAGTGTGTGCGGGATAACCCCGCGTGCCTGGGCCAACCAGCCGTGTCCGATAATGGACGGCTGCGGGCCCATGTCAGTCATCCCGACTGGGCCGGCCACCATGGCCGATGGATGGGCGGCGGAGAGAGCAGATAGGGAGGCAGATATGTTCTGTAAGGCATGTAGGAATTCCGCCTTAGAAACCATATCCTTTGCCCGGTAGCGCTTACCGTGGCGTGAACGCCCCGAGGCTCCCTCTGAGTCCGAAGAAGAAGAACGGGCGCGGCGCGCCTTTTTCTTTTTGGACTTTTTGCCCCGTGATTGCTCCGAGTACACCTCGGACGACGCCTGTGGCAACGTCTGGGGCATGGGCACTCCCGAGCACCGGAGAAATTCCAATGTCGTGGTGGGTCCACCGGAGTGTGACAGTACCGAGCCTGGAGCCCTGGAGAGCTCGTAGTCGGACCGCTCCATTACCCCAAAGCCCGCCCCGGCGTACAGCGCCCCAAGCCCCATGGGTGGGGGGTCCGCTGCACGGCCCGGGAACCCGCTCAATAGTTCCTTTTGTCCCGCTGTGGCTACCGCCACTGGGCCCAGGGAACGCGGGTGGCTCGAACCCACTGAACCGTGGTGGCTTGTCGCATCTGACAGCTCCACGTTCGGGGTTGAGTCGGAGGGAGTCTGGCGGGTACTCTCGCACGGCTTGCCCTGCCGACCCTTCTTTAGCTTCGCACCGGCAATCACGGTCTGCCGACCTTTGCCGGCCTTAGCCTTTCGTTTGGAAGCCCTGCCAATCACGGCCGGAGAGGAGGACCGGGCACCCAGTCCGACTCCGACCGCAGGGCCGCCAGCACCCGCAGCCGTCAGTGGCTGTGGGGGCTGGACGGGAGACTGGTTCGGCAACAACCCGTCGCCGGCGCAGCCTCCTGAGGGCTCGACCTGTCCCAGGGGGTGACCGCCCCAAGTTACGACAGGAAGAGCTCTCTCCAAACGTTTCATAACTCCTTCAATAACCTTCGAGCAACACTATAAATAAACACAATCTATCTTCTTTTTATTTGTCTTTTTAAAGCTTTTAACTCTTGCTAAAAAGGGAAAAAATTGACGAGCTACTATAAAACACGTCTCACCCTGGTCCTGCCGCTAAGAGAAAAGGAAGAGTCACGAGGCTACTCGCCGCGGCACTATGGGTAGGGCGATGGAGGGCGCTATATAATATAAACTCTTAGCGAAATATCCTGCCGGTATTGGGAAATATGCAAATAGTAGTGTGCTCTACAGGTAATGTATGAGTGAAGTAGACTATCAAAATCCAACTTAACCATGCAGCCCTAAACCATCAAAATCCAACTTAACCATCCCTAAACCATCAAAATCCAACTTAACCATGCAGCCCTAAACCATCAAAATCCAACTTAACCATGCAGCCCTAAACAATCAAAATCCAACTTAACCAGTCCTAACCCATCAAAATCCAACTGCATGTTGGCTGTGATTTGGTTGGACTGAGGATCGCACCATAACCAGCCTTAATCCATTAAAATCCAACATATCCAGCCCTAACCCTTTAAAATCAAACTTAACCAGCAGCCCTTACCTAATAATTACCAACCATTTTGTCAGGCTGATGGAACCAGTAACATCCCACCCACTGTTGAAGCATGTGGAAAAGCACCCAGTGTAACAACTGGGTGTTGCCCACAGACATATCATACCAATAGACCGACAGCACATATGGAAATCAATGTCTGGATACCATAATTTTAGCAGCCTCTGACTATACCCAAACTATGGGCCAAATTCACAAAATTGCAGCAAAAACATGCGTAAAGCAATGGGTGAGTGGGTAGATGATGATAGAAAAGTTGTGTTTTAAGGGTGAAAAATTCACCAACAGACTTGGAAACAATGTTTAATCAATACCTAGATACCTTTTCTCATGTTAGTTGTTTGCTGTTTCTCCTCTTTTTACTGAACTTTCTCCAAAATTGGTTAAAAGTTGATTGAATTATTCTTCGTATAAAAACAAATTCGTTTGTCACACTTTACGGCCAAAGTGCGCGTTGGTGCGTGTTTTACGTGGGCGCTGATGATGCGTACAGCCTTTAGATTAATGTGCTACTGACATACCCAAAAAGTTAGGAGCAAGATTCATCTCCTAAATGTCACCACATTCACTCTAAACATTTGAACGCCTGTCCGCGTGGTGAAAGTAGGAGTGTAATTAAATCTGTACGTTTTTTCTAATGGGTGACATAAAGAATCTTTAATTTAGAATTCAGGAACATTACACAATATTTGTGAGTGGTTGAAGTACAATCACATGTGTGATGGAGGTATGGGATGAATGTACTTCCTCTGCAGCCCTCCCCCCCCCCCCTCCGCACAACCACTCAGAGTAATAACAATAATTTAACAAATACTAAAAGTGTGTGCTTTTGTGCTTTTTAATTAAAATGGGTTGAATCCAAGCATAGCAGCAATCCCCGCAGGTTTATTGTTAACAAATGTTTTGATAATTTATGATGCATGATAATACATCTCGAAAACAATTTGATATATTTTTCATTTCTGTCACACACTGTTAGGTGAGGGTCAACTCTGGAGTAAAATCAGAGGCTGAACTCCAAACGATGCTGACCTTTTACCATGATCTCGGCCACATTGTATACTTTGGAGGAGATGGAGACTGTAAAAAACAAGAGTTGAGAGATGTTGTCATTCTGGATCCTCAATGGCTGATAGATGCTTTCAAGAAAGTCATCACAGTCATGCCTCCTAAAGAACAGGTGTGCCATTGTTTCTGATTGATTAACAAAGTCACTCCAATCTAAGACTGTCCTCCTAATTGGTTAGGGAAAAGAAACCACAAAATGACTCGGTTTCCACAGACATGACAGAAGTTGACCATTCTACAAATGGTCCTTGAAACCATCTCTGTGTTGAAACTCTATCAATGAACGTATAAATAGTTCTCACCAAGGACTAAGTCAACTACAGCAAGGGCTCATCCAGACTCCAATTTCATTTGACTTAACATTTGTTTGTTGTTAGATTAACATGCTGGTGTTTGTCCTGGATATGTGAATAAACACCAAGAACAACGTCCCCCTAAAAAACCCAACAACAAACAAATAACCAAAACAACACGCAAGAAAAACCATCATCAGAATTGTCATTGTGGACTTGGCAAGTAAACACCATCGAGTTGTGTTTGTTGTCATGCACATCCCTTTACACATGGGTCACATGTAAAAAAAAAATTTGAAAAGTCAGTGTGCTTAATCTAGGGGCATAACTAGACATTGGTGTTTGGGGAGGGGAGCCTTTATACTTTACCAAGACAAGAAGTGCATCACATAGGTTTACATATATATATGTATGCATTTTTCAAACTTTTAATATTTCATTTACAAAAAATGTTTTTTAATGCAAACACCATATAAATCTCTTGGTGGAGGGGGCAATAAGGCAGAGGAACACAAGGGTTGTGAACGAATGTAAGCCCCTTCCCTCACCCATGCCACTCTAACTGAAGGAGCTTCAGGCGACTGTACCAACATTGATTTATTGTTGCTTGTTTATTTCCTCATACTGTTTTGTCATGTTAACAGATGTCAGGTCTTACAAAATCCTGGCAGCGACTGCAGGAGGAGGGAATTCTGAATGACGAACTAATTGATCATATGTGGAAAGAGTTTCCCCAAAAGAAGAAGCCACTGCTATGTCTGATGGATAAGTTTGATTTACTGTGTGAACGCATCAATCAGGTATTAAAGATTTCTTGTACACTGTAATGTTTGATTAAAAAAAAAAGATTGTTGTGAATGTTGCCCATCCCATTGCATGTCATCCTGGCCTAGAGGTCTAGAGTCATTAGGGAATATAAGGTAAATGTGTAGGGTGGCACTACAAGGGGATGTGTACCTTTTTTTCCAGGGGGCACATCTGGCCAATTAAAGCTGTAGTTTGTGTTTACATTTTACTTGAACAAGCCCTTTTTTAGTGAGCTCTTGTTAAACTGAGGTGCTGGTTAACATACGTTGTCTGCGCATAAAAAGAAAATGTAACATTTTTTTATGGGTGAGGGGGGAAAATATAAATTCCATTACAGTCATTAGAGTGTTGGTTCAGATTCTGGTCAAGACACTTGTGTTCTTAAGAAAGACACTTAACTATAATAGCTTCTCATCACCCAGGAGTAGGGGCCATTAAACAAACATGCAACCTGTGCACCACTGTATACTCCTAAGGAGTTGAGATGGTTTCAGGAATGCTTAAGGCCCAAATGAACAGTGGTAGTAATAGTGCAAGTTGCTTTAATACAATGTATGAGTGCCTTTTATTATCGTAACACTTAATAAAGAGGGTGTCACAGAGCTGGTCGATGAAGATAGACAAAATAATACTCATACAGATTGTTCTATTTGGGCTAAGGTACAAAGAGTTCAACTCATCATCGAGTAGAGGTGAAATGTTTGAAAAGCAAGATTAGAAAGAGTGGGAGAGAAATCAGATATTTATATATTGGTTATTTGGTCACTGTATAGAGCAGGGACTGTTTACTAACATGGTCAGTCCATAGGTCATAACAAGACACAAATTCTAAAAGTCACAGACTTCAGTCAAGACACTGGTCGTCTGGGTGGGCATTGGAATGATAAATGGCAGGGCACCTGTTGGCTTGTGAGACAGAGGGAAGTGTGAGGTGCAACAAGGTTACAAGCTTACATTATTCTTAATAAATTGGGTTTCAATTATTTTTTAATAAATTGGGGTTAAGCAAAGAAATAACTGATAAATAACTGATACAAAATGTATAAATAATATATGTCATCATTTTTGGAAAAGTGCACAAGAAAATATTTACAAGATATATCAGGAGATTACAGAAGTAACTATTATCAAAATTCATTCAATTTAAAGTATTCATGTCAAGATGTAAGTTGCTAAGTTTGACCTTGGCATATAATGAAATAGCCCCTGTGGTACATCAGAGCTTACAACTTCTTGTTAGCTTTATGGTATTTTTTAGCTTTATGGTATTTGTTGCACGCCACTTAGTTTATAAAACATTTATCCCCAAAGTATGTGCGTGCGAACGTTACAGGGAATGCACATTTTCCCTAAGTATAAAGCATTTTACTATAACGCGATAAATTGTGATATACAAACGTATTAAGTACATGCACAAGTAAATAAAATTAAATAAATAAACAGTTAATTTTGTTGTTGTTGCTAAGATCAGAGTGATGAAGTATTTCTTTTTGGTCAACTCATGCAGGACAATGATAATGTGTCTTACTATGTACCTTCAATGCTGCAAAAACGAACACCATCAGCAAGCAGTAAACAACCATCACAGAAGGGTCCAAAGACCTCAGCAAATCAATTTGTTGTGGACTTTGAAAGCTTTCTCCCAGGTAAGTTTTTGCCTTATACTTCCATTATTGAGAATATGTTGTAATGTCCCCAAAATTTCAAATTTTGTCTACGACAAGTCCTTCGAGGCTCTAATTCAGTCATTGACACAATAGCCTGTGAAGTTAATTCCCCCACAGGGCTCCAACTAGCCCTGAGTAAATGGTGTTATCACACATTTGGTAAAACCCAGGGATATTTGAGTGCTGGGGTTGCTGATTGCCAGATATTTTCATGGTAAATGTGTCACCAGTGTGTCCGACCTCGTTCCAAGGTATTTGAGCGTGAGACCAGGCTTTCTGATCTTTCTCACCCATACACTCTTGCTTTGCTGAGATGTAAAACAAATTCTAACAGCTTTATTCAAGTACTGTATCTCTTTGAAACTCCTTGCCTGGTGCATATTTTCCTTCATCCTACAGTTTATAGACTTTTGAGAGGAATATCAATTTGCACGACTGACCTTTAATTTTACCCTGACTTTTAACCTTAAATGTTAATTTTGCATCGGGGATTAAGAATATTAATTTTTGTTTTACCCTACACCGATGTGTGTTAGCACTGTATACTCAGTACTTTCCCGAGTTCTGTGAAAAAATCACAGGCATATTACTCGGGTGGGATTCGAACCCACGACCTTTGCAATTCTATTGAGCAGTGTCTTACCAACTAGACCATCGAGATTGCCCGGTAGCTGTGATTTTTTTCACAGAACTCGGGAAAGTACTGAGTATACAGTGCTAACACACATTGGTGTAGGGTAAATCCAAAATTAGCCTTAAATGTTTTCTTCTTTTAGCCCCTTACCGAGAGTTGTCTTTAGTCCTGGTTCAGGCAAATTTACATAAAACAAATAAATAAAAAGTAAAAAAAACCAAAATCACAAAGTTTAGGCATGTAAACCCAAAACACTAGGTATTCAATATTGTTTTTAAAACAATTTTTAGTTTGTAGGTTTTTTATGGTTAGGTAAGAATTGAACTCATAGAATGTGGAAAGTAGGAGGTGCTTTAGTGTATTCCAGCACCCTAATCCAAAATGTTGGTGGTGCTGCTGTACCAAAATAGCAACCTCTATTCATGCCAGCCTTGGTAAAACAAAACTAATCTTTAACCCCAATCCAATTAGTAGTGCACATCTATTAAATTGTTATGGTCACCCACTGCTAATGACAAGATTCGAACCAGCGTTTGGTCACTGTGTACTCAGTGCTTCTTGAGTCATGTGTGATAAGCACTGTGTACTCGGTGCTTCTTGAGTCATGTGTGATAAGCACTGTGTACTCGGTGCTTCTTGAGTCATGTGTGATAAGCACTGTGTACTCAGTGCTGCTTGAGTCATGTGTGATAAGCACTGTGTACTCGGTGCTTCTTGAGTCATGTGTGATAAGCAAAAATGCTGTGTACTCAGTGCTTCTTGAGTCATGTGTAATAAGCACTGTGCACTCAGTGCTTCTTGAGTCATGTGTGATTAGCACTTTGTACTCAGTGCTGCTTGAGTCATGTGTGGCTAAGCACTGTGTACTCAGTGCTTCTTGAGTCATGTGTGATAAGCACTGTGTACTCAGTGCTTCTTGAGTCATGTGTGATAAGCACTGTGTACTCAGTGCTTCTTGAGTCATGTGTGATAAGTACTGTGTACTCAGTGCTTCTTGAGTCATGTGTGATAAGCACTGTGTACTCAGTGCTTCTTGAGTCATGTGTGATAAGCACTGTGTACTCAGTGCTTCTTGAGTCATGTGTGATAAGCACTGTGTACTCAGTGCTTCTTGAGTCATGTGTGATAAGCACTGTGCACTCAGTGCTTCTTGAGTCATGTGTGATAAGCACTGTGTACTCAGTGCTTCTTGAGTCATGTGTGATAAGCACTGTGTTCTCAGTGCTTCTTGAGTCATGTGTGATAAGCACTGTGTATTCAGTGCTTATTGAGTCATGTTTGGTAAGCACTGTGTACTCAGTGCTTCTTGAGTCATGTGTGGTAAGCACTGTGTACTCAGTGCTTCTTGAGTCATGTGTGATAAGCACTGTGTACTCAGTGCTTCTTGAGTACACAGTGCCAAAATGTACCAAAATAACAAAATTACTTTTTCATTTTTATTCTGCCAGATGGATTGTTTCATCGACTAGTTGTACGAGCGTTGAGATGGTCACAGAAATTGGGAGGAACACACCCTGGTCTAGAGTACTATCGGGGAAGCTTCTTTGTTGATGTGCAACATGAGTTTGTTCTCCATATGGAACGAAAGAATGATTTGGCGTACATTCAAGTACATGAGCTCTTTTCTTCTCTCATTTTAATAGATTTATTGCAGTTGTCAGAAAAAGACACTTGAACAATGTTACTGATTCATTTCTTTAAGCCACAGCTGCGAGCACTAAAGTATTGAGTGTTTCCATCAGTTGTCAGAAATGCAAATTACTGGTTTTCCTGGTATGGTTGACTGCAGAATGCTGCACATCACCTTGTAAACACTATAAATGGGTATCATAAGAAACAATTAATTGAAAGGCACATGACTTAATAAAAGTAAGCTCTTAAATAGTTACTTGAGCGAATTTCTTTTATGGAAGTGCTATTTAAACTGCCATAATGTGTTTGTCATTTAAATGTATTTTTGATGTGTTGACACTTCTGGGTTTTCTCGTGATTATCAACAACAACAAATTAGGCCCAACCTCAAGGTTTTGAAAAACTAGATTGCTGCTGTTGGCAGCGTGCATCTATGGTTCAGACACAAAATCAATACAAAGCAACATTACCTGCGTTTGCCAGCACATAATGTGACTTTTGTTGGAGTTAGTTTCACATACATGTAAAGAAATAGGACACCCTTGCTTGTGGATGGAGATTCTTGGAGAAATTTGTTAGTTAAATTGTTTTTACAAAGTTTCTTGTGTGCTGGAATAATATGCCAGCATTCTGTGCCTTGGTGGGTACGGGGATTACATCCCAATCTGCCGAGGCACAATTTCCCTGATTTCTGGTGCAGGGAACGGGATCTTTACAATCGTTGACAACACTGGATCCAATTTCGAGCCGAACAAAATAATTAAAGTTGCCAAGGAAAATTAATTCATTTACTCCAAATACTATTTAGTTTCCTCAAAATAATGTTTGCTTTCTCAAAATAATACCCTTTGCTTGAACTCATTTTGTCCCCTCGAAATATTATTTTATTCCCTCAATGAAAAAAAAAATGTTCTTTCTCAAAACATTGTTTGATGGATTTATTTATTTATTTTTTTGATTGAACAAATTAATCTTTTTCATTCCCCCAAGTCATTTTTTTAACTTGAAATCACTTGCCTACATCCTTGCGGACTGTTAAGGGGTAACCCTGTTTCAGCCCCAGGAGTAGGTGGCAACGTGCCCCTGGTGACAGTTGATTTGGGTTGACAGCCCAAATCAGTTAAGTCTAGCCCTCACCTTGAAGTGGCCGTCCAGCCTTGTGATGTTTGGCGATATCTCATTACAAAAAAATTAACAATAAAAAAATCAGACCCTTTGATGTGCGTAAATTTTATACAATGCAAAATGGTAGCAATTCACATGTAAATGTTGTAATGTTTAATCCAGTACACATTAGTAGGTTGAGCCATTTAATTTTCAGTAAATAAAAACCAACACACTAAAAGAGTGCTTCAAATTGCATTCAAGA
Source organism: Pisaster brevispinus (assembly GCA_023634235.1). NCBI lineage: Eukaryota > Metazoa > Echinodermata > Asteroidea > Forcipulatida > Asteriidae > Pisaster > Pisaster brevispinus. The sequence continues at coordinate 144,387 of JAMKCF010000083.1, read as the reverse complement.
GACTTTATAGGATGCACTTCAAAACGTGATGTGGTTTTTACTAAGAAATTCAACATAATTTTTTCAAACACTGGGTTAAATCACTCATCAACATTTTGTACCGTTCTCTTCAATTAGCAATTTTATCTAATTCATCTTGTGGTGGATAAAAACGAAACCTCTTGTGCTGTCCAAAGGCATTGAGAGAAAGTCTGTGGATGGCATCCATGATGCATGTAGAAGAGGTACACTCTGTTAAAGTGGCAGCGATACTTGTATCCCAATACTTAAGTGACGGACAATGTTTTCTGCACATTTAAGTGAAATTTTAACACAGTCAATGCTTTGTCTAATACTATCTTTATTACATGCAGGGCCTCATAGCAGATATGGTGTAAGGTTCAACACTTAAAATTAAAGGGCACAACTAAAGACACTGCAATGCATCTCAATGGGGGTTGGGGGGTTGGGAAGGGGTGTATGCTTAATGGAATACCAGACTCAAACTTGGGGATTAAATCCACAAGACCACAGGTCTTGTATATCAAAATGTTTACTGGTCCAGAAATATTTTTACAAGACCAGAATCAAAAAGGGAAAAATAAACTCCCACCACAGTTTAACATGCATTTGACTGTAATTATTTGAATATGCTTGATGACATGTAAGAGAAGATTAATCGCTTGTCTTTATGGGTATTAAGTATCTTTCATTACTCAATAGAATTGAAAAAGTATTAGACTTAAGTCAACATTTGAACATAATTTGTGTCACTCTGTTCCAGATATATTACCGAGTGACGTATTGTTAATGAATTAAAAAAAACACTGACAGACTTGTCTGGGCCCCATTTCATAGCACTGCTTAGCGGTAAGCAAATTTTTGTGCTAACTATAGCTTAAGCGTAAGCGTATTTCACAGGTTAGCAAGAAAATTAGGCAGCCATCTTGTGCACTCACCATGGATTTGCATCGTTTCGTCATTCATTTTCATACAGCATGCCTTTTCGTGTGCTTACGGTTAGCAGCGCTATGAAATGGAAATCGCGCAGTAAGCACAGAATCGGCCAATAAGCAGCTCTATGAAATTGGGCCCTGGTCATAAGTTTACTGGCCCGATGCTAAAATCACTGGCCTCGGGCCTGCGGTCAAGTGTAAAATTTGAGCCCTGCTATAGGTAGCAGCACAGTTAAAATGTCATGCCATGAAGGAACTTTTTTCTTCACTGCACCTAACAATTAAATAGTACAGTTATAAACTGGCAAAAGGAAATACCACTTTGACATTTTATTAGTTGTAAAACAAAGAATATAATTATGTTCTTACTGAGCTTGCTACATAGTGCTTGTTCTTGACTTTCAGAGTGGGATCTAGACAATCGGGCAATCTCGGTGGTCTAGTTGGTAAGACACTGCTCTAGAATTGCAAAGGTCGTGGGTTCGAATCCCACCTGAGTAATATACCTGTGATTTTTTTCACAGAACTTGGGAAAGTACTGAGTATACAGTGCTAACACACATCAGTGTAGGGTAAAAAAACAAAATTAATATTCTTTATCCCCGATGCAAAATTAACATCTATTAACTCACAAAACCTTACTAAATACAAATTAATTAGTACTCTGCATGCAGTGTGTCAACGTGTAACAGAATGCCCATACATGTACAAAAGAACAACGTCAAACAATCATAAAGTGATTCCATTTGCTTAGTAACTAAAAAACTGAAGAGACAGGACTACTTTACCATATGCTACATTACTATTTGTTAGTCAATATCCCAGTTTGGCTCTCAGTGTTGTGAGCCTCATTGTGCAACCACTGCCACAACTGGCTCAAACTGGTGGTTCTGAGACACAAACCTCTCCACCGCCGCCATCACTCCCCTTCCCTTCTCTCTTGGCTCGATATCTTACCAGCATTGCTTCAAGAGTATACCTCTTCTTTGTAAATAATAAATCCCTCTCGAGACCCGCTGCTATCTAGCATGTAAGACCAACCTTTCTTTTCGACTTTGTCTTAAGAATAGTGCTCTTTCCGTTGCAATGCGAGCATACTCGGCAGTGGTATAAAACACCACTCCCACACATGACGTCACACAAATTTTATCAGAGAGGTGACGTCACAAGGCTTTTTGCAAAACTCAATGAAGCAACATTGAGTTTTGGTAAAAATTATTTTTTTCCTTTGTGTTTAAAACATTTTTATGGGATAAGAATTGCATGTCTATTCATTGAGCACTTGTAAATGAATTTCGGCAATTATTACTTCTTCTTTGTTTACGCTCAAGTACTTCTAACAATCGTAGATAAAGTGCTATATACACAAGTTTTATTTTAATATATTTTAATTATCTTCATGATCTTGCCGATTTAAACTCGTCAATATTTTAGTAATATTTAGCGAAACTGAATACTTCACCCTTAGTTTTACAAAACTAGTCTGGCTTTTTCCAATAGTTGTGGTTTTGTTACACTTTTTTGAATCTCAACAAAAATGTCTGAAAAGTTTGACTTTTACTCCATTTTGTAGGTGAGTGTTATCTTAGCACCAGAGCATGGCTCCAAGAAAAGACGCACCAAGGAAGAAAAGATGAAAAGAAGAAAGACACCATCTCCTGAGGTTACACAAAAGGTTTGTGGATTCTTCTTCATGTCAAGTGGCACCAAAGAGTGTTGCTGTGGTCATTATAACAGGACGCTATCTGTATCTGTCCAAAGCCAAACTAGTAGAACCCATTCTAGAAACTGCACAATGACTGTCTATAATCTGGATGTTCCCTTCCCTGCTGACCTTCCACCTTTGTAGTATTTGCTTCTCTATTCCATTGGAAGAACAGGGAGAAGTCCTGAATTTACCTGGTTGACAAACTTGTGGGTGTGTTTGTTTGTTGTTTTAGAAAAACAATAAGAGATAGATTTTAGGCTAATTTTATGATCAACTTTTGACTTTTTTACAGTCCTGAATTTTTATCCTGATGTTTACCTTAGTTTCAGACCTTAGTACCAGTAATGACTCTCACCCCTTATTTGGTCCAATGTGTTCTTATACTTTGAACAGGTGCTTGAGTTTGTGAAAAATGAGCTCCAAAACCTAAAGGATCTTTGGATCAAGCGCATAAACTACAGCCTCGCTGTTCAATGTCCATGCGACCGTGGGTCTATACACTTCCTTCCACTTGATGAATGCTTGGAAAACACTAGTATTGTTTGCAGAACACAGAAGATGCAGCAGGTTGAGATAAAGACTCATCGATTTAAAGCAATGTTTGAACAAGAGATCACTGCCGCCGAAGACTTGATGAATACAGGTAAGATGATATGGACATAGATATTGGTGAGTTATGGCTGAGCTGTCATGCACACTGGAGTCAATCTCTGGTGTCTGATCAGCAGAGTTTGGGTTCAAGTCCTGGACTTGCCATAAGTCTTGTGTGTTGCACAATGTAAAAGTAAAACCAAGTTACCAAATATAATACTTATTGTTAAGAAAAGGGGTTTGCCCCGGTTTTTGTTAGTGTATGTGGCTGCAGACTGCGCCACAGCACCTTGTAAACTCTTACATGGTGCTGTGTAAATAAATGGGTTTTATATTTCAAACATAGCTCTGCATACCTTGTAGAGGAAATAATGAGCATTTTGAGATGCCCTCGGATGTGATAAAGCACTGTATAAGATATAATGATGTGAGTAGGAAGCCAAGGGGATAGTTTTGAGGACACTAGGTGGCAGCAGACTTACCAGGTACTGCCATTGTTCTAGGAACACATGCACATGCTCTGAACTACATAAACAATGGAATCACCTCACAAGCATCCCATAGTCCCCTATAGATGCATCCAAATTGAGTTTCTACCCGGTAGAAACAGGCAAAGCCCTATTTCATGGTGAGGCTAAATGCAAAATGCTTACAGCCTGTTCAAATACATTATTATAACTAAATTTATTTATTTGATTTAAATCAAAGAACTACATAACCAAAACAAAAACAACAAAGCAGAAAACAAAGGCCTAGCCCAAGAAACAAACAGAACTCAAAAATCATTCCATTTCATTGCTGACAACATGCTTTTCAGAGATCAATTGCAGAATTCCACTGTAAGCAGTTCCATAAAGTTAGGCCCAGAAGTTATACTCGGTATCATCATTAAGTGTAAACGTCTTTTAGTCCGTCACAATTTTACTTCAATAACACTATCCGTTATCTGCCAAAGACCAATAACTAACAACATGTACATTTTTGCATTTGTATTATTTATTCTTCAGTGGACAGAGGGCCGATGAGTGATATACACCTGGAACTCATTGCCAGAGACCTTGGGAAAGAATGGGAAAGACTAGCAACCCACTTGGGATTCCAAAAAAGTGATGTTTACAAGTTCAAAGCCGATTCAGTAAATAATACCCATGGCCAAATAGTCAATATGCTGAGAGCATGGAAGCAGAAGCAACGAAACGATGTGGAAAGAATGAAACAGGATCTTGTAGAAGCATTGGTAGAAGTTGGTCGGGGTGACTTGGCACAAAAGGTTGAAAACTATACTGGAGAGAAAGGGGCTACTCTGAGTCTGAGTGGTTGAATGTGAAATCAACCAATCAATCAATCAATCGATCATACAAAATGAATAAAGCGCCTAAATCAAAGGTTTGCTCAAAGGTGCTGAGGCACAGAAGAAATAAATAAGTCATTGATGGTAAGCCTCCTGAAACAAGAGGGATTTTAGCCAGGTCCAAACATGGACCATCCAGTCCACCTGGTCCCTTCATGCATGTGGCCAGCTCACTAATGCTGACCACTCCAGCATATAGCACTTATATACATCTATGGGGACCTCAGCCAGGTCCAAACATGGACCATCCAGTCCACCTGGTCCCTTTATGCATGTGGCCAGCTCACTAGTACTGACCACTCCAGCAACCTTTCTGAGACATGTGAGAAGGTTGATGTGTGATATTCTTTTGCCTTTGTCAGTTCTTTGTGAAGTTTAGGTTTCACATTTTTAAAAGAAGAGATTAATCAAGTGAATCAATTTTGATTTAGGGAGGTTGACATTTCACATTTTGTTCTTTTACATTTTCATAAACAAGAACTTGATGAATTATTAAGTGATTCAACTTTATAATTAAAATGGTACTTTATGCAAGTAGGCAATACAACTTATTTGGGATGTTTATAATAAGAGACCAAAAAAAAGAGAATTGGGAAATGCTTGATCTGGAGCTCTATGCTGTATGCTTCCATCCAGAAAATGGATGAGGAAAGACTACACATGTAGATGTGATGGACTTGTTAAAGGGTGTTCGTCACATTGGTAGGATTGCAAATATGAATGTTCACAGATTTGCTCATAACTTTTAATGTATAAAGATGATCGTGATGAAAAACTGAATTATTTTTGCGTGAAATGTTAGTTTTTGAGAAATAAGTAAAACAGTAAGTTTTGATCTTTCAATTCTGAAATATGATGCTTGAAAAACTGAAATAATATTGATTTTTTCCCCACAATTTTCTCATGAATCTGGTGATAGATTGAGCTGAAAAGCTTTCCCAGGTTTGTTATTTCATGTATGTATTGGTTCACATAAAGTACGTACTCTTCTATCTTTGACAAATACCAATGTATTCTGCACACTCAAATTGCATAAGATGAGGATCTCAAGAAGGATGCCAACTTTCAGCTAGATGGGCAAAGTCACCAAATCTGAGGTGCAAGAAAGAGTTAATGATGAAAGGGGATTGTTGAATGTTATTTATCAGAAGCAGCAGAAGTGGATAATAGTTGAAGGATGCTATTGAAGGACATAAAGAGAGATAAGAAGATGGAAAGGGCTTCCTTGTGGACTGAAGAGAGGGGAGTTATGTATAGATGAAGAGGATGACCCAGGTCCGTGAAGCATGGACACAGAAGTCTATAAAATTATTCTTAAACTCACTTGTCTAGCAACTGATTCCAAATTTCATTCTGTTCATTGACCTCGTTAATGTTGATTGGGCTGTTGTTCACATTTGCTCCATGAAAAAAAATAATGTTTTGAAAAAATTACTGGACAATAACAACATCAATACTTAGTAATTCACCAAACCTTCAACAATTAAATTTAAATAATTGGTTTTTCCGGGTGCTCTACAATTGTGGTGATCAATATTTTCTAAATGTGTATTTTAAACCTAATGAACTTGAAGTGCCTCTCATTTTTAGAAATAGGAATGATCATTTTAATAAGTTTCTAAAAAAACTTATTTGAAACAGATAAATTGTCAATTAAAATTATCTATGTACTCATGTTTGTAATAAACTCAATTACAGATTTGTTATTCCAATCACCAGTCATTTGGATCATCAAAACCATGGCTCAAGTCAGACTCAAGTCAAGTCACAAGAAAAGTAGTGAGGACAAAGGATGGTCAGTTTATTTAAATAATATTTATCAGTCATAATGACTAAATGATATTGAAACAAGTTTAAAGTTATCTTCCGTGTTTTCACTGAAAAAAAGAAACTGGAACTTATGAAATGCTTTTCTTGTCACACCAGTCGATAAACTTAGCAGCTGGCAAAAAACAAACCTACAGCGAATACTCTATATTTCTTGTATGTTTTTAATTTCTATCTAGTTTTATTAAGAGTTCATATTTATTTATTTGGTTAATAAATTAAAGTATTACTGTATTCTGTGATTGGCTTTCGAGCTATATTGTAATGCTACGCTTTTGTTTATCCTGGCCATTTTAGAATGTTCCCCTCCCCAGTGTCCCAAAGCTCCTCCATTCTACATACCTGTCCTGACCCATTCATCTAAACCCCTCCTCTCATTGCGACCTTGTATGTAAGTTTTGTTTAGCTAATTATCTTTTGTACCACTTGGTATGGTGCTTCTGAAATTGGCCAAATTAAAAATAACAATTAACAATTTGTTTTTGGCTTTTAAATCAGCCATCAGGTGAACATTCTCTCCTTGACGGAGATGATTGACCTAAGAGTGTTTTTCATTTACAAAGTCTGATAATATTCCTGTATTCTATATTTGATAGAATAAACAAACTGTAAAGTGACTACACTGTACTTGTTACTGTGGAATATTTAATGTGTGCTGCATCAGTGCGGATTTTGCTTTTTGAATTCAAACTTTTAACCCTGACATGGGAGTGTCATCAGAATGAGGGTTCAAATCCCAATCATGTCACTTGTGTCTTTGAGCAAGAAAATTAATCATAAATGCTACAGCCTTTGGATGGTCGTTAGTCTTGTGTGTGTGTGTTGCGATGTAGAAGAACCCAAAACACCTTTTTTATGGGAAATTGCCAGTCACAATTAAGACCCTAAAACAGGCAACTCATGAGGGATAAAAAACCCTGGGAAACAGGATAAATGAAAAGAAAATCGAAAAGTAGAAAGATGCCCATTGCTATTCATTTGAATTGGGACAGTTTATAAGAGCGGCAGGAAGGAAAGATACAGGTTGTGAATTCCAAAGTAAGGCAGTACACGTAGGTGGGAAGAGCTTGGTGAATACCAATGAGTAGCTTTAAGGACAGTTACAGTATGGACCTAGCATTTTAATACATACAAAAAGAGGCTCATTAAGGTTACAGAGCAACGAAGAGATAAGGGTTCCAAAGATGAGGCCAAGTCATGCCCAACTAGACTTGCAATGCGTTGCTAATTACCATGAAATAGTAACAAATGGCAAGCTGGGGCACCAGCCCAAATATGGCAGCAGTATTCCACAATGGGGTGAATTGTGGACTTTTTGTTAAGTGATAAGAGAAGGATTTGACCTGGTGTTTCTGGCATAGTGGGTGGCAGATTGTACCATATCACCTTGTAAACCCTAACAAGGTGCTATATAAATGGGTCTTGTAATTCAAAATAGCACTTTATACCAGTTGTAAAAAAACAACAACTTTGAGGCACTTGACATAGGATGAAATAAATGATTATCATATTAGACTTCCTTTATGTTCTTTTCTTTTATTTGTTTGTCTTAATCATTATAATTATTACTCTGCAATTATGAAAACAGTTGTTAAAAAATGTGCATAGTTTTCTATGAAATATTTATTTACAGTAGTCTTTAAAAACAAAAACAAAACCGGAGATAAGTCTTTATGGCCACTCCAGAAAGATTGGTTTGGTTTACACGATTTTAAAGCTTAAATATTTAATGGACGCAGTGCACTCTTGTACGTGTGGTGCAAGGGATGGGCCAGTGAGTTACCTTGTTTTGACCATTAACCATATGTAGTATGGTGACGTCATGATTATGTAACTCTATTACTTTCTAAGATGAGCAATGGCTTAGAGATTAATCAGAGCTCTGTCATCCAACTTAATGAGATCCTGACATAATGATTTGATGATGACAACATCTTGGAAAAGAGGATGGCAACTTCCTCAGATAATTTCAACAAGAATGTTGACACGCTATGATAACGACATTTACGGATACTAGTCCAGGCTGTGAAAAAGCTAAATCGTCTGCGAAGTGGTGTCGTACGTTTCAAGGCCAACATGTTCAGATGGGGCTTGGCCCAAAAATCAGCTTGTGAGTGTGTTGCAGAGGAGCAAACAGCAGATAACATCATCACAACCTGCCCCCTGTTTAAACCACCAAATGGCATCCCTGGGCTGATGGAAGTGGATGAGGCCACTAGAGAGTGGCTGCTTCACAGTACTTTGGAAATTTAATTAGTTTTGTTCTCGACATACGCGAGAAGAAGAACGACATTTAAATAATTGCAAATTTGTTTTGTGTTGGTTTGTACTCAGTCCCCTGTTTGATTAAAATTAGCATGCTTAACAAAAGACCAAATGCTATTACATTCCAGCAGTTTGTCAGCTAAGTTCACATGACTGGTAAGCCTTGTCCAAAGCTCTTTGCGCAGGCATGCCTGCTTCATCACACTACTAGCAATACAGCAGGAACCGCACATTCACAAACTGCGTATCATACAATGTAGCAGAAATAACATGCAGGAACTTCATACTAAGTACTGTGGGGTCAAAACAGTGTTTTTAATGTCATACAATAAAGCTCAGACATGTGTCCACCATACTTTACAGTACTCGCAGAACCCCAAAGACTGAGATTAAAGTCACAGAAGCCTTTCTAGATAAAAAGGCCAGTAGCAGCCGACACTGACAACAGGGCGCTATGGTGTCAACCGTTGCAAATGGCAGCTCTTCCAAATGGTCATCTTATTGCTGATCCCACCATGGAGCCTCCTGATTTTTGATCTGCCCAAGTGATAATGGTGATGAGCCATACATGCAAGGAATACCCACATGGGCCCGATTTCATGGCTCTGCTTACCGCCGAATTCTGCGCTTATGATTCTCCGCTTACTCTGCAAGCGCCGAATTTCTGTGCTAGCTGTGTAAGCGAAGAATGCCTAGTTATGTAGAGTACGCATGCACACAAGTAAAAATTCTTTGCTAACCCGTGAAATACACTCGACATAAACAACAAGAATTCCCTGCTTCCGTATTGCGCCGATTCTATGTTTACGGTAAGCAGAGCCATAAAATTGGGCCCAGATGCACAAGTAGAAGCTGTCCTGTGGACACCAACACTTGGGCCCAATTTCATAAAGCCTGTAAGCACAAAAACTTACTAAGCCCAGACAAAATGTGTCTCGAGCAGAAACGGGCAACTAGCTAACATGCCATGAGGTTTACAGTGGTGCGACTGGTGCCACCACCATTTTTTGCTTAGCAAAGAAATTTGCAAAGCAGTTTTTTCTGCTCAACAGTTTTATGAAATTGGGCACAAACTGGGTGCACATGATGCAGGACTGCAGGCTGAAGAGCTTCCATGGAACCACTGAAGAACTGCATGGAGTCACTAACAAAGTGCCTCACTGAAAGAATACAGGATTTGCAATCACAAGGTTCTGAATTCAAATCCTACCAAGCTAACCGCTGATTTCACAATGAGCTAGAATAAGTAATGTCATCTAGTTACTGAATCACAATTTATTGATTTGGGCAAATCACACATAACTGTTAAACCAATGTTTGTATGAGAGAGATTGGCTGTTGCCAGCTTGGTATTTATATCTCCTTGTGTGTGCTTTGCCAAGTTCCCTTGTTGAAGATCATCTAAACACAAAAACAAACTTCATTTAAATTCATACAGTAAAATTGGAACCAGCAAGGAATGGCCCAGCAGTGTGACCTAACAAGACTCCACTGTCGGTGAACTATAGTCATGCAGCGCAAAGCAATGTCTGGGCATAGCGGTGTCCACCTCACAGCAAGATCTCTCATACAAAAAAACAGCCTACATGTACACCACTGCTACGATTTATAATGATTTGACCTTTTTGATCAGGGCTTTTTTCACTGAAATGTTTTAATTCAATAATTAATGAGTCAACCATTAGCAATTCAACCATTCAAGGAATCCCTTGGATTCAATTTTTACTTGCTATTGCTACTGTAACCAGTAAACTCTTTTGAGGATATTGAGCAGTGTGGGAATCATTTCTACAAACAATTCCCTGAAAATAAATAAACTTTTTCATGTTCTGATGAACAAATTTAAAATCTCTCTGATTATGGAAACTTATTCCCTATTATACATACATATACATACATTTAATTTAAACAGACAACAGCGATGCAAAATCATACACAACAAATGAACAATACCAATTTATAAATTAGCAAATTGTCTGTTTAATGTAATTCTAAATATCTTCCTGATTGTTTTATTTATATATATATGGAAGATTCAAATGTTGGACAGTTCTGCTATATCATCAGAACAGCTGAACACTGAATCTACAATATAGTTCCAAAGGTAAGATCTATGATTTAGAGATGTTCTCTGTCGGCATGGTGCATTGCTATGTAGTAGAACTTGACCACCTGCTCGTAATTCTTCACACGTATTCTCTCGTTGACACCGTGAAAACGTGGAACATCCTCGGGGTAGTTGAATGTTGGGCAGAAGCGATACATTTTATTTGTTACGCAGGCGTAGTGAATGGTGTCAGTGTTTGCCATGAGAATAGCTAAAAGGGTTTGGGAAACAGAAAAACCAAAAAACGAAAAACAGTTACATGTATATCTTTTCATGAATGTACTTGTACTACACATGTAGCATCTAATTGTAAGCTTGTTCTATGTAATCTAATTAACCAAAAATAAGTCTATTTTTACTTGAGCAAATGTTTATCTTCAACATTAAAAAGATAATATTATACTCATGTTTAACTTTTGCAGAAAAAAATAACCTCTGGCTGGGACTAAAACTCAGTGTTAAATGTATTTTGACCTCTATTGACCCACATCAGCTGACGTCATCGTCTCAACAATCTTGGTTGAGCCATTTTGGCAGTCAAGGTCCCTGTGTGTTATGCAGTGTAGTGCGCTTTTTAGGCGATGCACTATTTACACATTTATGAGTTGACTCCCACAATGGCGAGCGTGGCAGACTGCAGACTGCAGACTGCAGACTGCAGACTGCAGACTGCAGACTGCAGACTGCAGACTGCAGACTGCAGACTGTAGACTGTAGACGTGCTTGGCATCAGTGCAAGGGGGCAATAGATAGCCTGGCAGACTGCAGACTGCAGACTGTAGACTGTAGACGTGCTTGGCATCAGTGCAAGGGGGCAAAAGATAGCCTGGCAGACTGCAGACTGTAGACTGTAGACGTGCTTGGCATCAGTGCAAGGGGGCAATAGATAGCCTGGCAGACTGCAGACTGTAGACGTGCTTGGCATCAGTGCAAGGGGGCAATAGATAGCCTGGCAGACTGCAGACTGCAGACTGTAGACTGTAGACGTGCTTGGCATCAGTGCAAGGGGGCAATAGATAGCCTGGCAGACTGCAGACTGCAGACTGTAGACGTGCTTGGCATCAGTGCAAGGGGGCAATAGATAGCCTGGCAGACTGCAGACTGCAGACTGTAGACGTGCTTGGCATCAGTGCAAGGGGGCAATAGATAGCCTGGCAGACTGCAGACTGCAGACTGTAGACGTGCTTGGCATCAGTGCAAGGGGGCAATAGATAGCCTGGCAGACTGCAGACTGTAGACGTGCTTGGCATCAGTGCAAGGGGGCAATAGATAGCCTGGCAGACTGCAGACTGCAGACTGTAGACGTGCTTGGCATCAGTGCAAGGGGGCAATAGATAGCCTGGCAGACTGCAGACTGCAGACTGCAGACGTGCTTGGCATCAGTGCAAGGGGGCAATAGATAGCCTGGCAGACTGCAGACTGTAGACTGTAGATGTGCTTGGCATCAATGCAAGGGGGCAATAGATAGCCTGGCAGACTGCAGACTGCAGACGTGCTTGGCATCAGTGCAAGGGGGCAATAGATAGCCTGGCAGACTGCAGACTGTAGACTGTAGACGTGCTTGGCATCAATGCAAGGGGGCAATAGATAGCCTGGCAGACTGCAGACTGCAGACTGTAGACGTGCTTGGCATCAGTGCAAGGGGGCAATAGATAGCCTGGCAGACTGCAGACTGTAGACTGTAGACGTGCTTGGCATCAATGCAAGGGGGCAATAGATAGCCTGGCAGACTGCAGACTGCAGACTGCAGACGTGCTTGGCATCAGTGCAAGGGGGCAATAGATAGCCTGGCAGACTGCAGACTGTAGACTGCAGACGTGCTTGGCATCAATGCAAGGGGGCAATAGATAGCCTGGCAGACTGCAGACTGCAGACTGTAGACGTGCTTGGCATCAGTGCAAGGGGGCAATAGATAGCCTGGCAGACTGCAGACTGTAGACTGTAGACGTGCTTGGCATCAATGCAAGGGGGCAATAGATAGCCTTTTGGTGGTCTGAAGTCAGGGCAGTCATGACAATTAATGCCATCTTTACGGGCATTTTGAATTTTGGTCTTGAGCTGCGTCAGGTATTCTAATATGGAAATATCTATACAGCAAAATGTAAGTAAGCTCTGGCAGTTTTGACTAATATCAAAACAGGCTAATTTGTCCGATGGTTTATACTCTGAAACCCTAACCATCTAAAAATGCTTCAAAATCATTTCCAGGAAATTGTCGGATTTTGTAAGAGGATTTAGGGCTGCATATCAAAATAACAACTGCTTTATCACTTGGCCTGGCATACTGACACAGGCCTGAACTTTCCTCCTTGAGAGGGAAAGGCCATTTTTATTTTACAAAGGGCGCTTCCATTGGGAAAATCTTGGGGAAATTTGTTAACGGGCACCAGGTTGAACAAGGGTAACAGAGGCCGTGTTCTCCATGGCCTCTGTGTAATTTGTAGGCATGATTTTACAAAGAGCTATGATATCACCATAGTAACTTGTATTGTGACATCACATTTGTTACTATCTAAGATTAATAAACAAGTAAGATCAATCTTAGCTCCTAGAAATCTGCCCCAGGCCTGCCAATCTTATCCAAGTCCAAACATTTTGATGTTGGATTGCCATAGAGTGGAGGATAGTGGAGGATTCAGGAGAGTCTCTAGGTTATGTTTGTAATAAATTTTGAGGATTTTGAAAGTTACCTGGGGCAATGATTGCATCTGGAAAGACTTGTTTAATGCTCTGTCCAACTGTCTGATAACCAAAGCAGTTGTCATCATATAGGGAGGTGATGGAGGCTTCTTTGCTCTGTATGACCTCCATCTTGACTCTACTGTCATTTATAAGACGTCGGTCACGATCCAAGACCTGTGTGTACAGGTTAAACATAAAAGAGGCGTTAACATAAACCTACTTATTCTTTCCTTTGACCTCTGTACCAAGTTGAACATTGAATGTAATTAGATTGGTAATTTAGTGACTTCAAGCAACTTGATGGTGTCCTCGTTGATCTATGAGTCCCTGCTCGCCTTTTGGTGGTCTGAAGTCAGGGCAGTCATGAATGATGTGGTTGATGGTTTGTGGTCTCCTCGTTGATCTATGAGTCCCTGCTCGCCTTTTGGTGGTCTGAAGTCAGGGCAGTCATGAATGATGTGGTTGATAGTTTGTGGTCTGCCACACTGACACAAATTTGAGCTGGTAGTTCCCATACTATGGAGGAACGAGACCTTATGGCCCCAGCCAGTTCTGAGATGATTGAGTTGGACCCAGGCCCCACGAGGAAGATCCCAGCCTGTAGGTCTGAAGGATGGAGTTGGAATGAAGTCACGGAGTCGTAATGAGGATGTTGACTAGTCTTCCTTGCATCGATTCAAGGTCCATGGTGGGGAAAGAGGGTTAGTAGTGATGATGTGGAGTGCTCCTGAGGCAAAGTGCTTGCAGTTCAGCCTACTGCCGATTTACGGATTAAAGATGGAGGGCACTAGGCTGTCTGGATTAAGGCCTTTCTGAGCAAGTTTTTCAGATATGTAATCACGAAGAATGTTTGGTGGAGCAATGCCGGAGAGGCTGGGAAGGTTGTCTGTTGGCGTGGGTTTTATGGAGCCAGACATTAGACGCATGGCATCGTTTAGGACCGAGTCAACTGACTTTATGTAAGCGCTGTGACACCATACCAGGTCTGCATACTACGCTGTTGAGAAAGCTAGGGTGAGAGCAGATGGTCATAGTGTAGTTGGACTGGCTCCCTAACCAGTACCAGCTAGCTTGTGAAGGAGATTAAAATGTGATTATGTCTTAGCAGCAACTCGCTTTATATGATGAGAGAAGGTGAGGCTACGATCAAGAGTTATTCCAAGATAGGTGGGTGTGGGGTCAAATGTGAGTTGTGAGCCATCTGCGGTTATGTTGAGTTCCCTTTTCGCAAGCAGTTTGCAAGATGGACCATGGAGCAGACTGTATTTGGTTTGCTGAGTTTCATATGCCATCTGTTGAAGTAGCAATAACCTCTGGCTGGTGCTTCGAGACTGGAGATCTGCTTAGGGTTCTTTCAATGGGTTCAAAGGACTTATCCGCTGACCAATGGCAGTGTCGTCCACATTGTACTGATTTGAAGTTGTTGCAAGAATGTCGGATGTATAGATGTATATAAGTATAGAAGAACTTAGATAGCATTCTTACACAAAATGTTTCACGATGCTTGACAACAAATAATAACATCAATTTATCAATGCAAAATAGGAAAATAAAATAAACAGGCTTTAGCATAAGAACAATCTGGAAATGGAAGTTTAAGTGATGTTTTGAATTCAGTACTGTTATTAATAAGGAAAATTGCACAGAAAGATTTCATAAAGGTAGATTATTCCAAAGCAGTTCTATAGACATATTTATTGGTGTGGGGGGGGGTGTCAAAGACATAATTTGATGTAGAGAACCATTCATTTGTGCATATTTTCAATCTCATTTTTCTTTTTGGAGGGGGGGGGGCCAAAGGTTTTGCATATAAGAATAATACTACCTGCTGAATTGTCTGACTTGGATGAACTCGATGATTGATGATTGCTGTTGCAGACGGAGGAAGAACGTTCATCTTGGTACAACGAAAGAATAAACATATTTTTATGAAAAATACATTTGTACACCATTTTTTTGCATGCAGAACTATTTCGGACACACGGATGAGGTCAAAGCTGAGTGACAGGTTTATACGCCTGGCCATTCCATTGGGTAGCGTGTAAAAGCATGCACCGACCATGTTACGCTTTATTGCCTCCATACAACTTAAAGGGAGGAAAGCGTCCTGGAATTCCTGCTCCAAATCTCCCTTTTTATGAGGGCTACTGTGTAATCCTTGATTCTAGATCTAATAGTAATAATAATAATAATAATAATAATAATAATAATAATAATAATAATAATAATAATAATAATAGTGATACACAATTTGAAAGCCCCATCTATCTATGACCAAACATATTCCAAGGCACTGGTAAAAGGAAAATTTAAGAAAAGCATACAAAATACTAGATAAGTACACAGGGAACGTAATTAAACAGCACATTAAAGACAGATTTGCACACCAACAAAAATCAAGTGGCTAAATACAAATAGAGAGTCAGTCACAAGCTATGCCCAACAAACGAGTGTTACGAGAGATGGATAGTCTGTCACCATTGTTTATCATTGTATTGGGCACATGGGAGGCAGGTCCAAGATTCCAACATACCATTGCTGATTCATGGCTGATTATTGGCTGTGGCATTACGGCCAAGGATCGCCTGATTCATTGTAGATGCAATCCACATTTCCTCAAAGAAAACAAAATATCTGTGTGCATATTGTGACAATGTTTGTTGTCTTACTTTGTGCAGTCATGTTTTCATTGTGACAACGATATTCTAAAAAACAAAGTATTTCCAATGTTTGAATAATTAATCACAAACATGAGTACGGAAATTAGTCAGAAATCTTAACACCCAGTGGTTAAACGATCAGTAAAAAAATCTACAATGGATACCAACAAGTATATAAATCAATTTTGGGTGAAACAAAAACCTAAATAAAAGTCTACATCTAATCGCCCTATGCCAACTTGGACTGAGACCTTGTGCATTTGTTCAATTTTTTCCATGTTTACTTGAGAACATTAGTCCGAGTGACATGAAATTTATAAATAAAGTATGGCAGGTGCCCCCTGGGTCTATGGATCCATCCAGCAGTCCCCAAATTCTATTTCTAGCCATTAGACCTTACCTTAATGCCTCCATTAAACAATGTTACTGCTGTTGTTGTATGCAACGTAGCTCTTGTGCTTTCCTGCTTGTTCATAATACTGTAAGAATATATACATACATATTTCATTATTTGTGTTTTACCCACACTCTGACGTGTGCGGATCACTCGGTACTCGCTACTTTCCCCAAATCCACAAGCATACTACTAGGGAGGAATTCAAATCCATGACCTTTGCCATTCTAGAGCAAATATCTTACCACGAGACCACTGAGATTGCCCGGCAGCTAGAGGCAGTTCAAATCCTACATTTTAGCAGTGGGTACCTCAACAATTTATATTTAATTTGCAACTGAGATAAAGAATATCATTCGGTTTTACTCATACACCGATGTGTGTAAAACACTGTGTACTCTGTACTTTCCCCAACTCCTGTGAAAGAATCCACAGGCATATTACTTGGGAGGGATTCGAACCCATGACCTTTGCCATTCTAGAGAAGATGTTATACTACAAGTGCAACTACATGTATAAGTCTACAAAAACATTTTGCAAAAATACATTCTGGACTTTTATTTCTGGTTTCACCAATATTACTGGTATATCTTTCAAGGAACCCCGAGACCCGAGATACATGTGAAGAGACGATAATAAATAGACAGTTTAAGATACAAAATCCCAAAAAGGATAAATCCATAAACCAGGTAGGAACTGAAAAACCAAATAACATGCAAGGTTCTTGTCTGAGGCTGGATTCAAACCAGACTCCACAGAGATGAAGGAAATGAATCAGCCAACCTGAATGCCCAAACACTACAAACAGATTAATACAAACAACTTTTCTAGTATAGGGGCCTATGCATTTATTGGGAAAGAGTGCTTTTAAACATTGCAACAAAGCAACATGCACTATTATTTTATTGGGTCTTGTGCATTTCTAAAACCATAATAACAACTTTGGAGTATGCGGCACTGGCAGCCAAATTGGTGCACAGGTTGCTAATCAATCACATCAACAATCTCTACCCTCGCAGGTACCGGTTTACTCCTGGCACCTCCTGCGTCTTAAGCATCTTGCATAAGAGCACAAATGTCATGACCAGGATTTGAACCCACTCTCTGATGACTCAACCATGAGAACTTGAATTCAATACTCTAAGGACAACTTTGGATTAAGCTCCTAGCCTTACCGTTCAACAAGCTTCTTGAATAACCACAAGTTGGCAAACACTAACTTGAATGGGTAGTCCACCTAAAGGAAAAATCAAGGAGAAAATGGAGTTATACACACACTCACAAAAATGTTTTTGTCTGTTTTCTAATTATGAGGTTCTAATCAAATATGTAATCTGAAGTCATGTCAAGCAAGTCTTGTGTGCTAAACCTACGTTAGCCAAACCTCATCGGCGATACTTAAGCAGCATACAGCAACAGAGTCCAGCATTCTCTTGAAAGCAATCAGAGCATACTGATCCAAACGTCGACAATCAGAGCATACTGATCCAAACGTCGACAATCAGAGCATACTGATCCAAACGTCGACAATCAGAGCATACTGATCCAAACGTCGACAATCAGAGCATACTGATCCAAACGTCGACAATCAGAGCATACTGATCCAAACATTGAGTTGTTAAACCACTGGTTCTTTTCGAACCACAACTCATAGAGAGATTTATGTACATGGTGTCTATGCAAACCTCACTTGATTGAAATCATATCCATTAGCACAGGTCTGCTTTAATTTATACAATGTTTTGTAGTTGCACAGTAAAAAATGTGATGTCCTCAAAAGAAATGTTGCTTAATTGTCTCCTTGAAAGGTAAACATGTATTCTTTCTGTGTGTCATCACATTGATACTTTATATTCTTTAGTTTCCTTTTTGATATTGATTAACCCTCCCTCTGATTGACGAAACCATTAAAAAACCATTCCTCACACTCGCCAGTAGCTTTGTACACACTCTATAGCTTTACCATTGGATCAAAGTGTACTCAACCATGCATGATCAGTACAGTGTGTAAATGGTGCTGGATGGTGAACAATGGGCTCTACAATCTACCAGAGAGTAGAAGGGTTAATTTGTGCGAACTCTTTATTGTATGAAGTAATTAAAAATGTTCAGTTACATTTGCACTCAAATTAATTCAGCCCTTGAGCTGCGACAAAAAAATAATTAAATCCTTGAATAGAATGGACCCTTCCCTAGAAAAATTGCACATCGCGCGTGCGCACTAATACTGCTGGTTGGCAAAATGAGGAAACATTACGCTTCATGTATGGGGCTGATGGTAACATGTTACCTTAGCGTTTGTGTATCTGCCTATAGCACAGCTCTATGTGTTTGCCCACCAACAGTGTCTGCATGCATGCGTGAATGTAATTAGCTTATTTAATGGAAAGGGCGAATTGAAAGATCACTGAATATTTACGTTACCTCTGATGCTAAAAAGTTAAAGTTATCGTACGACACACCTCTCTCAAACTTGGTGGAAAATGGAGTACTCTCAAGTCTGCATTGAAAGACAAGGAAAATTATGTTATCAACAATTGTTAAACACATTTTTAGGGCTCAGACTGTAATCTGGGATAAAAAAGATAGTTTTAAAATCTAACCCCAGCAAACATGTTGTACAGAGTTTGCTTGATTGGTTACAAGTGGCTCAAGCTTCAATAATGAAAGAGACAAAAAGATGATGACTTCATGGGCTTTACAAGCAAACTGTTTGACTTGAGCTGCACAAAGTCACTCATTACATAAAGATTAACCACTTCACATCAGATGCTGTGTATATCCGCCAAATGTTTCTGAATTGGCTTTTGGTGGACATTTTTTCCTACCCAGAACAAATTCAGAGCGCCCTCAATCTTTTGCAGTCAGTCGGATGGCGGACGTAAATATCCAACCGAACATTAAATTATGTAGCATCCACAGGCAAGCACCTGTGCTACGATTCGATTCAACCGTACAAAGAGGGATGGTATCTATCATCCAAAGGGCGAAGCAATAATGGTCAAGTGTCTTGTTTAAAGACACAATAAAGTATCAAGATATTGACTCGAAACCACTCTGCTAATCAGAAACACGAGAGCTTGAGTCCAGTGCGCTTGACTGCTCAGCCATGACATGCAACTATTATTGGCTATATAGGGACCTATGTGGAACATCCGTTTGAAGCCACATTAGTGTAATTTATTGATGAACTACAAGAAGTACTACTTGCATCTGGGATAAAGAACAACATTGGGGGTTTAGGGACTGTCTACAAAGTGAGAATGGTAGGAATGTTTTATTGGATCAGTTAAGTAATCCAGCAGGCATACATAGAACAGTCAGTTGGGCAGCGGATCCTTCAGTTAGCACTATTAAAATGCCAATGCATGATATATCTTTCATGTAGAAATATTGCCGTAGTTCGACACACTGGATTGTGGGCATATGCGTACGGGTACATTAATTCATGTCTGGATCGTGCCTGACTTTTGAAAAGCACCTGAGCAATAGTCCGCCTGTGGATTGTTCATTCCACTGAACTCTGGAGAGCACTGAGTATACAGTGCTCAGGGTTCTGCCCAGGATTTTTGTCAGTGGCGGAAAAAAATGGGCGGCGGGCGGGCGGGGGTGGGGTAGAGGCAGCAAAAAGGAGGGTCAAAGGTCACTCACAAATATAAGATGAGGTCACAGCTGTTACAACCTAGCCTACCAGTAGTTTGATGCAAAATATTTGGTTGTACACTGGACACAAAATCTCCCATGATTGATACTTATTTATCTAAACACTCAAAGAAGCATACAATTGTCGAAGCTAAACAAAAAAACTGAAAAAAAAAAGAACAAAACGGAAGTGAAGTTTGCAAACTTGCGTTTTTGAACAATCTTATCCCCTAATTTCTGCCCTTAATAATACTGTTTTCATCAACAACCTATTCCATGGATTCGTGAATAAAGGATCGCTTGTTTAAAATCGCTTCTTTTGCAATACATTTTCGATTGAACGATCGGTCGACGATGCACATTGGGGAAAATTGTGCGGCGAGAGCGATGTGTTTATGAGTACGAGGTTACAGTTTTGTATAATATATCACAGGAAGGAGGTCGCGATTAGGCTCCACCGCACGTCTTCTAACCCCTGGAAAATCGAGTTGTGTGTTTCCCTACTCGCCTATGTATTGTAGTAAGGGACATGGAGGAGAGAGCCAGACTAACAACGTGCATGCGTGTTTTAACGTTCGTATACTGAAATGAACGATCGCAGCTAGTAAAATACCAAGACTAGGGACTTTCTCGACAGAAAACGAGCTGGATATCTTGGATTTACCGGTAGATTTTCTTTTAAAAACCTACATATTAAGTTAAATAATTAATAATTTGGCAAGAATTTAATTTGGCAATTAAGTTAATTCACAAAATTTGAAAATTTGTGGTGGGCGGAAAAAGAGAAAATTCCGTCAGTGGTGGGCGGGGAATCATGAGTGCCGGGCGGGTTTTCCGGCACCGACCACCGTGGGCAGAACCCTGAGTGCTTCACAAATCAGTGTAGGGTACAATCAAAAGTATTGAACTACAAGAAGTTGCAACTTACTTTGACACGGCTTCAGCAAGTATTCCAACATTGGTTTCCCTGGGTGGCATTGATGAATGGCCTGTCTTTGCAGAATCCACAGTCAGTTTCAACATTACAAAGCCCTTCTCAGACACTCCAATCAGCCCTACTGGTCTACTGACTTGCTTGATTACATCCTGTAGAATTGTAAAGCCTTCATCCAAGAGGAATTCAACCTCTGCACCTCGTTCCTGCAAGGTTTTGCCAATAATGGCAGCGCCTTCGTTTCCTGCAACCTGGATATCAAAATACAACACATATTAAGTAAAATGGATATTGAGTTAAAATACTATGAATTAGCAGCAAGGCCCAATTTAATAAAGCTGCTTAACTTCCAATTTTGTGCTTACTGCACAAGTTTCCATAACATAGACCTACTAACCAGAAGCTCACGAAAAGGCATGCTCACCTCCCGGTGCTTACTGTGTGAAAATGAATGATGTAACAATGCAAATCCAGGGTGAATGATGTAACAATGCAAATCCAGGGTGAATGATGTAACAATGCAAATCCAGGGTGAATGATGTAACATGCAAATCCAGGGTGAATGATGTAACAATGCAAATCCAGGGTGAATGATGTAACAATGCAAATCCAGGGTGAATGATGTAACAATGCAAATCCAGGGTGAATGATGTAACAATGCAAATCCAGGGTGAATTATGTAACAATGCAAATCCAGGGTGAATGATGTAACAATGCAAATCCAGGGTGAATGATGTAACAATGCAAATCCATTCTTGCTAACCTGTGGAATACGCTTACCCTTAAGCAAGTTTTTCTGCTATAGTTAGCATGAAAACTTGGTTACCATTAAGCAGCATTATGAAATTGGGCCCGGGTACCACAATCAATGTTTCTAAAAGGTGAAATTAAAATTATCCTTGATGCAATTATGATTAAAAGTTACCTCCTCGTCATGACCAAAGCATAAATACAACGTCCTCACGGGCTTCTCCTGTCTTTGAAGTCGTAACTCCAGTGCTTCAAGAATTCCCTAAATAAAATAAAAAAATTGATAGATAGATTAATGGTTTATTTTTAAAACATATTTTGCATGGCAATTTATATATTGGTTTTGATATTTCAATTTTATGTAAAAGCGCTTCGATCTTTGGGAGAAGTGCTATATAAATGCTTGTTACTAATATATTTTTCTTTTTAAATGGCATAGCAGCCCAAATATTGAATAAAACCAATTTCACATTTGAAAGTAAGCGTGCCTTCAGATTCACTACCTTATGGAGACCGAGAACAAAACAGAAAAGGGAAAAGAAAGGGTCTCCATAGGGAAATTCTAAAGACTGGGTTATTCCACAAGGAATATTGTGTCTATGGGAGGTTCTTAACTACAGGGACAAAGGAAAGAATAAAAGATGTCTCCACAGGGATGCAAAAACAGGAATGTGTGACAAGAACAGCAGGCCAAAGGAGCAACATATATGCACAAACGTATGAACAAATTGCAAGTACACAATTCAACAAACACAGTTCAACCCTAGCAATGGCCTGCTCTCACTGCTAGTGTGAACAGTGGCTGGCTAGTCAAAACACTTCCAACCCTAGCAATCGCCTGCTCTCACTGCTAGTGTGAACAGTGGCTGGCTAGTCAAAACACTTCCAACCCTAGCAATCTCCTGCTCTCACTGCTAGTGTGAACAGTGGCTGGCTAGTCAAAACACTTCCAACCCTAGCAATCGCCTGCCTCACTGCTAGTGTGAACAGTGGCTGGCTAGTCAAAAACACTTCCAACCCTAGCAATCTCCTGCTCTCACTGCTAGTGTGAACAGTGGCTGGCTAGTCAAAACACTTCTAACCCTAGCAATCGCCTGCTCTCACTGCTAGTGTGAACAGTGGCTGGCTAGTCAAAACACTTCCAACCCTAGCAATCTCCTGCTCTCACTGCTAGTGTGAACAGTGGCTGGCTAGTCAAAACACTTCCAACCCTAGCAATCACCTGCTCTCACTGCTAGTGTGAACAGTGGCTGGCTAGTCAAAACACTTCCAACCCTAGCAATCGCCTGCTCTCACTGCTAGTGTGAACAGTGGCTGGCTAGTCAAAACACTTCCATTTGTAGTCAAAATTTTGTTTCAGTCAAATTAAATTTGTAAAGTATTGTGGAAATGAAGTTGAACTTCACTTGCAAAAGGTTCAAAATCAGGGAGCTACAAGTTCAAAATGAGATACTTATAAAGATGGAAAATGATTGCTTAGTTTAAAAAAACATGCCAGCTTTGCATGGCTATTTTTGTTGTCCATTCGAGGTGTTTTTTATCATGTGGTTTTATACTCACATAATTTTGCAGCGAATTGACTAGTTGTGTATTTGTTGAAAGAACAAAGCCGAAACTTGGTCGGAAAAAAAAAAAAAAAATAAAAAAAAAAAAAAAAAAAAAAAAAACCCATGAGATTTGACTGAAAATTCTTGCAAACATACTACACACAGGTGATGATGATTTGGGTTCACCAGTCTGGCTGACAAGTGAAAAAATACACAAAGAAAAAAAACGAGAAACCCAAACACCCTGGTAAACTTAACTAAAAACCAAATAAGTAATGAGATGACTGATTTACAATGAGTGTTAATACAGGAGACAGTCTCCTGACAATGACTAGAGCAAGCTAGTCGAAATGTTGAGACCAATTAAGAACTCACTCCGCGGCAGTGAAGTTAGTAACGAGAAGTCCCCTCGATCCGATCCACTATAAAGCTAAAGTAGTAGTCCCGGCCGATTTCCTACCCTCCACTCAGATAGTAGCTAATAAGCTGGACAGTTCTTTTCAGAACTAAGTAGTCTCCCGAAGTAGTCTCCCTATTTCCTAAATCTACTCCGCGGCAGTAGAATAGAAAAGCAAGACCTAGTTCTCTAAGAACAAATCTACACAGCTAGATACACATTATCGCAAACCGAATATACAGCAGTTATGTGAGTTTGCAAGTTAATATCATTCATGCGTATCGATCACCGCACAGCGACCAACTGCCTGTTTCTAGGGTCAAGATTCACTCTTAATTCTAGTATAAAATTGTTTTTTGTGATATAAACGTCCATACATTTTTGAAAACAAAATTAATTTTTAGGTTATTATCTGCAAATTTTATAGTTTACACTGGAAAAATTTAAAATTTATAAGACCTTTTGAAGTCGACTGTCACCAAATAAATCCTACTGCATTATTTGCAATGTTTGAAAGCATTTGTTTTTAGTAGAAAAAGTAATTAAACTCATTGTAGTTATCGCTATAAACAGATTGATTGAACTCAAGTCTTGAATCTACACAAATTTACCATGAGTGAATGTTTATCATCAATGGTGCCCCTCCCATAGATGCAGCCATCCTGCTCCCTCCCTTCAAATGGTGGTACATCCCAATCTTGACCATCTACTGGCACAACATCCATGTGGGCTGCTAGAATATATGGCTTGAGAGAGGGGTTGGAACCTTCCACAGTGTAGAGTAGGCTATACGTGGCTATAACTTCACGCTTTACCAACGGTGAACTGTGAACAGTTGGGAAAACTAGAGGTGGAAGGAATAAACAGTTCAGTTATAAAATGCATAATTATTGGGGTGTCTTTAAAAATACTGATTATCTGTGTTGTTGGTGGATCAATCATTTTATACTGTATTCGCTTTTAAGCCAAGCATGTCCCTCTAAGTGCCTAGAGGAATATTAATGTCTAGCACAAGAAATAAGTACACTGCTGTATGCAAGCAATCTATGTGTTCGAGATTATTGTGTAGATGGCCAAGTACAGCACGTGTATGTTCAATACGCATAATAACACTGGGATATAATTCTGTAGAAGCATTACTGTGCACGACACCAATATTAATGCTGGTATTCTGTCAACATTAACACCATAGTCACTGCTTGATGCATATTACCAGGAAAAATGGCATGTCTGATACCTGTAAAACACAGCCTAAATATTGCACTGAGATGACTGTGTGTTGTTTGCACCAGTTTCCACACATGTCGACACACACACACACACACACACCCACCCACACGACGTCAAGCTTGGTCATGTCACGTCAGTTCACTAGTCGCTAGTACAACATTTTTTTAATCATGTCATCTGCCGTTCCAACCTGTACTGTTTCTTTTGGTTATACCAACTTAAACACAAATTTTGAAACTTCAAAATCAAGTGCTATGTGGAAATTTTGCAAGCGAAAAATTGAAGAAATGACCAGCACAACTTCAAATTTTAAAAGAAAAAGTTTCTCTTAACCATCAAACTTGTTGGCTACCTACCTTTCTGAAATAAATAAATCAGTATATAATTGATTATTTTGAAGAAAAAAAAATCATTTTTAATCATTATTTACATATTCTGGATAAGGGGCAAGGAGTATTTGTAAAACCTAAAATAAAATTGTAACTGCAGGTACAGAACTTAAATGTGTTTTATTTTGTCATTTCCAATTCTTATTTGGTTTGCAATCAATAGGTTGAAGTATTCTAACTAATAAATTATTTAAACAAGTGACTCGTGACTCGTGACTCTGACTCGGACTCGACCCAAGTGACTTGAGACTCGGACTCGACACAGGTGACTCGACTACAACTCTGCATTTAAGCAGCGATGTAGTATTACCGGCTACAGCCTCTGTATCCTCCTTGTAATTCAAGGCCTGAAAAAAAACCTGGTGTCCTTGGATACAGCCCCTCCCTTTTCCTCCACTACAATCCACTCTATGGAACACCAAAATGACTAAGACAAGATCTGTATGCCTGGCCCACTTAAAGGCAATCAAAACTTTTTGGCCTACAGTCTCAAATACTAGACAACTTCCCAAACAGGATTTGGAAAGGTAAAGGTTTTAAGGGCATTTCATGGGCCTTACACATCAAGAATGCCCATGGTCTGCCATTTTGAGAGTCAAACTGCATTCTAAAGATATAATGAGTGTGTTAACACCAGTGCTATAGTCGAGGCCCTGTTGTCCGAGTCTGAGTCTGAGACCGAGACCGAGTCCTCCCACCGAGTTCGAGTCCCCTTTGGTCTGAGTCCGAGTCCGAGTCCGAGTCCGAGTCCGAGTCCGAGTCCGAGTCCGAGTCCGAGTCCGAGTCCGAGTCCGAGTCCGAGTCCGAGTCCGAGTCCGAGTCCGAGTCCGAGTCCGAGTCCGAGTCCGAGTCCGAGTCCGAGCCCGAGTCCGAGTCCGAGCCCGAGCCCGAGCCCGAGTCCGAGTCCGAGTCCGAGCCCGAGCCCGAGTCCGAGTCCGAGTCCGAGTCCGAGTCCGAGTCCGAGTCCGAGTCCGAGTCCGAGTCCGAGTCCGAGTCCGAGCCCGAGCCCGAGTCCGAGTCCGAGTCCGAGTCCGAGCCCGAGCCCGAGTCCGAGTCCGAGTCCGAGTCCGAGCCCGAGCCCGAGTCCGAGTCCGAGTCCGAGCCCGAGTCCGAGTCCGAGTCCGAGTCCGAGTCCGAGTCCGAGCCCGAGCCCGAGCCCGAGCCCGAGCCCGAGCCCGAGCCCGAGTCCGAGTCCGAGTCCCTCATGTCTATGTAAAGTTAGTCCTCCCTGTTGGTAAGTCATTGCATCACACTATACGCCAGCTATGTAGCCTGCTGTTTCAAGTCTGAGATTGAGCATTATTGGTCGTGTAAAATGCTATTCGGAAGGTTAATCAAGAAGAGGGCACTATTTCAAGTGGACAAAAAACACACACTTGAACACAAATAAAAACCAGACATGAGCGAGTGAAACAAACAGAGTCCGTGGTTGACATGCGAAGGCAACAGGCAACGCATCGAGGGAAACAATATTTTTGTCATCATTGACGATTTACAATTGCACATTAAAGGTAGCTTAAGTTGCGTGTATTTCCCCTTTTTTCCCAGTCTCGAGCCGAGTCATGCCGAGTCATGCCGAGTCCCAGGGTTCGAGATCGAGTGCAGGTCTGAGTCACGGTGCTCCGGGACCGAGACCGAGTCAGAGTCAGAGTCCACAAAAAAAGGACTCACGACCAGTCTCGAGTCCTCCAGCACTGAACTGGTTAACACACATGCATTGCCTAAAATCCACATCATATAACCCAAAGAGAACCGACTCGAAAAAATTGAAAAAACATTATGCGTCAGGTGAATCAGTTAATCACAGTGTATTATTCTTGGTTCCAGTTGTACAGTCACGAACAGTAAAACTCCTGAGATAGCTGAGTGAATGGAATGATAGCGCCCTCTACTGGTGAGAAGGTTTTGACTATTTGTGACTATACAACTGGAGTGTTTGGAACCGAGACTCCATGTACATGTATGATCACACGTACATGTACGATATTGTTTGATTACCTCTTTTCAAAAAGTCATGAAACTTGAGTATCTCATCATAGTTGATGTCACCCGGCATGCGAGACACAGTTTGGTATGTTATGGCCTCTTGTAGATTAGCTTTAATCTTCCGGTTTCCATCAATAGGGGTAGTGTCAATGTCCAGCTCTGATGGCTTTGGCTGCCGTGACTTGACCGTCATTGCACGTACGATGACAACGGCTGCCAGACCACAAAGGCCAGCAGAGGTTGCGGACAGTACAGTGAAAAGCATTGTTCAAACTTGGTTTTATCTCTGTAATGAAACAACGACATTAAAAAAGAGTCACAGCACAGGCATGGTATTGTATTCTTGTACGGGCAAGGCAGTTTTTCCTTTGTGAAGGGCGTTTCTACATTATGCATTGTACATGGGAAATGTAAATTTTTACAGTACAGAACATTTCAAATGGAACCAAAGCAATTACCAAATGCATCTGCTAAGGGGGGAAGGCACATAATCACAAATTTATAACAGTGTACACTGACATTCCCAGCCAGAGGTCATGCATGAATCCCAGCCCATGGTTGTACATGTAGTAGGCACTCACTACATTGTAGGCCTCATACCAACATTGTTACCCTCAATTGCAGATACAATGCACCCCACAACTCTGAAAGTCCTAGGTATGGCTATTGTGGAAAGAAACAAGTCTCATGCTTAATTACTCGGACCCCTGATTGTCCTGTGTACACGTAGGCACATGTAGCGCTTCTATGTACTGTAGCTTTGGTACTACATACATCCATAAGTCAGGATAAGCACCAAGGAACAATTATTTAAAGGCCCAAGTGTCTTTCTCAAAGAAGTAGGCCTAAGGGACCAAGATTCAAAGACATATTGTGACAGGGTATCTGCACACCTATAAAGTCAAATTTAAGACTTTTTAAGACCCTTTTAATGCTACCCTTAACAAAAATTGAGACCAATAACTAAGTGAATTAAGTAGGGGAGAAACAGATAACTCTCTCAAACTTTTTGTTACTTTTTTACATACAGGGTAATTTGGTTCTTTATGAAAATTCATAACACGCTTTATCCATTTTTAAGACCTAAAATAACTGAATTTAATACTTGTTAGTGCTCCTAATGAGGCCTTAAATCTGGATCTAATCATGGGGATTGAAATATGACAAAAATTGTTATAACTACAGGAGGGAGCATCACACACCACTGGCAATGCCAAATAGTTAGGGAGTTTCTGGGGACCTCACTCACACAAGGGTTCAGCCTGCCATTCTTATTCTGATCTCAATTTCCTTTTTCAATATTTATCAGACAGTTAGGCCTAATAATAACGGGTTCTTGTTCAATAATAACATAAACTTGTCACAACACAGCACACCTTTCATAAAAATACAAGACTTGTGGACAAGTCATAATGCTTGTCGCGGTGATAGCGTAACAGCTCTCATTGGCTCTTGCGATACGCTGTTTTTCTTGAGATACTGCTGGTTCCCACGAGACGTACATGTATGCTCTCGGGAAATGGCCCTTTGGGGCAGAAGTCAGGAGCCAGCAGTCTCAAAAGGGAGCAGCAGTTTGCTATCACTCAGTCTCGTTATGCTATCATCATGACAAACATTTAAACCACTTGTCCGCAATCTGTTATGAAAATACATAGAGCTCTCGGTTCCACACAAACACAATGCATATAGAGCAATAATGGTCTAATTTTTTATTTATTTTTTTGGCATCGGGGATAAAGAATATTAATTTTGGTTTTTATTCTTTATCCCCGATGCAAAAATTAACATCTATTAAATCATTGCGGAACCCGCTGCTAAAACATAGGATTCGAACTGCCTCTAGCTACCGGACAATCTCGGTAGTCTAGTTGGTAAGACATTGCTCTAGAAATGCTGCACAATGTGGTGCACACCCGCGGATTCTGTACTATACACAGCATTGGGTTAAGGCTGTTCAAGCATCGACAACTTTTGCCGATAGAGGGCGTTGCAGGGCAAAGTCCATTTATTTTTTTCTCAATCATGCGCTGTCGATTGGTCGTTAATACGAAGATTTCATTGCGAAAGAAGTTTCTATAAAACCAATTCTCAAATCACAAATCCATGCAAATGGTTGTTGATGAAAAAAGGATTAAGGGCAGAAAATAGGGGATAAGAATAGTCCAAAAAGGCAAATTTCCGTGTGTGTGTGTGTGCCCTTACACATGCCAACTTACGGGGTACTTTTAACAATGGAACAATGGACCCCACAAGGCAATTTCAATAGGAACAATAGGGCCCCACAAGGGAATTCTTTAGAAAAGGGAACAATAGAACAACAATAGCAGTACCCCACAAACCGGATCCGTAAGGTGGTGTGTGTGTGCGTGTGTGCGTGCCTTCATATTCACTACCTTATGGAGACCGAGAACAAAACAGAAAAGGGAAAACAAAGGGTCTCCATAGGGAAATTCTAAAGACTGGGTTGCTCCACAAGGAATTTTGTGTACAAAGTCTATGGGAGGTTCTTAACTACAGGGACAAAGGAAAGACACACATGAAAGATAACAGGGATGCAAAAAATAGAATGTGTGTGTGTGTGTGTGTGTTTTTGTTTTTTTGTTTTGTTTTTAATGCTCAGAAAATTGTGAGCATCAATACATGTGGGCTAGTGAAAAAACTTGCGGGCGACCCAAAATTTTGGTTGACTCGTCCGGCTGGCGAGTGAAAAAAAAAGTTAAGGGAAACCAGTGCTAACACACATCGGTGTAAGGTAAAAACCAAAATGAATATAATAATGGTCTATGTATTGCTAATGCTAATGCTTCCACATATTATATCCAACCATGATCAGTACTCTGAAGTGGTGTAGATGGAGGTAAAATGTTATGCAACAATGGCGCTCAATGATGCACCATCCCTAGCCCAGGTTGGACTCCTCCGTTACATACAGCGTGACACTATTCCAAACCTAAGCCAAAGAGGAAGAAGCCGAAACTGAAGAAGAGCTAACCCTAAATTTGTACTCTTACGAAAGTACCATCAAAATCAAAATAGCAATGTATGGTGCTGCTGCTGGGCTGGAGATACATACTGCATTACACACAAATGTAGAGAGAGTGAGGGTATGGCGTAATTATAGCCACCTAACAATGCATCCTACTCCTCCACTCCAGTGGGGCTCAGACAGACCATGGATGTATTCTACAGTCCTTTAGACACAGTCCTTTTGAGTGTATGTACATTGTAGTACTACTAAAAAAGTACTAGTAGGACATGTACTACAGGATGCTGGTCATCTCGCCCCCCTAACAAGCTGGCCCCCCTAACAAGCTTGCCCCCTGCAAAGTCGCCCCCTACCCGGCTCGCCCCGGGTTGTTACAAAGTCGCCCCCTGACAATGTCGCCCCCTGACAATGTCGCCCCCTGACAATGTCGCCCCCTGACAATGTCGCCCCCATACAATGTCGCCCCCTAACAAAGTCGCCCCCTGACAATGTCGCCCCCTGACAATGTCGCCCCCTGACAATGTCGCCCCCATACAATGTCGCCCCCTAACAAAGTGGCCCCCTGACAATGTCGTCCCCAGCCAATGTCGCCACCCTAGAAAAGTCGCCCCCAGATGTTATTTAATTCGGAAATAATTAATAAGGCTTCTTAAGGTGTGAAAGAAGCTGTGAAAAAAATACAGTTAAAAACATTTTCAGAAAAGATTCCGTTTGAAGTAATGTGCTTCAAGTAAAAGGTCGAAATAGGTTTTTCATCCCCCCAACATTGAAAATCTACTTTATAAATTTAAAGTTAAATTTACTACAGGTTTTCCTGGTCATTGTCGGCCACATTTAGTATTTTTATACAAAAGGTGACTCTTTCGAACCACTAATTTGAATAGACACTTGGGTGGTGTGCCAGACCCCCGGATCGTCCCCATCTGGCTTGGGAGTAGCGTCCCAACAAATCTGTAAACCTTCCCAGTTTTAAATAGATACCAACCTCAAAGTTGGTACCACTGTAGACCACTCTCTGTCAGTGCCATTAATGGAGTCATCGTAAGAAATTTCTATTGTCCAAAAGTGGGATCATTCTAACGACACTTTCATTGTCTGGGTGTTATTGTCCCCGTTGGTTTTGAGTGACAGGAAACCCACACTTGAAATGCTCATTTGATAAAACCTTCACTCAGCTCCCTGCAGCTGTAAGCTCCCAATTATGCTGGATAAGTTTTAGATAATTTTTATTTCATGTAATATTTCATAAAAATATAATAATAATGATTGATTGAAAAGATGAGCTTTCACTTTATTCAGATCTTTTTCTAAATGGAATTTTTCTTCTTCTATTTTTTTTATAAGTATAATAACAAGTAGGCTAACGATTTTTTTAAATGTTATATCCGTAATTCAGTCATTGCTAGGTATTAATATTTGTAAAAAAAATGTTATAATTTACGATAAATTGAGCGACGTTAATAACATCATTGACAATTATGTAAATTTGGGGTACTCCTAGAACTATTCGGTTCGTTTCGCTATCGTCTCCCCGACCGGGGGAGACGATACGTTCCGCTATCGTCTCCCCGACCGGGGGAGACGATAGCGGAACGAACCGAATAGTTCTAGGAGTAAATTTGGGGCATGGAGTTTATTAATTGATGACGTTTTTACCCAAGCACAAACTAGACATACAGGCTATAGTAGGCCTAAAGTAGCCTTTCAATACAATAATTAAGCCATTATATTACCATATGACGCCTTATTTCCTGAACTAAATAACATCTGGGGGCGACTTTGCTTTGGGGCGACATTGTCTGGGGGCGACATTGTCAGGGGGCGACTTTGTAACCCGGGGCGAGCCGGTTAGGGGGGCGACTTTGCAGGAGGCGACTTTGTTGGGCGCGAGCTTGCTAGGGGGCGAGATGACCAGCCCCCGTACTACGTACTCAGGTCGAGGTAATCATCACTTCACGATTGTAGGCTAAACAGTGAGAGTAGTGTGTGTTTCTTTTTAAAATGCAAGTACACTAGGTAGTACACTAAACCAACCCAGTGCCCAGCAGTAACTTACTAACTGGACAAACACTAACACTAACACACTGACAGTAACGCCAACACTATACTACACTCAGTAACAGTTTATAATACCAGAAGTTCTGAACAGTCATTCACACTCAGTCACAGTGCAGTAACTCACAGTTCGTTGTGACAAACTCATTTCACATCAAAGTCACACTTTCTTGCCTTAAACATGTTAAATGAATTCTTGAATGTAATACAAGTCCTCAAGAAGAAAACAAAAAATTGTGGTCGTATTCATTATGAATTGTTACCTTACAGTGGCCAGGGTACACGTTCAGTTACTCCTACAGCTACCTTTTTGGTCAGACAACTCGTCCGTCGGACAACTCGTCCGTTCGGACAACTCGACGGTTCAGACAACTCGACCGTTCGGACAACTCGACGGTTCAGACAACTCGACTTTGAGACAACTCGCCGGATGGCCAAGACAAGTCGACGGTTGAGCGGCTGACCTCCGTTTCCCAATTTTTACACGAATTTCCTGTATAAATCCTGCGATTCTATAATTTTTGCGCGAACCTCAAGTAAGTATTCTGTTCTCTTTGGCTGGATGCACGGCCGGGAGAGTGACAATCGGGTGTTTAGAGCTCTTTTCGTAGCCCTCTGTTCTCTAGAGGCGTGCATCGCACGCAGCGGACGGATCTCCGCCGTTTGCGGCTTGGTGTGCGCGGCCGTCGGCGGCAGGTCTGTACTCTGTAGTGCTGTAAAGCGAGAACAGGGAGCCCATTTCTACACTTGCTAAAAGACAAATTAAGTCCTGTGAAATTAATTATTTTGAAAAGTTCCCGTATCCTGCCAGCACTTTTTTCATTCCTTACGAAATAAAGTAGTAATTGTATTTAATGTAATGTTTATATTGTGGGAAGCATAATTAGTGGCTTTTCTTCTTTTTTTTGCTCAGTTTGTTATGGAACTTATGCTCTGGTCTGTGATTATTTCTGCCTCTTGTTTTGTGCTATTTTAATTTGTACAATGCCTTCGGGTCCAGTCATGGATTTAAGATGCTTTAGTTTATCATAAGCATTGTTTATTATTATCATTATTTATTATCCAAAATCATATGATATATTATTTTTGTATACAAATTAGTGAATAAATAAGTAGTGTCAGGATACGGAAATTTCACCCAAAAAATATTTAGAGGCTAATTTGATATTAAAGGAGTTCCTAGGAAGTTCAACGAGTATTGCAGCTAACAATTACCAGTTAACTCCGTCAACCTCAAAGGACTGCTGTGGGTGTTAACTCTTTTGAGTTCCCACGGCTGCCGCAGACAAAAGGATGCCAAACTAAATCAGAGTCCAACCAACTCCACCCTCTCAACAGTCCAAATCAAATTTTACAATATTCTGGGTTCATTGATGATACAGATGACACACTAAAATTATTATCTTAAATTCCTTTACTAAAGGAACAACTTACCTAAGGGTCAGGATTTCACTCATACAAATCCTGAACTTGAACCATAGGGGGAAAAATGATTTTGAAGATTGTCCGACTGAAGATTGTCCGAAATTAATACATGAAAACATGTTCTTGCTAAGAACAATTTACAAATCAATTCAATTAAATGTTTGTTGTCCTTAGAATAGTAATTTGATTTGCCGAACATGCTCATAACCGTAAAAAACATTTGTAAAAATACGTTAATATAAATAATGCTGTATAGATATTTAAAACTGTATTTACACAAGGGCATATCCAAACATGTACTTCATTAAAGACAACAAAAAGAAAGAACATCGGGGAATTTTACTGGCTGCCGTTAAAATACGAATAGAATGTGGTAGAAAAGAGTTAGGATATATATTGGTACATTTAGACTTCCTCGCGGCCTCACTCTGCCAAACACTTCCACTGATGCAATCGTCAAATGAGTGGCTCACCCTTGATATATTCGGCAAAAACATACAGGTCTGTCACAACGAAAACCATTGCGAATATAATAATAAGCCGACACGAACCCTGACCAGAAAACCTGTAAAATAATATACATATTGTTCAAATCAATCATAAATGTGTAGCTGAGCTGAATTGGAATTGAATATGGTTGTATAATTTGGATGTTAACAAAAGAATGTGATTATGTGAATGTTGCATCGGGAATGGAGCATTATTGATTAAATCTTGCCCTATACAATTACTTTGTTAGTTATAAGCCGATAACCTCTGGCTTTCAGGTTCTGTTTAAAAAATGTATACCCTTCCAATTTTTACATAATCAGAAACAGGTTAAAAAACACTAAAAAAACATTACTTTTATAAGTAACAACAATAACAACCCACCCACCACACCCCACCCCCGGGGACGCCCGTGCATGCGCCAAGTCATTACACGGCCTCCCCTTTCGCCGAGGCCCGCTCTTCACCCCTCCCGCCCCGTGCTGAGCCAAGACTTCACGCTGAGGATGTTGCATCTTTACTTTACTTTATTACTACCAACAACAACAACTCATAAATAAACAAATATCCATCCGTCGACTACCCACCATACCCCACCCCCGGGGGACGCTCGTGCACCCCCCACCCACCAGGCCGCTCTTCACCCAACCTGCCCCGTGCTGAGCCCCCGTCACGGCCATCCGTCGACTTGTCTTGACCCCAAGTCGAGTTGTCTGACGCTTGAATAAATCATCCGTCGAGTTGTCCGAACCGTCGAGTTGTCTGAACCGTCGAGTTGTCCGAACGGACGAGTTGTCCGACGGACGAGTTGTCTGGTCTCCACCTTTTTGCAATCTGAGCTCGACCACCATTTAGCCCCGCCGAGTGTGCGATGAGGAGATGTTGCGCAATCACGGTATTTGCTCAACCTCGAGATTGAGCAGAACAATTTCTTGATGGGGGGGGGGGGGGGGGGGGGTGGGGGTGGAGATATGCCCTGCACCATTTCTGTTCGGGGGTGCAGGTGGCACGGTTAGCAGCGCTATGAAATGGAAATCGCGCAGTAAGCACAGAATCGGCCCTTAAGCAGCTCTATGAAATTGGGCCAATTTCATAAAGCTGTTAAGCAGAAAATAAATCTTAGTTAATATATTTGCTAAGCAAAAAAAGAGTGGTGTACCATTGGCAAGAATGTAAACTTTACGGAATTTTGGCTGGTAAACCGTTTCTTCTAAGCAAGATTGTTCTACGCTAAGCAAATTTTTGTGCTTACAGGCTTTATGAAACTGGGCCCAGAGCTAGCTGCTGCGTCGAGCCTAGTCTTGGATCCAAGACTCCAGTTATGTAGTAACGAAAACGTAATCGCTATCTGAACCGCTATCGCCCCACAAACCGCTTGAGCGTCTTGGAACCAAGGCTACGTCTAGCGTGCGTATATTTTTCGTTGTGTGTGCAGTGAGATGATGCGCAATCACGGTATTTGCTCAACCTCGAGATTGAGCGGAACAATTTCTTGATGGGGGGGGGGGTGGAGATATGCCCAGCACCATGGTGTGGGGGTGTGTGGGTGTGGGGGTGTGGGGGTGTGGGGGTGTGGGGGTGTGGGGGTGTGGGGGTGTGGGGGTGTGGGGGTGTGGGGGTGTGGGGGTGTGGGGGTGTGGGGGTGTGGGTGGGGGTGGGGGTGTGGGGTGTGGGGTGGGGGTAGGGGTAGGGGTGTGGGTGGTGTGGGTGGGTGGCCCAATAAAATCGGCAGTTACTGAAGGCATTTTTTTCAGCTGCGATTTTTTATGTGGAGGTAAAAACAAATTACTTTTAATTTTGCAAGGTTATATTCTGCACATTTATGTTTCCGAGTGTGGTAGTATGAAAAAACAAAATCCTGGAGAAAAGTGGCACCATCTTTCAGCCAGGAAATGATGTTCCATGAGTAAACATGAGTTAGATTTCACAAGTCGATAGATTCTTGACATCCCTTCAAATTGAAGTCAATTGAAATTGAAATGTTGAGATGTGGTCAAAATAGTGGCGATGCCTTCCTCGAAAATCTTACAGTTAAAGATGAAACAAGTAAAAAGAACTGTTTTTTCTTTTCTTGTTGTTTTCATGATTTTATTATTATTAGTAGTAGTAGTAGTAGTAGTATTTGGCCAATGATTCAAGAAAACAACAAACAGGCAGTCAAAGAAAAATACAGTAATTGCATATGTGAAAAAAATGCTGTTAAAAGCGCCCTCATGCAGTCAAAATTATGATCAATTGGTTTTTGGATTCTTTCTCTTAACAAACTACTTTGAATCCATCAAAATCCAAAGGGAATTTTACATGAATTTGATAACTGTGATTTTCCCTGATAAACTAACACCTTAGCATAATGAATGCCGGGTGTACCAATTTTATCCAAATCCTGACGTGGTGTTTGATTTGGATGGATGCAGTAAATTTTCACTAAATTACTTAAAGCTTATGAACTAAGTATTGAACTGAGAAGGTCCTAACTGCCTCAAGTGTCATCAGCTCACTTTAAAATTTTTGAACTTGATGCAGTCCCAACTGGCTAGACTTGACAGTCCTCTTC
The DNA here is from genome assembly GCA_023634235.1 of Pisaster brevispinus. Lineage (NCBI taxonomy): Eukaryota > Metazoa > Echinodermata > Asteroidea > Forcipulatida > Asteriidae > Pisaster > Pisaster brevispinus. The sequence continues at coordinate 107,483 of JAMKCF010000083.1, read as the reverse complement.
AGATGAATAGGCACACAAGCCCATTGGCAAAATGGGGAAATAGTCCATAATAACCTCACAGTTTATACACTTTGAAAAATTGAACTCATGATTGAGAATATAAATCTGGCTAGATTTGATGCAGTCCTCTTTCAGATGGAACTGGCGCAATTTTCCCCCAAAGCGTTGGTTGCAAATTTATGGTTAGCCTCAACATCGCTTTTACATCACTTTGAAAAGTTGAATTATCTGCTGGTGGCACATCCAATAGCATTGGTGTAGATCATGGGGCCCTTCTTGGTAGCCTGAACATCTCTAGGTTGACAGTTGGAATAGTTCAAACTCGGGGTTGAGAATCATCTGGCTAGATGACACAGTCCTTAGTCAGCTGTTCCATGCATGAGTCCAAGAAGCAGTAGTGAGCCTCAACACTGCTTAGCTGCTTTGAAAGTTGAACTATTTGGGGAGAATCATCCGCCTAGACATGATACAGTCCTTTGTCAGCTGGTCGTGAAACAAGCCAAGAAACAACGATTAGCGTCTTAATCGGCAGAAAATTGACAACTAATATAATAATAATAGTATCATTTGCCCTTAGTCAAGTCTAAATACGGGGGTATCATTTGCGAAAGCAGTTTTGCCCCTGATCAGATCTTCCAGTTCTTCACGTCCCTTTTGAGCATTTACTTACATCGTCTATGTGCCATTTTTTCTCTTCAGAAATTTGACCACGGTGAGATGAGATTTCAAAGGTTTGTTGTATGTGTTAAATGAAAACTAGAAAAAAAATCTATATGCATTTAGTCAGAAAATGACAATGTCAAACCTTCAAAAGTGACCAGATGCTTTTCCATGAAATGAATGGTCAAAACTTCACTTAAAAAAATATATAATTTCAAACTTACCAAGAGCTCTGCTGTTGTTGACTTTCTACACCTGCATCCTTCAGATCTCGATCCAGATACTCATTACTCTTAACATTTTCAGCAAGTTTCAGTATTTTATACGAAATAGTTTTGTAGTTACACTAATTAGTAAAAAACAGCGAATCACTAGGTTTGCCATTTTGTCATCCCACGAAGTGACCTATCTTGATAAGCCACTTTACCCATGATTTACTATGTGCTACAGTGCGCGCAGTTCGGGCGCTTGTGTGACATTTGCGTAACACGAAGTGAACTGGAAGCAAAGTAATACAGCAAGCAAAACTTTAATTTTCATTTTCACAAAGTGACCTATCTGTTTAGGAATTAATTACTAATAAAAATAGTTGCAGGGATAAAAACACATTGACATTTCTGTATGAATTGGCAGGGTTTGGTTTGGATTGGCAGACTTTCGAGTCACAGTATTTAAGTACACTTTTGTTAATCCTGGCCAGCTTGAACTGGGTTGTCTTTGTACCTTCCCTGCCCTCTCCCACCCCATTTCCTGTCATTACCCAATCTATCCTCATCTCCCATCTTTTCATTACCGTGTTGTATCCAACCCTTCAGTCAGTCTTCTTCATTCATTCAATGCTTTAGTTGCTGTAAGGCTTATTCATGTAGTTCTTTAAGCATTTTTTTTCCTGTAGCTAAACTATCGTTTACAAGTACAATGTATTATTTCTGTTCTTTGAAAAATGGCCGAATAAATAGATAAATATAATAAATGAACAAAGTATTCAGCTTTATTTTTCGTATAAAAAAAATTAAGAGCAGTTTGAAAAATAGTGCAAATTCAATTGTGATTTTCTCCTAACAATTTTTTTTTTTACTGTGGACGAGTTAGGTCACTTCGTGGTACGAGCGACAATTGTCCCATAATACAAAGTAGGTTTTTTTAACAGAAACTCATAACTTACAAAATTTGGTGCATGACCAAATCTTCTGGGAGTCCACAGTCCTTGCAGGTAGATGTCACTTCATCAGCACAAGCAAGCTCATCAGCTTCAAGATGAGAAAACATCACCTGCATACTTGGGAAGAAAACTATCTAGAAAGGTTAGCATTTGGGTCACATCAAGCAATAGCAAGATTTACCCTGAGTTTACCCCGACACCTTACCAAACTGTCATTACCTATGCATGTCCATGGGTTAGCCACCAATGCGCAATCACCTGCCACAGCATCCATATTAGGAAGAACCGTTACATACTGAGGAAAACAAGAGAATGGTTATTGGCTGCAAATGAAGAGGTTACTAGAAACTGTGGAAATAAGAGTTCCATATGAGCTGCAAAACAAAGGTTAGGATGGAGCTGTGGAGAAAAGTGTTATTTTTCTTTCTCACTTACCCATACTTTACCTGTCCTGATACTTGATCTTTGCTGCAAATACTTGACCTCACTGACCTCTGTTCATCAGGGACATCAAAAGGAGGGTCGTCATCATCTACTCAAGATTTTAGTATTGGTGCTACCTATTCTCAGTGAACCTGCTATAAAAGAGAGTTAATCTTATCTCTAGGCCAACACTATTATTAACTCTGGGCCTTTGCTATCTTACCATTCATACATACCTACAGGCATCATTGACATCAGGGTTCTCAGCGGTTGACCTCTCTGTTTCATCATGGAGAAGAAAACTCTTCTTGTGTGCTTTTTTCTTTTCTCTATCCCCACCCCCAATTTTGTTTTTCTTTTGTCGCAGAGGTCACAGAATAATTGTACATAAGCTATAACAGATTTGTATTGGTGGAATTTTGAAGTGCTTTGCTACATTTTGTTTTTTAACTACTTCCTAATGACAAATTTGTTAAGATTTTATGACTTGACTTTTCTAACTACATTTAAATTTGAAGGACTTTGGGTCATACGCTCAATGAAAAATATCTACACATTCAGAGTTGATGAAATGCTGTCATTAGCATTATGTATTTTAAATTAGTCTGTCTAAATTGCCTTATACAATACTCCTAAATCAAACATTGATCATCAAAATGAATGCAGATTGGACGGAATAATTTAAGTACAGGTTATGTTTACTGCTATAGTACGCAAAGGTTATATTTGAAAATTAGATACATTCAGAACTGATGTAATGATGATATTAGGAATATGAAAATATTAATCTAGCCTGTCTAAATTGTCATCAAAATGAATGCAGATTGGTCAGGAATGAACAATTTGATAGTTAAAAACAAGATGATTTTGGGGTTTTGTGGCGGTGAAATTTTTTTGTATTTTGAGGGACAGAGTGAAGATTCAACCTTCTATATTTTTAAACTTTTGGAATCTTATCAGAGGGATTTTGTCAAGTTATTATTACCCAACATTTTGTTCATAAACATAAGGAAATTTTATTTGAATTACAAAAATTAATCATGACAATTATAATTAAACATGACAATTGGCGACTTTGACGTTTCAACCCGTAAGAAATTTCCAGTAAGACTTGTCTTCAAAAAGCATCATTGGCTTCGACCAACATGCAAATCCAGAAACACCAAGACAGAGTGACGTCACGATCAAAGCTAAACAAATGGGGGACAACATCAACAAGTTTATCGCTTATCATCTAGTATCGGATAGGGGGTGTAAAAGAAGGGTGGGAACCTGCAAGAGAATGTGTTAGATCTTCGCTTACCGTGCGCAGTCTTCACACTATTGTCTTTGTCTTTCCTTGGACGACCTCCAATGTCACATCCCCATACCAAACAATCCATAGATCTTCAACTCCCACAAGGCCACAGCCTCTCGATAGTCAGCACAGGAAATGTTCTCCATCTTGCAACTCATCCCATCAATGTCCCTTGGATCTTGAAAGTAAAGTTTGAAATATCACCCCTCTCCTCAATGATACAGTTCTAATTCATCCTAAGGGGTTTAATAAACTAAAGCTTCAAATGTAGGCATTGAGGTGCATGAATGTTCACCAACATTCAAAAAGATGTCCGAATGAAGAGAGTTTTGCTCGGCATCACTACAATAGGCTTCGGTCATCCATCGTTTACACTGCAGTCTGCGTTCATTCACTGAGCACTCTCCAACCACACTCGCGTGCTCAACACTGAAGTTGATTTGTCCTAAAAGCCTGTAGTCTGAGCTAAAGTGAACTCTGTGGAACTCGCAAAATCTACAAAAGTGCTCAACAGTGAATTTTGTTTAATGTTCTGCAGTTTGTAAAAAGAAAATTCCTTCTTGCAAGTGAAAGAATTACGCGCCACTCCCTCTCTCTCTGCCTCAGACGTAAGTGTTCTTCAAAATAGTGTCAAATACTGCAACAGTTACTGCCAATATTTCCTGAACATTATCATCAGTAATTTTCAGTTATTTTCCGGTAACTTCATCCAAAAACGCGACGTCCATTCCCGCGCTAGAGCCCAGAGGTAGGGCCGTCCTTCCTGAAGTCCCCGCGTACAGAAAATGCCACGCCGTCTTCACCCACAGAGAATGCTTTAAAAGGTGCGCAAAAACCCTGCCTCATTTGCATAACACCTGTTGAGATCCTTTATAAGGTTACGACACAGTAAATCCCATTGGCTAATCAAACCCCTAAAGAACAAAAGCTTGTGATGGTCTCTCTGCTCATTTCAACTGCGCAGGTCACCGTTATCTAGGGACTTCCAGGCACAGTGTGGTTAATAGTGTAAAAAACAAATTGAATTTATTGTCCTTACCAAGGGGTAAGAAACAGTTGAACACAATAAGAAATGGACAATTGGGAAAATTCCATTTAGTGGAAATTGCCAATCACGCAATTGCTAGTGGCACAAAAGTGTTTTTTTAAAATAAGGATGGGGAGAGCGTGCTTGCATGTAAAAGGAGAATTACTAGTTTTTGAAGCCTTGAAGTGAAATCACATTAGAGCACAAAGGAAAATTTAACATATTGCTTTCGCAATTTCTTAATCTCAAAAGACAAAATTTCAAATGGGGAGAGAGCCAGTGGGGGAACCAGGGGCAAAGACATCGACTCAGGGCATGTGCCCCCTGTGCACCGGTCCCTTATTTACGCAAATGAAATTTGTTAAAAGTGCAATTTCTACTTTACCCCAACCCTTACCCTAACCCCAACCCTCACACTCAGCCTAACCCTAACACTTTACATTTAACATCCATAACCTTAACCTAAACTTTAAAACACACCTAACCATACCTAAAAATAATCCTAACCCTGACCCCAACCTGACCCTAACCCTGACCCTAGTTCTAACCCTCACCCCAATCCTGAACTTAACCCTCACCCTTACCCCAATCCTCACCCTAACCCCTTCCTAACCGACCCCAATCCCAACCCTAACACTAACCCCAATCCTAACTACCCAAACCCTGAAAACCTTAACCCTAATCTTAATCCTAACCCTAACCCCAATCCTAACACTAACACCTAACCTAATCCTAACCTTAACCCCAACCCTAACACAAGCCCTAACCCTGACGGTAGCTGATCATAACCCCAATCCGAACCTACACAATACCACAACCTTAACCCCGACCCTCGCACCTCAATCCTTACCCTAACCCTCACCCTAGCCCCAATCCTAACCCTAATCCCGATCCTAACCGTAACCCCAATCCTAATACTAACCCTCACAATAACCCCGATTCCAACCATAACCCTGTCCCTAACCCAAATCCTAAAACCCCAATCCTAACTCTAAACCTGAACCTAGCAATCCTAACCCCAAACCTAACCCTAACCTGGACCCTCACCCCTATCCTAACCCTAACCCTGACCTCAATCCTACCCATGACCTTATTCCTAACCATCCCTAACCCCAACACTAACCCTAATCCTGACTTCAACCTACAAGCCGAAACCCTGATGGTAATGCTAGCCGTAACCCAAATCCTAACCCCAACCCTAACCCTATACTAACCCCAACTCTAACCCTGACCCGAATCCTAACCCTAACCCCCTAACCACAAACACAACCCAAACCCTAACCAAATCCTAAATAAGGGTGTTTTTGAAACAGATTTGTCAGCTATGATAAAGACGAAACTTCATAATTTCAGTGCGCAGTTTTAAAAATATCAAGGTTTTTTTCTTTTGAAATAAAAAACCCTGTTTAGTTACAAATCTTCAAATGTTAATGTTGTGTCCTTGTTTATATGGAAGTGCGCCCTCAAGTGTTATCACTGTTAGATTGGGGTCCGGGGTCTTACGTCATCTTGGATTGAGTTTACCTGATGAACATGAAAGCATTATATTTACCAATTATTTCTGCGTCCTGTGTGTATTCTTTTATTTAACTACAGTACAGTTAATCTATACTTTTTTCAAAGAAAAAGACGGAAAACAACACAACGAAAAACACAATCCTCATTACAATTATTATTATTTTTTTCATTGTGTTTTATTAAAAAACTCTGCAACACAAAAATAAATGCCTGGGCGTTTTTGGGTCCCTTTAACAGCTAAAAGAAAACCCAGGATTTGTCTATAGGCTTCAATAGACTTTAAAACACAGAAAATGACAAAACAGTTTATATAAAAATAAATATTTTTAAATTTACAAATTTTTTTTTTACACTTGATTTTCAAACTTACACTTGATTTTTCTTATAATTTCAGCAACAAAGCTATGAATGCTAAATGTGCCAAACTTTAAACCAGGGCATATTTCAAAAAGCTGCTTAAGCACAACAACTTTATGCTTACCACAGTATATTTACCAGCCATAATACCATGTTACAGGTACCATCTTTGACTGGTATCCAGCTAATGTTTATGCTGACGGTATATCTTTCCAAGTTCTTTCTGGCTTATGTTAAACGTTTTTTAAACTTTGCTTTGAAACATCCTTGGTGTAAATAAGTCTTTATTTGTATTTATAATGATATAAATAAATATATATGTGTGTATGCACAAAAGAAACTATTATGCAGAAGATTTACTGCTGTAGTTGTCTTATTTATAAACAAATGTTAATACATGAGGTGCGGATTTGGAGGGTGGCTAGTTTGTGTAAATTATTTTTCATAATAACAAAGTGATGAACCTGAAACAAGTAGTTGTTATTTGGAATTGATAATCTAGTGTATTTTAAGGTTGTTCAAATGACTATGTGTAAGCTCCATGCCTTAATGTATAGTCTTGAAGGGGCAACAAGGTCAGGACCAGGGCAACCAGGCCAGGACCAGGGCAACAAGGCCTCAGTGGCCTTTGTGTAATTCCAGGCCTGATTTTTGACTTGGAACTTGGAACTACAGAGCGCATCCTTTAGCCTATTACCAACGAGATGCAAGTCTTTTCCTCGGTATTTGCTTAAATTCTTCTAAATGCCCTTCCTAGCTTTCCAATGATGGTGCAATATCAGATATGATAAGCGACACTTAAAATAAGTCAAGGGTTGACCTACAAATGGTATAGAGTAGACAAATCTGATTAAGGTCAATTGACTGCTTTTCGGCTGCATGAGTGCGCTTTAAACAGTAAATTTCCATGTATCACAGTTGCAGTTTCATCTTACTGCCTGTATGTGGTTTTGTTGTATCAATGGCTAAATAAATAAAAATAACAATCACAATGCGCTTTTTTTAGCTGCATCAATATCATTCGCAATACAAAAAGGAATGATGGGCATATTTATGTCCCATAAATAGCTTTTAAAAAACAACCAAACACTGGTACAGGACATCCTATAGGACTTGTCTATAGGCTTTAAAATACGTGAAGGAAAAAACTTAGCATTTATCCAAGGACCGCTACAATAATCCGGAGGCTGCAGGAATACTCGACTGCTCAAGTCTTACTCGACATCCAGAGCCAAGGAAGTATCAATGAGGTTATATTTGACGACCTCTTTGCTACCCACATTGACTGCGTAGGATATAATGCTGCACTCAAGCCATGGATGGGTCAAGTAGTCACCTATAGCCATGTTTGCATCCTCATCTGGGCTATCGGAGTCCTGACCAATTGGGAAGGGGCAGAGTTTGGCCATCTTTTCCTCCAGCAAGATCTTGGTCTCTGGCGATGTGTAGAGATTGGCAACCGGTACACCTTGGAAGAAGGTTTCCTGAGTACACATACGATATTTATTATGTTAAGATATTTACTATGGTAACAGTATGAGTGGTCAAGCTCTGGTGTTTCTGATCAGCAGAGTTTGGGTTTGAGTCCCAGTTGTGGCACTTGTTTCCTTGAGCAAGATACTCTACCATATGCTTTGTCCTTTGGATGGGACATTAATAATACGAGGAAGATATAAGACGCCGATTTATATGAGGTTTTTCACCGGTCCCGAACTGTCCCATGCGTGTTTCTATGTCTTAAAAAAACGGAAGATACGAGCACAGTCGTATTGAGAACACAGATAATACAAGGTATTTTAGCGGCCCCATGACTGTTTTTCATACTTTTGTAGCAAGATCTGAAAAATATTGTTGCAAAACAAAAGCTTACTGTTCAGTTAAGGTTAAAAAATGACATTTTAGTTGCCAAACTATTTATGTGATCGGACCGGACATGCAGTTCTGTCCGATCCGAACACCAGAAACATTTTGCTGGTAAGCTACGCTTAATACACTACTTCCCTTACACACTTGGACAGCTTACAACGAAAACAACGTTCAGCATAGGCCCTACACAGTGTAAAATGCCATCCCCGAATCTTTATCCCCGATGCAAAAAACTAACGTCTATTAAATCGTTACAGTAACCGCTGCTAAAGATTCAAACTACCTCTAGCCATTGGGCTAGCTCAGTGGTCTAGTGGTAAGACATTTGCTCTAGCAATGCAAAGGTCATGGGTTCGAATCCCAGCTGAGTAATTTGCCTGTGGATTTTTTTCACAGAGCTTGGAAAAGTACTGAGTATACAGTAGTTAATACACATTGGTGTAAGGGTAAAAACCAAATTAAATTCTTGCTCTAGTCACCAGCAGAAAACTAGGTTTGATGTGGAAAGCAAAGTAGAAGAACCTAGACTGCAGAACTACTGCAGAACTATCTACAAGTCATTCATCACACCTTATTTGGAATATTGCTGTCCACTTTTGGGGTTGGGACAAAATAAAAACTAGCCTTGACAGACTCAAACTTTGGTTTCGATTCCTCTAAATCTTTATGCAGAACACGGTATCCAGCCCCTTAGCCACAGATGACGAATTGCTGGCTTAACAGTTTTCGACATAATGCAGTGCTCTCTTTTACCCCATCCACTAGACAGTCTCAAACTTCCTCTACTTAGCAGTCATGTACACACCACCAAAATACTGTCATCATCCCCAAATGCAGACTTCTGAACATCAAAGACCCTTCATGGCATCCTACATATGCAAGGCTTTGGAACTCACTACCTGCTTCTGTTGTTGTAGCCCAACCAGGCCAGTCTTTTAAAACCAGGGCTCATAATATGCTTTTATTCATGCCCCCTGCTCACAATTGATAAACTCTAACTGCAGTTCACTGCTTCTAGCTTCTTGTTCGATTGAATAGGGCCACACACACATAAACAAAAATTTAAAAAACAAAACACAAAGCTGAATTTGACCTTACAGCTCCTCTTAACGGGAATAATCCACAAAAATAAGGGGGTGGCAAAAGGACAAAATAATCAGAAAAGGGGACGAACTATCTATAATAACCTACCCCATGTTTGCCATCCACGATGACCTTGATTGAACCTGTACCGTCATTTAGGATAAGCTCCATGCGATACCTGTAGTTCATAAACTTAGCATCGCCTGAAAAAAAAACCCAACAAAAAACAGACAATCGTTTTATTTCATTTTCTTGTAAAACACTTCTAGGAGTCACCGGGTGTCGTGATTATTTTTACACTGTGCCCATTCACCCCAACCAAGAGGCTGGAGTATCCAGAGTGACCAATGATTGTGTGCCAACCACTGTAGACAGCATGTTTTTTTTATATGCAGAATTATTTTTACATAATTTTTCATAATTCACTTTTGGTACTTTGCCAGTGTCCTATGGATACTAGTTTCTCCTGCCATCACTGGGACACATACCACTTGCATATCTGTCGCAAGCAGATTTAATCCCGCGTCATGATGCTGCTTCAAAGAGTTAGACCAACAATAACGTTTCTTCACACAATTGTCTCTTAGACTTATCTATACACAAACTTCCTAACTAATCGCCAACAGTGTGTCCGCTATAAGTACTGCTGGAGTACCACAAGGAACTCGGCTTGGGCCAGTTGTTTTCTCAGCAGTCATTATTAATGCATGCCAATCACAAATGCAACAGTCAATGAATTCCCTTGTGCAATGGTCAGCTACTAACAACATGAAGCTCAATCCCCAAAATGCAACTTCATGGAAATCACTTTTTCTCAAAGTCCCCCACCACCCCCAGCTCTGGAGATCAATAGCCCCCTCTTGACCCAATCACAAAAAGTCATCTACTCGGTGTCCATATCTAACAGGATTTTAAGTGGAGGTCGCATATCAATAGTATAGTCCAACGAGATAACAGTCCAATTCATATGATTCGTGTTCTTAAAAGCCATGCCTTACCAGTAATAACCATCTTTAAAGGATACCTGCAACCACTTCTTGAATATGCAGTACCTCTTTGGAATGGTGCAATAACTCAACAACATGAGCAACAATTGGAAAGAATCCAGAGGCATCTAATCAAGCTAATTTTAGGGGATGATTACAATGACTACCTTGGTGGATTAGAGTCTCTCAATTTACCAAGTCTCAGCAATTGGCGCAGGTCACTGTGCTCAAAAGCTGTTGCACCTCCTCCCACCCCCAAAAATCACAGGGTTCTTCGCAAAACTAATTTGATATCTCAGCCAAAATGTAACGTAGCAGACTCAAGAGATAGTGCTGTCCCTTATTTAATCAATCTTTTTAATTCTCAGTAATTGTCACACTAGTTGCAGTTCTTAACTTTTCAATTTCTCATCAAGTAATATTTTATATTTTAAAACTTATTATGACCTACTTCTTTTTTCATCAGATTTTAATGTCAAATTTGTATGTAATTATAAACACTAAATTCATGGGTTCTGTATTGTTTTCCCCTTTTATTGTAAATTGTTGCAATTCAGTATTTGGCTGCGTATGGCAATTTTGTAATAAGCCATTCTATATCAAGTAAAAAAACCACAAGGGAAATTAACTGGGTAAATTTTTTGAAGTAAATTTGGATTGAACAAAGAAAAATTGACTCGGTTGGGATTTGAACCTGCAACCTCAAGATTAACGTGCTGGCGCTCTACCCTATGTGGCGTGTCGTGGCCGAGTGGGTAAGAACAATGGACTCAAGCTCTGGTGTTTCTCATTAGCAAAGTGTAGGCTCGAGTCCTGGTCCTGACACTTGTGTCTTTAAGCAAGACACTTGTGTCTTTAAGCAAGACATTATTGCTGAGTACTTTGGATGGGACATTAACCCATAGGTCTCGTGACTTTTGTAATGTACGTAAAAGAACCCAGTTACACATATCGCTAAGAGAAGGGCTTTGCCTCGGTGTTTCTGGCAGTGGCTGCTGAATGCACCACATCACCTTGTTAACCCTTATAAGGTGCTACATAAATTGGCTTCATAATATGAAAAAAAGTAAATGAATAAAAAATAACAACATAAAAACCTGTCAAAAAATATTGTTGTTTGTTCAAGTGCCTTGAGTACCTTATTGGTAGATACATGCGCTATACATCATGATATCATTTGGGTCCTGTCGGTGTTAGAGTTAGAACACACTACATCACACAGTTAAGAAAGTGAACTCTCACCTGGGACAGCTGCTTCTGGGTTATCGACATCAGTGGGAATACACTGAGGGCAGACATAGCGCATCTGGTTCTCCGGGGCTTGGTTCCTCAAGTCCTTGTCAAGTCTGGTCGGCAGGTCTGTATGACTAGATGAAGTTATTCCTGGATGGTTCTGCAGCAATGCTTGTGGCAGTGTCACTTCTGTAAAAAAAGTAATTTGAAGTAAGTGACAATTCGAAGGGTGGCAAGTGTCAAGACTGGAAATTGAACCCTCACTCTGCTGATCAGACACACCAGAGCTTGAGTCCAGTGCTCAACTATTAGTTCCTAGCCCTAGCACCTTAAATTAATGACTAGTAATATCTCAGAAATGATCAAATTTTATAACTCAATTTTCTTGAATCCCAATTTTCTTGAATCAAGCACAAGCTAGCATATTTGGTCGATACATGCCAATTGCAGGCGATACGCCAAAAAAAAAAAGCTAAAATAAAATCATTTTATTATTTATTTTTAAAATCATTTATTCATTTATTTTATTTATTATTATTATTATTTGCATTTTTTTTTAGGGGGGGGGGGCACATCAGATAAAATTCACAAAAATCATAAAGAAACCTTTTAGAATGCCCCAGAATGCACAGGAGGGCTTTTAAAACCAACAGTAAACATCAAGTAAAAATATTCTGAGGACCTCAATTCAATTCAGCGTGCTTCGGTCAAACTTGAACAATTTGATTCAAGAATGCACCCCAGTTTGGACAAATCCTGGGGAGAACCCAGCAACTTACTATCATTTTCCACTCGGGTTTTCTTCCTCCTTTTGCTTTCTTCTGCCTCTTTTTCGTCCTCGCTACTGCTGGACATCTCTGCTATAAAAGTCACCAGATGAGAAGTTGTCAAGTATACTCTTTTTTCCGATTCCTTTGTGGAAGTGGATGTCCCCGCCAGATTCTTTGTCTGGGTGGACCTTGCGGTGTGCTCATTCTCTGAAGCGGGGCGCTTCCTGGCTTTCAACAGTCTCCCAGTGGGATTGACCGATCTCCTGGGCGAGCTCTCCGCTGATGAGGAGTCTCCTGTCTCCTCCAACTGCCGACTATCAGTCACCGCTCCAACTCTACTCTCTTCGTTCATGACTCGATCACTCCTTCGAGCTGCACTTCTAGTTTGGACCCTGCGGCTACCCCTGCTGCTCATCAATTGATCATTTTCCTGTAAACAAGTTTTCTGTCTCTGATCTCTAGCATTTCTCTCTTGGGAAGCAGGTCTGGAATGTGTTGGTTTGGTATTTGTGGTTGACGGTACTTCGCATCTGTTGTTGAAGGATAAAAACAATTGTCCAAACCAATTATGGAATATTTTTGATGAAGTGCTGAAAAACCCAGTATATATTTTTTTCCTGTTTTTATGTTCTGAAAAACGGAAGGAGGAAGGAATTTTTTCGTTCTGTTCTGAGGATTGATTTTGTTCCTTTTAGCCACTTAATTAATATGTACCCTTTTTTTATGAATATCAGTGTCACAATGGTACCATGACTTTACCAAGTGAAGACAACAAACGTCTCATGAAATGTTCCGCATTTAGTTTTCTCTTTCAAGAAACTGTGACTGATAATTGGCCCTGGTTTGCTGGAATCTCGGACTTACCTTCCATGAGGAATACAATGGTGGCAGCTTATAACGATCTCTCATAATCCTTGTTTGTCCAACAAAAGAACTATAGGTCTGGAATTGGGAATTATACAACATTTGTTCCATTTGTCCCTGTCTGTTTCGGGGCAAACAGAGTGTAACACAGGGAGTGCATGCACTGTGCACGCTACACAATAAAATATCATGGCGTGTTTACACGTTTGCCGCGAGAATCCCTGGACATTTAAAAAATCCTGTTGAACTGACTTTCGTTTGCCTGTCTGTAAATCATTTGCTTGCATACACCTCTTCCAGCATTCACAGAGGTTAAGAACTCTTCGTAGCAGAGAAATTTAGCGCTAACCGTCCAAGCAGATAATGGGGACTGCAGAATTCCACGATAAGCAGAGCCATGAAAGTGGGCTTAAGTTTAAAGGTAGAGTTAAATTTTGGTAAGTAACCCCAAAATTGATGACCATAAAAACTTACTTGGGTGAAAAGGACTACAGGTGTTGATGTATTAACTATTTTGAGAAAGGATTCCCTTTGAATAGATATGGTTTGGATAATTTTTTACCCAAAAACATCTAAACTAAGAAATGATTCATGCATGAATTGTTTCTCAGATTTCTCAGGGTTGATGTCCATTCGCAAATGCTGTGGCCAGAGATGGAATTGACGTTTGTGTGAAAATACTGTTACAGTTTTTTTCTTTTTTTCTCAGCAAGCAGATATTGTATTCAGCTGAAACTTTCACAAGTAGTTTTATCGTATCTTTCTTGATAATTTTGCCAATAAATCAGCATTACTTTGACAACTAATGCTAATATCAAGTAAACAACCACAACGGAAACTGACTGGATAAGTTTTAAATAATTTGGGTTTGAACAAAGAAAAATAGACTGGAGCGGGACTTGAACCAACAGCCTCCGAATTAACGTACCGGCACTCTACCAACTGAGCTATCCAGCCCTATGTTGGTGGTCTCCCTATTAGTCAATATCTTTGTTCGGGGGTGCCAGTCAGAAGCCATACAACTGTTAGCTGCCGTGTAGCCAGGGATCACACCAAGTTTACAATACATGATTTGCAATAAAGCAGCGAAATGGGGTCAAGAATGTCTCCAATGTGATCAGTGCAATGATTGGTTTCATGTTGAATGCATGCAGATGGACAGAAACATTTACAACATTCTTGAGGCTCATCAATCCTATTCATGGATTTGTTGTAGCTGCGGTCTACCAAACTGGGACATTTCCCTTTTTGCATCGTTGAGTAGTCTCAATACTTCAAACAGCTTTGAATCGCTTTCCAGCCTGGATAGTAATGAAACCACAGTCACCTTAAATTCAGATTTAAGAAATAGCGACCCAACTGCTACCTCAACTCCTATTAGGCAGACCCTGCAACAGTCCGTCAAGAAGCCTAGACAAAAACCTTTGAAGATTCTAAACATGAATTGTCAGAGTCTACGAGCTAAACTCCCAAACTTTCTTAACCTAATTGATACTGAGGACCCAGATGTAATCGTTGGTACAGAATCCTGGCTAAATGGAAGCATCGCCTCTGTTGAAGTTTTTCCATCAAATTTCAGTGTTTATCGCAAGGATAGATCTGACTCCTATGGTGGCGTATTTTTAGCGATTAAAAACACTTTGGTTGCACAGGAGGAAACAGAACTCCAAAGTGACTGTGAAGCGACATGGGCGAGTATTCATGTAAAAGGAGTTTCCCCCGTGTACATCGGAGCCTTTTATAGATCACAACAAACAGACAATGCCTACTTGAGACAACTGGAAATCAGCATTGAAAAAATCCCCAGGCAGGCAGCCATTTGGTTGCTTGGTGATTTTAACTTGCCTGACGTAGAGTGGTCAACAAACAGCCTAAAACCTAGTGGGAGATATCCTGGTCCAAGTAAAATCATGATAGACATCGCCATGGATAACAACCTCTCGCAGATTGTGAATCAACCAACCAGAGACAACAGCATCTTGGATCTTTGTTTCACGAACTGTCCATCTTTTGTTAACAAAGTTAATATTCAGGCTGGAATTAGTGACCACGATGTTGTTGTTATCGACGCCAGTATTAGAGCCAAATTTGTCAAATGCCCCCGTAGGAAGGTTTTTCTCTTCAACAAGGGAAATTATACTGACATTGTCAACAAGATGAAATCCTTCAACGACCAGCTTTCGCACGAAAGAATCGCAGAAATGGACATCGAACACATGTGGATATCTTTTAGAGATGCCTTACAAGCAGCAATGAATCAGCATATTCCATCTAAGTTGAGTTCATCCAGACCTAGTCATCCTTGGATAACTGATGCAACTAAGAGAGAAATCCGAAAAAAAACAACGCCTCTACAAGAAAGCTCGTAAAAGAAACAGCGGAGTACTCTGGGACCAGTTCAAGCTACTGAGACATCGCACTGATCGGAAGATAAAGAAACAGTACAAGACCTACGTAAAAGATGTTATAGGAGCCAGTCTACATTCCGAAAATTCTAAGCCATTCTGGAATTTCATCAAGACCAAGAGACAAGAAGTGTTTGGAATTTCTACTTTGAATGTTGCTGGGCACACCATCTCTAGTGCAAAGGACAAGGCCGAGACCCTGAACAAACAGTTTTGTTCCATTTTTACAGAGGAAGATCCAACTAATATCCCCGATATTGGCCACAGCTCAGTTCCAGACCTACCTTCTTTGATTATTACAACGCCTGGAGTTGAGAAACTGCTTCAGAACCTCAAGGTAAACAAGGCATCCGGGCCAGATAATATCCCTGCCAGAGTCTTGAAAGAATGCTCGGAAACAATCGCCCCAATACTTCAGAAGATCTTTCAGAAGTCAATGGACAGTGGGAGGCTGCCTAGGGATTGGCTGAGTGCAAATATTTCGCCGATTTTTAAGAAAGGTGACAAGACCAGCCCTGCTAATTATCGTCCGATTTCCTTGACCTGCATTGCCTGCAAGTTACTTGAACATATCATACACAGTCACATAATGAGACATGTCGATAATCACCACCTACTTAATGACCGTCAACATGGATTTCGGAAAGAAAGATCCTGTGAAACTCAATTAGCAGCCTTAACTGAAGATCTCGCTAAGATTTTTGACAAACGAAGCCAAGCTGACCTCATAATAATGGATTTCAGTAAAGCTTTCGACACGGTTCCCCACAAACGCTTACTCACCAAGTTACATCACCTTGGAATCAGAAATAATACCAAAAACTGGATCAATTGTTTTCTAACCATGCGTCATCAAACTGTCATCATTGATGGAGAAAAATCCTCAAAGTCACCTGTTACTTCGGGAGTACCTCAGGGAACAGTTTTAGGCCCGTTATTGTTTCTCATGTACATTAATGACCTACCGGACTCCATAAACTCCCAAGTACGTCTATTCGCAGATGACTGCATTTTGTACAGAGAAATAACAACAAACAAGGACTGTGCTACCCTACAACAAGACATCAACTCACTGTGTGAATGGGAGAAATCATGGCAAATGAGCTTCAATGCTTCAAAATGTTTCACAATGCATATGACACATAAAAAGAAACCGATCACTCATCAATATACAATGGGAGATGCCACTTTACAGGAAGTGAATCAACAAAAATACTTAGGAGTGGAGCTGACAAAAGATTTGTCTTGGTCCAAACACATCAACCAAGTTACTTCTGGTGCATACAAGATTCTTGGCCTTCTTAAAAGAAACTTGAGATGCTGTGATGACAAGACCAAAGCCAATGCCTACAAAACACTTGTTCGACCCAAATTAGAGTACTGCAGCAGCATATGGGACCCACACAAACAGACCCTAATAGAATCCGTAGAAAAAGTTCAGCGCAGAGCAGCACGCTTTGTTGCAAATGACTACAAGCGTGAAACCCTGCTTCTTCAACAACTCGAGTGGGAACAACTGGATGTTAGACGCTTAAAATCGCGCCTAACTGTCATTTTCAAAGAACTGAACCATCTAGCTCCATCCAACATTGACCAACTCAAGGTGTCAAAGGAGGAAACAACCCACAACAGGCAATCCAGAAATGACCACCCAAACAACTTAAAAAGAGTTACAGTAAACAAAGATTGCTACAAGTTCTCACTCTACCCATACACCATACCAGAATGGAATCTCCTACCAGCTGACATGAAGGAAGCAACCGACTTAAAGCACTTCAAATCCAGACTTGATGCCATTGATCTGGAAAAATTGACCCATAAAGCCCATTTTAAAATTTAGGTAGCCTGCCGCATGCATGACGTAAACTGCATGTTTAGAAAGCTACTCCAAGCGTTTTCATGCAGTAAAATTTTTCTGAAGATTCTGAGTTATATAATGCTTCTATTCACTGCTCCAGAGTTGTTCCGAAAGATCTGTTGACTCAGTCGCTCCTAATTGTTTCAGGCGTCAAACTTTTCATGTACTTAATTCAGTAATTCGGTTCGGCGCAACTCTGGAGTGTATGTCTGAACCGGGTGTAAGCAATTGCCATTGTACCAGACGTTATTCAAATCTACCATAACTTACAAAAGTTATGGCTAATTGGACTGATAGGAGTTTTTTACCATGTGGTATTGATCACAGCAAGATGCTAGTGTCCCCCCACACTGTGGGTATATGTTCACTGTTCCCATGATGAAGTGACTCGGCACCACAGTGTAGTCTTTATGATTGAACATAAATGCACTGCCAGGAACACTGGGGTGAACCCCTTTCTTCTCTTTGCAATAAGAATACAGGTTTGGGGCTTTTTTGCGCATTGATAGTTTTTAAATACAACACAAGGGGCCTACATACGACTTTAAGTCGCATCTGCAGCCGATTTCACAAAACTTTACGACCATGGCGCAAGTCCACTTGCGCCACTAATTTAAGATCGATTTCACGAAAGTTACGCCACATCTGAAAGTGGCGCAAGTCTGAAAGTTACGCCACAAAAATGGCGCAACTTACGCACTCGATTTTGATGGAGTAAGTCAGTATTTTATTGCGCAAGTAATATTAAACTGCCAACGGCACAACGTGTTTTGCCCGGGTAAGCTACGCGATCCTTGGACAGCGACGTTATTTCAGCGTTTACCGAAAAATATTGCACTTTCTTTTCTTTAGCGGACTCAAAACCAAAAAAACACGTTCGTCGGCCATTGATTTTAAGTTATTTGTACTATTGAATTTTTTAAAACAGTCTTTTGGAGGAAACAAACGGCTAAATCGGCAACGATTTTGGGGTAATTAAAACTGGTGATCGTCAGTTGTAAATGCAACCATAAATACAGTTTCAGAAAAACACTGTGGTCTCATGTTATTTCTTTGTTTATAAAGAATGCATCGGTGCCAATAAACAGCCAGGCTTATCATTCAAGAAATCAATCCTGAATTATTCATTTCACTTGTAAACTTTATTACAACTCCCATGACAAAACAAAATCAATACTTTCATACAAGTTCAAATAAATCAATAATTTAACAAATTTTCCATTTCACTTATGAACATTATTTTATTTTTCCTTCCATAGGTACAAAACATCAAAACTGTCAACTACAAAAACAGACAAGTTTTTTAAAGAAACTGTTTAATAATGTACCTACATTTATTTGAACTTTTTTGTTCAGAAAACTTAATGAATCAATTCAACGCCCCCTCCCCCCCAAAAAAAAATAAATAAATAAATAAAAAATAAAATATATTAAATAAAGAATTGTTTCGAAACTACATGACGATTTCAGCTAAGTTCAGCTGTCCGAAAATGAAATGTAATGGGAATCACAAAGTTTGTCTTTAAAGCATTTCAAAATAATCTATTTAAAGAAAATGGTTTTCATTTTTAAAAAATTAAGTTGACAGGTTTTGGTGTCTTAACCCCCCCCCCCCCCCCCCCGACTAAATTCATAGTGGACTCAAGGGTGGAGGCCCCTGGAAATGGTCAAACTTGATTATGATGTTGGAAAACATATTGATTTGTGGGTTTTCTGACTTAATAGTTACATGTATAACTAAATTATTTATAGCTAACAAGCTTATTAGTCATCATTGAATATTAGCCCATAGTATGCAGCTCTTAGTTTGATTTCATTAAATGAACTGCCGTCGATTTCACCAAACTCTTCCTAACTTAGGATTAATCTTAGGACTAAGGACATTAAGATAAATCCTAAGTTAGGACTAGTTACTCGTCCCAACTCGAGATAGGATTAATCCTAGCGTTTCGTGAAATCGGCTGCTGGGTCTTTAAAAATTAAACTTCCAGTTTGCTGGGAAAATAAATGTAGGATGACTCTGAAAATGACACAGAGATCTCCTTGAACACCACTTCATCTTTTTCTTCATCTCCTTGACATCTTCAATCTCTCATGACATCTAATAAGGGATGTGGTGCTGCATCCTGAATAATACAGGGAAACAAGAACTTTAATTGAGTTGTCCAAAGTCACTGTGCATAGTATGTTATACAAAAAAGATAGGTCTACATGATGCATCAAACCATTTTGTGCTGTTGATTTTCCCATTAGAAAATGACTTTCTTTATATATGAAAGTTTTGATATGATTTGAACCTATCATTTGCATTGAGATTTTCAGAAAAACAGCTAACATGTTTTGTTTATTTTTAGCAACAACATTAATCATCCTTTTATTGGTTTAATATAAATATTTAAAATTTACCTCTTCACACCTCATGAATAAATCAATGTTCTTCTCCTTTGATATCATGGAAGTCAAATCTCTTCATGGAGTATTTTGAAGGAAACCAACCAAGAACCAAGAAGACACTGGTATCAAGCCGACTTGACATGAAATTAATTCCATATGGATTTCTCTCTCTCTCCCTCTCTTGTGTTTTTGAAGTATAGCTTAATCTAAATATAAAATGAGAAGAATTAGAAAAAAATTAAGAAGATAATTTCAGTGGATAATCGTTGACAAATAAGTGTGGGATATGGTGGTTGGGTTTGTAATAGTTATAAAGCCCCATTTTCCAGATAATAAATAAATAAATAAATAAATGAACTTATAAAATAAATAACGTTTTAAGAAAAATTAAATAAGGGGAAAAATAGTTGCAAAGTGACAGCAACATTTAATTATTAATCAATTTGAAAAAAAAAAACAACAAAAAAACCCCTCCACCACCATGGTTTAAATTGTGTATTAACAATCGTCAACAAGTTGACATAATTATATTGAGAATATTTTGCTGCCGAAATGTACAATTTTGAGTTAGCTACCACTTCACTAGTCATGCTGTATTAGTAGTGCTTTATTTATACTACGGTTCGATTTTATAATTGTTATATTTTACCACTTGCCATGCTCGGTATTTTGTACTATTGACAATTGTCTGAAGTTCTCATTAATCCCAAAATATGTATTTTTATGCACATTTAAGGTGTATATGCGTTATACTTCAAACAAATTTAAATAACAGCTAAAAAAGTCAACTAAGGCCACAGTAAGTAACACAATGATGTTGAAATAGTGTTGAGTTTGATACAAACAATACAGCATGTCCGCACTTATAAATGTCTATGAACACGTATCATCATCACACGATCGCACCAAACTCAGTCAAGTCCGCCCTTTCGACATCGGTGTTTGTAAATTTGAAAACATTTGTCTGTTAAAAATAACATGAAAAGCAGCGAGTGTTTGATACTATTAATCGTTGAACTATTTAACTAGTCATTTCTATAACTATAAGTTTTAACGGACTTACGTTTCAAAATAAAGCCTGTAAACGTAGTCAGTGGTCCAAGTTGAGCCATCTTATTCCGACACCGTTGATACTTAATTCACTGTATATAAACATGCTGTTGTCGTAAAAAAGATTGTGATTTAAAATGGCCGCTCCGTTGCAGTTTTTTCCAGTGGATTCAGGCAACAGTCGTCGAAAAGGTTGATATTAGCCTCGTCCACGGTGTTTATTATTTATTTAGATTATTAAAAAGTTGCGCAGCTACGGCAAGTTTTGTGAAATACAACTTAAGGAAGTGGCGCAGCTGCGCAACTTTACGACATGGCGCAAGTTACGCACTACTTTCGGGAAATCGGCTGCTGAAGGACAAAGCAATAATGGTTATGTGTCTTGCCTATAAGGACACAAGTTTCAAGACTGGGTCTTGAACCCACACACTACTGATCAGAAACTCCAAAGCTTAAGTCTGGTGCTCTTAACTGCTCGGCCACGACACGCCAAATAGGTCAACAGATTTATCGGTTTACAAAATCGCAAAGGTCATACCTAGCGTGTTTGGCAGCACTACGTATTTCAATAGATTCTCCACATTGTGAAAACGCAAAACAGCAAATCTAGTAATTTATCGGTCGCGCTAATTAGTGTGATTATAAACCATTACATGTTCAGACCTGAAACTTGCTGAAAATGTTAACAGCAATGAGTCAAGAATGTCAGGAATTTGTACAGAAATCCAGCTGCCAAGTTGTGATATTTTACCCATTCGTTGGTTTTTGAAAAAAGTGAGGATGTAGTTGCTACAGTGTGAGGTGCTTAATGGACTGGTCTAAAATGGATCAATCTATTGAAGTGGAGTAGAGAATCCTCCATAGAACTTTAATATGATATTTACCTGATGCTGATCGATGCATGCACATGTTTGGAGTTCCAGTTCTGGCTTGCCTTTCTGGAGTGCCCATCGATCTGGTTCCTGATGTACCTGTGCATGTGCTTGCCTTTTCGGCAACCTCGTCCATGCGTCTGAGAATAAAACATTTTAAAAAGGTTCAAAAGATTCTACTTGTTTTTTAAAATTTGGTTTGGACCACCCACGCACCCCAAAGTTTGATTCTTAAATGTCAACAGACTGTCTAATATACTCATTCATTGAAAAACAAAAACAAAGCCTCAAATGACAACATTTTAGATCAATGCTCCCCAAGCTCAGGAGTTCTCAATGGCTTTTTCTGGCTTTCAAACATGCAACTTTCAAGTTGAAGCAGAAGAGGAAATTATTGTCATCTCCCTATCACGCATGGAGGTCAGCTATCGAAACAAGGTTGACCAAATAACATTGGACAGCATAGACATAACGGACGATCTGAAAAGGCCACTGGGTTTTTTCCACCTTAAAATACTGGATTTTTTCCCAATTATTTTAATTGTAAACTGAATTTTGTTTTTCAATTATTTGACTTGACCCACCCACCCATAATTTCAGCAAAAAGATAGAAATTTTAAAACATTGATTATTCTGAATGGCCCCTTGTTTGTAAAACATGTTGAAATGCCACATCTAACTAAGACAATTTTGTATGCTTCATGACGCTGTTGCACCCCTCGTTTTTCAAACTTGCAAGAAGATCATGGACCCTTTTGGAAACCCTGGGTTGTGCTTGGGCTTGGGCTGTCAGCTACATTGTATTTTGTAAATGTATGCTTTTGGTACGTTGGATGAAGCACATAGCTGAAGCCATAGGGTATGCTCGAACAGTTAAAACTGGTTTCCACTGGTGCCCTGCATTCATACAAGAACTTTATTCTATATTTACGAAATATTACAAATATTTTAGCTGGATAGCGAATACAAAAACAAGAGTATATACATGTTTATACACGTAACTACTGCCTAGAAACGGAGGGGGGTGGCGAAAAAACCTTCAGGGGAAAAACATGGAGATAACAATTAGCCCTAAAATGTGAACTGGCTACATATATGTTGCCATGAAAGACACCACAAAAACATGGAGATAACAATTAGCCCTAAAATGTGAACTGGCTACATATATGTTGCCATGAAAGACACCACAAAAACATGGAGATAACAATTAGCCCTAAAATGTGAACTGGCTACATATATGTTGCCATGAAAGACACCACAAAAACATGGAGATAACAATTAGCCCTAAAATGTGAACTGGCTACATATATGTTGCCATGAAAGACACCACAAAAACATGGAGATAACAATTAGCCCTAAAATGTGAACTGGCTACATATATGTTGCCATGAAAGACACCACTTTAGAGCCTTTAGGTTGACATTACAATTCTATCACAATGCTGGGGGGGGGGGTTTACACACATGATCGACATGTATACGTCATGCCATCGACAACAGTGCGCTTCATAGCACATGGTCCTGAAGTCCTAGTCAGAGAGGTTTTTTATTCCTTGGAAAAAAGCAGACCAGTTGTATTGAGTTCAAGGACTACACAGATTTGATAGACTTTTCAGGTTATTTGCAGATTTTTGTGAGGCCCCCCCCCCCAAAAAAAAGGAAAATTAGACTTAAGTAGGAAGGATATCACGCCTGTCTCGTAATGCGTATGAGTGACATGCCTAAGTACATCAGCATGGCCAGCGACAAAATAGTGACATCATCTGAGAAGGGTCTATTGCATTGGGTTTGCGTGACTGTAAGTACACCAGCATGGCCAGCGAATAGTGACATCATCTGAGAAGGGTCTATTGCATTGGGTGTGCCTGACTGTAAGTACACCAGCATGGCCAGCCAATAGTGACATCATCTGAGAAGGGTCTATTGCATTGGGTGTGCGTGACTGTAAGTACACCAGCATGGCCAGCCAATAGTGACATCATCTGAGAAGGGTCTATTGCATTGGGTGTGCGTGACTGTAAGTACACCAGCATGGCCAGCCAATAGTGACATCATCTGAGAAGGGTCTATTGCATTGGGTGTGCCTGACTGTAAGTACACCAGCATGGCCAGCAAATAGTGACATCATCTGAGAAGGGTTTATTGCATTGGGTGTGCCTGACTGTTAGTACACCAGCATGGCCAGCCAATAGTGACATCATCTGAGAAGGGTCTATTGCATTGGGTGTGCGTGACTGTAAGTACACCAGCATGGCCAGCCAATAGTGACATCATCTGAGAAGGGTTTATTGCATTGGGTGTGCCTGACTGTAAGTACACCAGCATGGCCAGCAAATAGTGACATCATCTGAGAAGGGTCTATTGCATTGGGTGTGCCTGACTGTAAGTACACCAGCATGGCCAGCAAATAGTGACATCATCTGAGAAGGGTCTATTGCATTGGGTGTGCGTGACTGTAAGTACACCAGCACGGCCAGCAAATAGTGACATCATCTGAGAAGGGTCTATTCCATTGGGTGTGCGTGACTGTAATTAAGTACACCAGCATGGCCAGCGAATAGTGACATCATCTAAGAAGGGTCTATTGCATTGGGTGTGCCTGACTGTAAGTACACCAGCATGGCCAGCCAATAGTGACATCATCTGAGAAGGGTCTATTGCATTGGGTGTGCGTGACTGTAAGTACACCAGCATGGCCAGCGAATAGTGACATCATCTGAGAAGGGTCTATTGCATTGGGTGTGCGTGACTGTAAGTACACCAGCATGGCCAGCCAATAGTGACATCATCTGAGAAGGGTCTATTGCATTGGGCTTTCTTATTTAATGTGAAACTCCAGATGGATAAGTAGTCTTACTGTATCATATTCTTGAGTTTGTCGATGTCCGGCCTGAGGAAGATAATCCCACGCCCGTATGATGTTCCAGTTTGCAAGATGAGCTCTATTTTACCAGTGTCTTCTTGCCCTGGTTCCCTCCAGTTGACTGCATGTAGGTTGCATATCTTAATGAACTGCCCAGGCTGAAAGAGGAGAGGGTTACCAATTATAAAAGATGAATACCGGGGTAATCTTGGCCCAACTTCATGACTCTGCTTACCACTGAATGCTGCACTTACTGTTTACCATTCTGTGTTTACAGAGTGTCAAATTTCTGCCCTCGCTATGTAAGCCAGATGTTTAGAAATGTGAAGCATGCACACCAACAAGCAAACATTTATTTCACAATTTGTAGGTGAAGGGAGATCAATAAAAAATCAACATTTTATGAAAAGCCCGACCACTCACAGGTCTGTCTTGTGCCTATCTTTTCCCCTTACTAGCATAGCAGACTTTACATTTAACTACATATAGCTCACATAAATCTTGACTTGTTAGATTACACGTAGATCAGGGCCCAATTTCATAGAGTCACAAGCAAAAAAAGCAGCTCAGCAAAAATTTCTTTTGAATACCAGAATAAGGTTACCAGCTAAAATACTGGTATCCTGATAACTTTTACTTACTAGCAAATAGTAAAGCATTTTTTATGCATAAGCAGAGCTATGAAATTGGGCCCTGGTCATCAAGTCGGTATATTATTTAATAAAAATTTTCATTGAACTGTTTTTCTAAAATGACTGGTGTACCTTTAGTAACTTTCCAGACTGCATATGGTTGCCACAAAGGGACACGTCCACACCCAGGCCTTCTGCCTTATCAACCAGACTTTGCTCTTTATTGACCACAGTTCCAGTGCAAATATCTTTTGAATGTGTACCTCTGAAAGTGAAAAAACAAAAACAAAAAACCCCACATTAACTAAACATTTGGGATCCCCTCATGGTACCACCTGACTGCTGATATCGACAAAATAGGGAGACCGTCATTGTAGAGCTAGACAGCTCAGTTGATAGAGCTTTGTGGAGTGTCTTGGCTGAGCGGTCAAGTGCACCGTAGTCAAGCTCTGGTGTTTCTGATCAGCAGAGTGTGGGTTCGAGTCCTGGTCTTGACACTTGTGTCCTTTTAACCATGATTACTTCATCCTTCCGATGGGACGTAAAGCTGTTGGTCCTGTGTGTTGTGTAGTGTGTAACAGAACCGAGTTACACTTATAGCTAAGAGAACGGCTTTGCCCCTGTCTTTCAAGCAGTGGCTGCTGAATGTGCCACAGCACCTTGTAAACCCTTACACTGTGTTACATAAATGGGTCCCGTAACTCAAAAACCTGTCTGGAAATAATAATGATAAGTGCTTTAAGACACCCGTAGATAAAACTGTATAAAAACTAGTTATTTTTATTTAGAGTACTGGCACTTAAAGCCGGTAGTTAAAGGTTCAAATCCTGTGCTAGTCGATTTTTCTTGCTCCCTAAAAATTAATTTAAATTTACAAGGTCAGATTTCGCTTATCACCCGAAAAGCGCACTCACACAAACAGAGTATTTTAAAAAGTACTTTCATTTTTCTCTGTGGAACTCAAAAAATGAGTTTATAGTGCTAATCTCAAATGGGTGCATGGGCCAAACCAAATGGTGTATTAAAGTTCCCAAGGTACATCTATTAAAGGTAGGGTCATAGATTGCTTTTTGCCAACATAATGTCGATTTATAGGCAAAATTATCAAGAGAGATACAATTGAAGTCACATGAGAAAGTTTCAGCTGAATACCGTGTCCACTTGTTGAGAAAACAGCAAAAAAACTGTCACTTTTACAAGAACATTTTTAGAGAGATGACAATGGGCATCTCTGGCTGCAGCATACATGACAAATGCCAACCCTCAGAAATCTGAGAAACGTTTCATACATGAATATCGTTTCTCAGATTCAAATGTTTTGGATGAGACAATATCCAAACCTTAATATTACTTCGAAGGGTCTCCTGACAATGACTAGAGCAAGCTAGTCGAAACGTTAAGACCAATTATGAACTCACCCCATGGCAGTGAAGTTAATAAAGAGAAGTACCCTCGATCCACTAAGCGAAATTAGTAGCCCCGCTGATTTCCTACATTCCACCCAGGTAGTAGTTAATAAGCAGGACAGTTCTTTTCAGATTTAAGTAGTCTCCCGAATTTCCGAAATCTACTCCGTGGCAGTAGAATGAAGCAAGACCAAGTTACCAAAGAACAAATCTACACAGATAAACACATGGTGTTACCGCAAACCCAATATACATATCTCATATAGTTCCAATTGGGGTATGATAATACATATTCAAATTCAAATTCAATACCCCCACACACACACCCCCCCAAAAATAATAAACTAGAAATGAGTTTGTAACGAACAAACACTGGGGTTTCAGCTCTGTTGTCAATGTTGAATTAATGTTACAATTAATTTGACACCTGATGACATCACGATGATGAAAACATGTTTTTTGTACGAACTTTGTTATAAGCTACAAGGCGGCACAAGTCTTGTTTTTGACTTTATGACATGTGGTTAAGGAAATTTATTTGTGTATTGAATTTTCTGTTTGGACCGGACGAAAAGATCAAAGTTGGGTCATGTTTTTAATAAAAACAAATGTATCATTAGCTCCAAGACGTCACAAAGAGTTGATTTTATGACATTTTGTTTACGAGATATGGACTTTAAATTTGAGAGATTCCTGTTTGTACCGGAAGGTGAAAGAGGGTGACATTTTAAAAATAACATGTTCAATGTGCCGTAAGTTACAAGATGGCACAAAAAGTATAACTCTTGACATATGGTTCAGACGATATAAAGTTTGAAATAATAAACTTTTAAATAACACAACTACTTCAACAAGGCTAAATTTATTAATAAACTATACCGCACAGACCTTAAAATGAGGTGGGAGAATTCAATGAAATTGCGTGAGAATAAACCTCTAATAATATCCCAAAACGCTTCCGTATTCAATAGTTCAAGGACTCTCCACAAGCAAGAGGGCGCTACACAGGTTCACCGTTAACTGTAGAAGCGAAGCAGTGAACCAAAATGAACGGTACAAAGGTCGAATGATGCCATGCATGTGGAAAATGGCTCTCTGTGTAGGTATGGCCGTATTTAATGTACAGTGTGAAAAAAGTGCAATGTACACAGTCGGTGCGATCGTGCTTGTTTGACGATACATGTTTTTAAATCGTTAATATCGTCAACAAAGGAATAAAAACCCTTGGTCGAACTGCTGCTGGATCTAAGTTAGAGCACAGGCTTTCATTTGATGTATTGTTTGTGTCTTTTACACGTTCACAAAATTTCACGTGTAAATGCTATGAGAATTTTCGGGAAAGAAGTATAATAATAGTGAAATAAAATAAAAATCTCGACGAAAACAATTAAGGTGGTTTCGGCGGATGGCCGAAACCCCCAAATACAAATTGTAGAGCAAACCTACCCTCTTATTTTGGTTCCGTCCCATACTTTGACAACAACACACTCCTCAACAGGTAGAACAGCCACAGAGATCACCTGACAGGTCAGATCAAAGTACTGAGCAGAGTGGCACCTCTCCAGGGTACGGCAAGGATTATCCAGGGTCAACTGGGTACATTGGGTTGACCAAAGCCTCAGCTCCTTGACCTGGGGGTCAAACAAACTGTGGTGGTTAGTGAATATCAAAAGTAATATATCTAATAAGAAGTTCAAAGAAGAAGTTGTATAATTTGGAAATGAGGGCGCTGTACTGTGGCAATACGGTGTTCTGTTAATTTCATCGTTTTGTTCATTTTAATTTTTTCTTATGCCATTTTTGGTCTGAGTTTTGGTTTGAGTGCACCATCATGTCCTCAGACTCAATACTGGTGCAGCAGTTCTTCATGGTGATGTTAATTTGTGGTTTTTTAAAAAACATTTATGCACAACCACCACCAGGTCACATCGCCATTTTGTGATTTTCCTGAGGACTGTCATAGCTGCCTAAAACGCTGTAACCAAGGCAAGAAAGGAGGCTTATCAAGAGCTTGACTTACACGTCATAAACATAACCCATCATTACCATGATCTATTGTCACAGGTAACTATCAGTCACTTAGAAACAAACTGGATGAATTACAGGCATGTTCTAAATTCTGATATGAATATTGAGAGAGCTGCACGATGTGCTTCATGTGATTCAAGGACATAGATAGCACACATTCCACTGACATTGAAGGTTTTATATGCGAGAAAATGGACAGAACTGCAGAGTTTGATAAATCATGCGATGGTGGAGTATGCATATTCACAAAAGATGGTGTAACAATGTTATACAATCCTGTTTTAGAGAACTTTCTCTGGTTTTAAGGGACCTTTTTCAGTGGTCTTTGGACACTTTCACTAATCCTCAATTTAATGGAAAACTGCAGACGTCATTCCCATTGCTAAAAACTGCAAACCCACAGTGCTAAATGATTACAGACCTGTGGCACTTTAAGCCAATGTCATGAAGTACTTTTGGTTAAAGATTTATTGTTAAGCAAACAACACCTTTCATTGATCCCTTGCAGTTTGCCTACAGAATAGATGATGCATGGCGATCATTCTACAGCAAAAACTAGGGCTTTATTCATGGATTTTTCATCAGCGTATAACTTGATCCAGCCTCATATTCTGTTAAGCAAGCTGAGAGGGATGAATGTAAACACATGCTTGATTTTATGGATGAATGATTTCTTGACAAATAGATCTGAGAGAGTTAAGACTCATGCAGTCAGTATCTGAGAGTGTTTATACCAAATACAGGAGCCCCTCAGGGATGTGTTTTATCCCCAGTACTCTTCACACACTTTAAGTGATCTCAAATGAAGGAATGCCAGGTGCTCTATGGTTGAATATGCTGATTTCATTACTCAAGAGGATGTCTGAGAAGGTGTATAGAGATGAAATTAGCAAACTTATTATTCAGTGGTGCAGAGAAAATATTCTGGTTTTGATTGCACAAAAACTAAGAAAATTGTCTCTGTTTTTTGTGTGAAAAACCAGAGAGATTAATCCTGTGAACATAAATGGCATTGATTTTAAATTGTCAATGAAGATAAGTACCTTGGGACTTACATTGATAGCCATTTAAACTGGAATGTTAATACTCAGAAATTATGTTCTAAGGCAAATCAGTGGATTTATTTTCTGAGGAAACTGAAGTTGTTCCGCCAAAGCGTCATACAATCCATTCTTCCATTGCGGGGTAAATGGTCTGTCTGTTGCTAATCTAAATAAAATCAACAGAATCACTAAAACTGCTAGTAAGATCATCGGTACTTCTGTTAAAGACTTGAGTTCAATCTATGAGGTAACTCTAATGACTAAACAAAAAACAATACAACTTGATTATACCTATCTACTTCATTCACTCTTAGTTTTTAATAAGTCAGGAAGATTAAGACAACCCAAATCCAACACTAATTGTCATCACCTCTCTTTCATACCAAGTGCAGTTTCTTGTTTTAACAACAGTATTATTAGAGGAAATGTTTTGTAGTTGTATAGTTGCCTATTCATGATCCACTTGGCCTTTCCCACACCCATGTATTATTTTCCCTCCCTTTCCCCCTCCTTTTGCCTCTCACTTGTTCCCATGTACTCGTTAGTGTTTCCCTCCCCCTCACTTTGTTCCCTCCCCGTCCCCGTCCCGTTACAAGTGTATAAGGCATGCATAGGCCATTTGCATCTTTCCCATTACAAGTGTATAAGGCATGCATAGGCCATTTGCATCTTTCCCATTACAAGTGTATAAGACATGCATAGGCCATTTGCATCTTTCCCATTACAAGTGTATAAGGCATGCATAGGCCATTTGCATCTTTCCCATTACAAGTGTATAAGGCATGCATAGGCCATTTGCATCTTTCCCATTACAAGTGTATAAGGCATGTATAGGCCATTTGCATCTTTCCCATTACAAGTGTATAAGGCATGCATAGGCCATTTGCATCTTTCCCATTACAAGTGTATAAGGCATGCATAGGCCATTTGCATCTTTCCCATTACAAGTGTATAAGGCATGCATAGGCCATTTGCATCTTTCCCATTACAAGTGTATAAGGCATGCATAGGCCATTTGCATCTTTCCCATTACAAGTGTATAAGGCATGCATAGGCCATTTGCATCTTTCCCATTACAAGTGTATAAGGCATGCATAGGCCATTTGCATCTTTCCCATTACAAGTGTATAAGGCATGCATAGGCCATTTGCATCTTTCCCATTACAAGTGTATAAGGCATGCATAGGCCATTTGCATCTTTCCCATTACAAGTGTATAAGTCATGCATAGGCCATTTGCATCTTTCCCATTACAAGTGTATAAGGCATGCATAGGCCATTTGCATCTTTCCCATTACAAGTGTATAAGGCATGCATAGGCCATTTGCATCTTTCCCATTACAAGTGTATAAGTCATGCATAGGCCATTTGCATCTTTCCCATTACAAGTGTATAAGGCATGCATAGGCCATTTGCATCTTTCCCATTACAAGTGTATAAGGCATGCATAGGCCACTTGCATCTTTCCCATTACAAGTGTATAAGGCATGCATAGGCCATTTGCATCTTTCATTAAATGTTTTTAACTTTTGTGATTTTTCCCATTCCATTCTATTTTACTTATTTTTGTTGTTGATGATTTAACTTTTTTGTACTCGTTTAAATCATGTTTCTAATTTGAAATATATTTGATTGTAATATTTTTATACGTGCAAACCGAGGTATCGATTTTCATACTGGCACGATGAATTGAATTGAATTGAATTGAATTGAATTGAATTGAATTGAATTGAATTGAATTGAATTGAATTGAACTGAACTGAATTATATATAAATGAGGATATATGTAACTACCAAGCTGGAAACCAAACTCTCTCATACAAATATTAGTTTAACATCTATAATTATGCACAAATAAATAAATTGTGATTCAGCAACTAGATGACTAGTCATTGTGAAATCAGCGGTTAGCTTTGGTGGATTCGAACCTTGTGATTGCAAGTCCTGCAGTGTGACCACTTGACCTCGGTGACAGTGGTCTGCTACAGTCTGTACCTGTATCTGCTACAGTCTTGCTTTAGCAAAATATCCAAACTTTAATGTCAGTCTTGATATATTTATTAGTTCAGCAGAAAACAGACACCTTGGCACCATACCAACCCTTTGTGTGTCGTTATCTGTCAGGGTAAAGTTGGAGGAGGTAGCTCTTGGCTCTAGGCCCTCACTTGGACCTCCATCGAATACAAGGCACTGGAAGCCATCGCCTTTCTGCCCCTGAATGTTGCCGTTGAACTCGGTAACCTGTAAGATACCAGGATTAGGGTTCTGGATCAGCTGGAGCCTCTTTCAAACGGCACATGAATGTCAATTGATAGTTCCCAATAGACACCATCTTTTTGGGCAACTTGCATGGGTTTTGGCTTTGGGATGCCTCAATTGTTCTAATTTGTTTAGTCATTATGAAATCAGTGCAGCCAAGTGGTTCACAACCAATCATAAAAGTGTTTTAACAAAATCTCAAAAAGCTGGGCCATTGTTAGAGGACTATGTTTTTGAGGAAATTTATATTTTTGAGACCTCTTTACTTCAAGATATAGAGGTGAACTAAGTTTTAGTGTGGTGTGTCGTGGCCGAGCGGATAAGAGCACCGGACCCAAGCTTTGGGGTTTTGATCAGCAGAGTGTGGGTTCGAGTTCCGGTCGTGAAACTTGTGTCCTTAAGCAAGACATTTAACCATGATTGCTTCATCCTTCGGATGGGACATAAAGCCGTTGGTCCCGTGTGTTGTTTAATACACGTAAAAGAACCAAGTGCATTTATCAAAAAGAGAACGGGTTCGCCCCGGTGTTACTGGTTTGATTGGCAGCATTTTGGCCACATCACCTTGTAAACCATTACATGGTGCTATGTAAAGGAGTAGGTCTCATACTTCAAACGGAGCCCCTACATACCTTGCAGAAAAATACTGAATATTGAAGTGCCTTGAGCGCCACTGAGTGACGGATATTAGCGCTATATAACAGCGCTGTTTAAGAAGCCATTATTATTAGACACTTACTTTTAGGCGATGGAAGCGCACTATGTCCCCAATGGAGTGAATTGCAGGTAATGCGCTGATCTCTTCTTGGAAGAGAAGGCACCGAAATCCAGGATGGTTTTCATCAAGACTAGGATCAACTAAGTTCACCATCATGCAATGGTCTGTCAACAAGTTAAAGAGAAAGTCCAAAGAGAAAGTTAAAGAGAACTAACCATATGAATTCCTTTGTACAACTTAAGCAACCGAGTCGGAAGCGGTGGAAGTCGCCTCCACGGAGAACGTAACAATGCTGTTTTTTGTCTTTTAGTGTCTTTTTGTGTTTTAGTGTCATAACTCAACTTCTACTCAACATATGAATTTTGTTTTTGTGCCAAAAAAGAGAATAGTTGTTCATCTTCAAATAGCTTTAAAATTGTATTAAATTATTGTTTTAAGTCCCTGTACTATGGGGTGTAAAGATGATCAGTTTAGTAAATGTTACTGTGTAGCCGGCATTTTTTGCTCATTGTAGACCATGCAATGCGGTCCCTAAACAGTCGTAACTCAGTAACCCTCTGGCCGCTTGTTTTCGTTCGAGCTTTCAAGTAGAGGTTGATCCCTCTCAAAAAGGTGATATTAAACTCTAGTTGATTGGCTACATTTTACTGCCGTACTAGGCACTGCTAAACCAAGCAGCGAATCAGAATGGTTGTTTGGGATCTCATTGAAATTGCGCGTCCACGGAATTCGGCGTATTACGACAGAGATGGCTGTCGAAAAAGGGTACCAGTTTGAGAGGTAAATTCATTCCTTTTAAATGTGATTTAAGCTTGTATATTTTATTCTATTGGAAACCCCAATCAGTGTAGATTTATGGGATATCATTTTTGTTGTAATACTACAAATTGAAATAGTTATGGTTGTGTAGAAAATGTCTTGAAAATGAAAAGTTACACCAACAGGGGTTTGGATCTAGAAACCTGTGTATTTATTGAGGCATGCCATTTTGAACAAGGGGGTGATGTCATGTAGTGGGATTATTTGAATACTTTGAAAAATAAACACATCATATAACCAACCAGTGAAAAATAAACACATCATACAACCAATCAGTGAAAATTTTCATCAACTTCTTCAGTAGTCAGGTTTTGGTTGATATTTGGTCAGGAATTTTATGATAATTTTATTAAGACCATTCAACCCTATGGTCTGTTCATCCATGAAAGAAATGACTTAATGTAGAACAACTTTTTGTCTTTGCCTGAACTCCTTTTTCGTCTGCCTCAGTCACAAATTAATTACTTTTTCTCCCTATACCCACCTTTGATTTTGTCCTTTGTTTCAAACCTCTTGTGGTAAAACATGAGCCCCTTCCCTCCAGTTCCCTTTTTACTTTCATCATTGTTCATCCCAGTTGCTTTTTCTGTGTGCTTTCTGCCTCTATACATGTTCATCTATTTTCACTAGTACACCTGTTTATGTGTGTTGTGTATGTCAGTTAGCATTGTTAGCCTTCAAGAAAGACTCTGCTTGGGTCGAAACATTAGGCCGTTAACTATTTTTTGCATCATTTTATATGATTGGGTTTATTCTGATTGCGGAAATCAAAATGAGCAGCAGTGACTTTGGGGGAATTTTCAAGAGCTACACATGTATTTTCTTGACTTTGACAGCATCAGACTGAAGTATTTCTCTGAAGGATTGGTACTGGTATGAATTTCACAATCAATGAGCTTTCAGATTGAAACCACTCATTTTGTTTTTAAAAATGAAACAAATGGTACACATCACACGGATATTTTGGCAGGTAACCTATTTTTGTAAAGTCATTATACAACACCCAAGTAGATCCTTGTCATTTGATTGGAGTTTTGTTGGCCACGTGACATTCAATAATCAAAGTATTACATTGTATGTCATTTTTAAAAACTATTGCACGTTAAACCTCACCACATGCGTGCACGCGTTATTCACAGCAGCACAAAACGCCCTCGTAGTGGATGCCAGAATAAAATCTTGTGCATTTGTTGATTGTTTTCCTCCAAATGACAAAGATATACTTGGATGTATAAGACAAAAAATGAATGTTTCGCACTCACAGAGAGAATATTTGTATTCATTGAAAGATTTAATGTTCCATTTAACTCTGCTTCGCCTCGTTGAATGGAACAGTCCATCTTTCAACTCATGAAAATATTCTCACCACTGCACTAATAAAAATTCAGTGTATCCTATGCCAAGCCTGGAATTTCAACTTTGAGAGGGCAAAGTCATTGTCATTTTTCAAAGGGCAATTCCATTGGAAAATCTTAAAGTCTATGGAAACCTTTTGAAGGGGCACCAAGGCCAAGACCAGGCCAACAGAGGCCATGGTGGTGGGTCCATCAGTCATTCTTAACATTGGAGTTTTCTTACCAGGTCCATTGGTCTTATAGGGTGGCTTGAAGAATTTAACAACCCCAAAGATGTTCACCTTGGGAGTCACCTTCAGTTGTGTCAAAACGGTGTACGTGTAGCTCCGCTGAAACAGGTAACAAAATCAACAGGATTATGGATAATGGAAAAAAACAAAACACTTTGGAGGAGGGTCTCAAAAGTGAGAGAATGGTTGTCTCTCATTGGATTATTCCATTGAATCAGGCTTTGCGTTTGAGCTTTATGTAAAGTAACCCAGCTAGTAAACTGTACATTTTATTTGCCCACAAGTCAAAAATGCACCTCTTCGTGGGCTTTTTCAGCCGAGAGTCAAAAACTGCTTATCTATGATAATGATACGCATTGACCCCTTGACGTCATCGGTGGCTAAAAACACTCAGTCAGCATTTGACACACACACATAAATGTCTCTCGGTTTTTTGGGTGGTTTTTTTTTTTGGGGGGGGAAAGAAACAAAATCAAGAAGAAACTAGACATTGAATTTTTGTGACATCACAAAAACAAGGTGTTCGTGAAATATGCCATCAAATTATGATAGAATAAAAATGGTGACGACATTTCACCTCATCAACCCAATGCGTGGTTCAGGAGTAAGATTTTTTCCAATTAAAATATTCAACTTCCGGTTTGAACTTGAAGTCAAGGTCAAATAAGGTCACATTCTGTGTAACGTTTGTTAAGTCTTTCATGCCTTTTCTGATGACGTTAAGATGATGTGAATTCAAACTGTGGTAAAGGAGTTGTGATTTTTTTTTCAAATTATTTTCATTCTATCATAATTTGATGGCATATTTCACGAACACCTTGTTTTTGTGATGTCACAAAAACTCAATGTCTAGTTATTATCACTAATTTTACTAGACAATTTATGCTGGGCTAGTGTAATAGTGTTAAGGGTGAGCCTTGCGGGTTATTTGTAGGACTTTGAAAGGTTCCATTGATCATCAGACTGAGCATGCCCAGTCTCTCGAGGATTGTTTTGATAAGACCTAAACTGTACCATGATGCTGTTAAAAGAGGGTTGGTAGGTAGAGCAAATTGCCTTTTTCTTACTTTTTTTTTTTTTACAATTCCACATCAAGAAACAAGTTCACTGACCAAGGAGAAACTGATCTACCTGCATTAACTTGCAAAATGTTGCTACAAAAAAGGAAAATTAAGAACTTTAACTCCTAGAATCTGGAAATAAAATGTCTTAAATTCTGGTGTAATAGTAGTGAAACATGCAGTCGGTCAGGGAAATAATATTGTATTTTGCCCTTCTACTCTCAATTTGGATGAGTTTAAATCAAAGTGAGCATACGAGGTGGTCGCCCTGTGAAAGGTCTATCAGGATCAAGGATTTGAAAAAAAGTAATTCAGGTGGAAAAAAACAAACAACAATTTACCGTTGAGGTTGAGCTGCCTGTGACAGCCGACATACTGCTGTTAGGTTGGGCCAAGGTTGTTGAAGGACCAGCTCTTGAAGACGTCCCCCCGACTTCCCTGATAGTGCTTCTGATGAGGGTCACATTAGGGGAGGCTGGGCAGTCTACTGCCGTTGTTGGAAACAATCTGGGCCGAAGATGCATCTTACTTTGTCTCTTAGGATTACTACTGGCTTGTGTTTCGGGTGCTTTTTGTTTGTTAGCCTGTATAACCTGTAAATATATCAAACATAGGTAGGTAGTTTTGCTGCCAAATTTTATCAGATTTATTGAAAACTCCAAACTTGTCTATAACGTTTTATAAATAATAGTCCTCAACTAAATTAAATAACCTGAAATTCGTTAAACGTTTGATGTCTACTGCGACGCTTATTGTTATTTTGGGGGGAGAATGGATTGCTGAAAAGATTTTATTACCTGCAAAAAGTAAGCTATCCCATCCGACCCACAGGCAACATTTTTTTCTGTACTTAAGGATTTTATAACTCACTACCGTCTTATACTGCATGCATTGCAGGGGAAAAAATTGCCACTACTGCCTGCACACATGTGTGACCTTTTTTGGACTCTTCTAGTCCCAAGTATGATACTTTATGACACTTTATAATTCCAGCTTTCAGTCCCACTGATGTTGTGGCAGGGTTCACTCGCCTCGATACTCAATAAACTCAACAACAAAAGCAAAAGGAAAGTAATATTAGAAAAAAAACCTTGTGTGATCTCAAACACCATGCATACAGCCAGGTCGTAGACGTGGACGCATACCTGATGTGTACTCGATTTGTACCCAATGCGTACTCGATGTGTACCAAACAATACACGACCCAATTAAAAATGCAGTCACAAACTGTCCCCTTGTGCCCCAATGCACAAAACATGTTCTGGTTACCAGCAAAATTACCAACAACTAATCGCTGTAGACAAACTTGGCCTACCAACAGCTGCTGTTAATTTGGATCATTGTTGATGTTTAACACTTCTAAGAAAAATAGACTCACTGGTTGGAATTTAAATTTTCAGCACCTTTTAATCGATGTTAAAGAGCAAGAAAAATGTCAAATTCAATTTTGTGATGTACTCAATTTCCAATAGAAAGAGTCCTCATGTGAGTGGGGAAAAAATTACAAGTCTCTAACCTCACGTTAAAATGGTGTAAATAGCCATTGCATACAATATCCTTCCAGGGCAAACATCATTGAATGACATCATTCTGAGAAAAATGGGTCTGTATATTTTTGTACGGGAACATTTTTGTTCATTCCTGACTTTCAATGATATTCAATCAAAATGGCCTTGAATTTGACATTTTGTCTGACAAACTATTTTCCTTGGAATATAAGGACAAATTAGTTGTTGAAATCCATGTTTCAAATGTGACGCCATGTTTCAAATTTCACTCTGAAAAATCAGGAATGAACCAAAACATCCCCATACAAAAACGTACAGACCCATTTTACTCATAATGTCATCGGATGTTTTGGATGTTGACAAAATTTGCACAGGAAGGATGTAGAATGCAATGGCAATTTACACCATTTTAAAATGAGATAGAGATTTGTGATTTTTTCCCCACTCACATGAGGACTCTTTCTATTGGAAAGTGAACACATCACAATAATTACAAAATGTAATTGAATTAGACATTTCCCTTCTTCTTTAAATTTGCATCAGGCAGGGGTCGAATTTAAATTAAATTGCTACTAGCCAGCAGGGACAGTTGAAAAAAGTTACTGGCTTGACACAAAATTTGGTAGCCCAATATAACTGTGTTATAAAAAACTGTTTTTAAACTGTGTTTATAAAAAAGCATCATTACGTTAAGTTAAAAAATTCACTGTTGTATTTTTTGTTTGTTTACCATCTGGCAGTAAGCCTGTGTGCTATTTTTGTAAATGTGTGACTTTTGACTTCATTTTCAAGCAATCAACACGCAAAAAATCCCCCCCCCAAAAAAAACCTGTCAAATAATATTTAAATTTATCCGTGGTATCCTAAATGTTATCAATTCTAAGCATTTGCGTGTGTGTTTTTTTTTTTTTTTACATGTAACCGTTTCTGAAATGGACGGTTACAAATGTATAACCGTCCGTTTTTTCAGGAACCAAATTTAGAGTTGAACAAAATCGTTCACCTAATCGCGCATATGATCGTGTCTTCATCACTGCATTTTGACTTTGTGAAATCATCCAGCAAAAAAAACCCACAAAAAGCAACAAAACAAAACAAAAAACTATACAGTAAAATACTCTTCTTGTTCATCCATGGTATCCTAAATTGTTTAATTTTGTATACACGTTGAGTAGTTTTTCGTAAACTAGCAAAAACTTCTGAGAAACTGTGCTCTGCACAGCTGTATCTGACTTTAGCGCGCGCACCAGTGATAATGATTATTGCGATTTCGGGGGAATAACTGTTTTTCCCGAGCATGGGCAGACATGTCAAGTCTTTGTTCAAGGCGTTTGTAACTGGTTTTGTATGCTATCACGTAATGCGCTAATATATATCACTAAAATAGTATTAGCTGTTGCAAACTGCCTACCAACCAAAAGGACCTACAGTGTATGGTATAAATGCAAAAAAATAGTGGCCTGATGTTTCGACCCTAGCAGAGTCTTTCTCGAAGGCTAAATGACAAGACTACAAACATAAACAGGTACAAGTATACAGTCGACTCTCGTTCATACGATCTTGGAAGGTACGAGACGTCAGTTTATACGAGGTATTTCACCGGTCCGGAACTGTCCCATGCGTGTTTCTATGTCTTTAAAAAACGGAAGATACGAGCACGGTCGTAACGAGAACACGGATAATACGAGGTATTTTCGGCGAGATCTGAAAAATATTGTTGCGTAAAAGCTTACTGTTCAGTCAAGGTTCGAAAATAATTTTTGTTGCCAAACTATTTTTGGCCATGCGGTTCTGTCCGATCCGAATACCAGAAACATTTCGCTGGTTACCTACGCTTGCATTGCTACTTCGCTAACATGTTGACGGCTACCAGTGAAAACAATGTTCAGCATAGGCGCTACGCAGTATCAAATCTGTCACATCATGGTCACATGAACGGCAATTTTGACATCACTTTGCTTTGATTTTTATCTTGAGTTATACAAAATATTAAATTTCTATGATCATAGTCAACAAAAATGCATTTACATGGCGTCAGTGATATTTTTGTGTACAGGATGCTCGTAAGAACTGTACTAGGAAGGAAACCGCTCCGTTCTAGCCTAGACACGTGTGTAGTGCATGCACTATGACGGCGTGTGTATACATGTACGTGTAAATAGTGCGCTGCGTTTAAGACAAGGTTCGAATAATACAAGGAAAACGGGCCAGTATTAAGGAGAGTCAACTGTACATTACTAATGTAACAAAAGCAGTCAAAGGGAAATAGATGATGGAGAGGAAAATACACAGAGAAAGCAGGAGGCTGAACAGAAAGGAGGGTAACAAAAGGGAGGGGGATTGGAGGAAGGGGCTGGTTGACCACAAGAGGTGGGGAACACAAAGGACAAAATCAATGATGGGGAGAGGGAGAGAAAAGTAGTTTATTGGTGAATGAGGCAGACTGGGGGGGGGGGGGCTTATCTGTGGTAAAAAAGAGAAGGCAAAGACAAAAAGTTATTAGTCATTTCCTTGTTCAGACCATGGGGTTGAATGGTCTGGAGACGTCTAAATCCATAATTTCTCTCTACTCAGACGAACAATCTCTCTGTGGTTTCCTAGTGCCTCAATGCCCTGTAAAATCATGTCAGAAATTGAGTGATTAGGAAGATTGAAATGATGTCCTACGGGAGTATCCAGCTTATGAGTATTGACTGTGGATATGTGGCCGTAGAAACGTCTCTTGAGTGTAGTTCTCGTTTCACCTATATATTAAACACCACAAACTTTGCAAGATATTAAATAGATTAGATTAGTGGTGGTGCAGGTGACATGACCCCTTGTCCTATGGGTGGTACCACCGGTATGGCTGGTGAAGGAGTCCGATTCTCTGATGCGTTGTCTACAGACGATGCATTTGGAGGTGTTGGAACACCTGAAAGTTCCCTGTGGCAAAGGGGGTTAACATTATCATTAAAGGGGGGGACTTCTGCCCGGACAATGAGATCCCTGAGACTGGGTGGCCGTCTGTAGGCAACTGTGGGTTCTTCTTGTACAGCACGTTGAAGTCGATCTAATGTTTAAAGAATATGATGGTTAGAACTGGTTATTGTACGAATGGGGGGAAGTGAGGGGTGGAAAGTGACAACAAAGGGAACATTCTCCTTGGAACTCTGTTGTTGCACGGGTCTTTTTGAAAGTACTGACTCCCTGGAAT
The DNA here is from genome assembly GCA_023634235.1 of Pisaster brevispinus. Classification (NCBI taxonomy): domain Eukaryota; kingdom Metazoa; phylum Echinodermata; class Asteroidea; order Forcipulatida; family Asteriidae; genus Pisaster; species Pisaster brevispinus. The sequence goes on along the minus strand of JAMKCF010000083.1, from coordinate 66,542 downwards.
GAGCCTCGACTTTCTGGATTGCTGGATGGACTGCCAGGGAGCTATGACCCCGGGAGACAAGGTGTTTCTTAAGTTTCTGTGAGTGGTGGATAAAATCGGAATCATTAGAACAGATTCGACGGAGTCTGAGGGCCTGACTGTAGGCTATGCTGGTTTTCCAGTGTTGGGGATGACAGCTGGTTGAGTGGAGATATTGGTGTTTATCTGTGGGTTTAACAAAGAGATCTGTGATCAAACCATCATCCGTCTTCAGAACCTTGACATCCAGAAAGTGGGTATCCTTGGTTGAGTATTTGGTTGTGAATTTGATGGTCCTATGGAAGGAATTGATCTGATTAATAAATGCTGTGAGGCTAGATTCATCACTGGTCCAGATGAAAAAGATGTCATCAATATAGCACCACCAGACCCAGGGACGGCACGGGCCTGATGCCAACATGCGCTGTTCAAGTTGGCTCATGAATAGGCAGGCCATTGATGGTGCCATCCATGTACCCATTGCGGTGCCATGTACCTGTGAACCCATGAACGAAAAATTGTTTTTAGTTAGACCATGGTTCATGAGGGATACTATATTAGAAATGGGCGGTGAGGTGTGACCGCTCTTAGCCAAAGCCGAAGAGCAGGCAGCAATCCCTTTATCTTGGGGAATGTTGGTGTACAAAGAGGACACATCAAAAGTATCAATGATAGCACCTTGTAAACCCTTATACGGTGCTAAATAAATGGGTCTCAGAATCCACCCCTGCAATAACCGATCTTTCTGAAAGTTTGTATATACTCAGCGCCTTGAGTACCTTGTTTAGTAGATACGTGCGCTATATAAGACTTCGATATTATTATTATAGCTGTGTTGGGGACTTGGTTCTGAATACCTGAGATTTTACGGAGGAAATCAGAAGTGTCATGAATATATGATGGAATCTGTGGCACTAAAGGCTTGAGAAAACTGTCAACAAAAAGAGATATATTCTCAGTGGGGGAACGATTACCAGATATGATGGGTCTCCCTGGGTTATCTGGTTTATGTACCTTGGGAAGAAGGTAACATCTAGCTGTTCTACAATCGACTGGGGAAAGAAAGCTTTCTTGGAGAGGTGGTCACGGTCATGCATTTCGTCCAGTGTTTGTTGAATCTCCTTTGAAAAGGTACCTGTTGGATCAGTGTCAAGGTTTTTTTAAAATTTTGGTTGTTGAGTTGTCTCATGGCTTCATCGATGTATTGCTGACGGTCCATGACAACAACAGCAGAGCCCTTGTCAGCTGGTTTGATGATGATGTCCTTCCGTGCTCGTAGAGTCTTAAGGGCCTTACGTTCTTCTCTAGGGAGGTTGTCATGAGTCCTGTGGGTGGAATGATCGCTTGAATTAATTTGTGAACTTACAACCTGTATGTAAGTTTCAAGGCAAGGAACACGGTTCTTTGGTGGTACCCATTTACTCTTGCAGTAAAATAGCTCTGGATCCATGGGTGGTGAGTCAAGGAAGAATTCGCGAAGGCGAATTCTGCGGTAGTAGTCAGTGAGGTCCTGACTGAGTTCAACCTGATTGACTGTGGGGGGAGTGGGGCAGAAGTTGAGTCCCTTTGAGAGCAGGCTGTGTTCTGAATCTGAAAGGGTAGATTATGAGAGGTTAATAACTGTGGATGGAGGGGCTGACTGCTCAGCCTCAGGGGGTATGTTACGCTTGAAACGTCGCTGTCTGTACTGTTGCTGTTTGGCGACAAGACGACCAATCTTACCATTTCTCCTACAATTAAGAACAGATTCAAGTTTAGATAAACCAGTATCGATCTCACTGGTAAATTGCTCAAAACGGGCTTCTGAGCAGATGGATCTAAGTTCTGCTTGAAGACAGGAAATATCTTGGTTGAAGCTGTTGAGACAAACATCACAATGTTCTGTTAGAATACGAATGAAGCTGAGAGAAGTACTATGGAGTGTGCTGTTCCACCGCTTGCGAAGTGGGGTAGACAGAGACCCAAGGGCTGGCTCAAATTTAACCTGCAAACCTGTGGGAATGAAATGGGTTAGTGTGTAGAATCTGTAGTTGTCTCGATGATACGAATAACGTAGTGCTTTCTCTAAGTTTCCTAAGTTCCTGAAACAAGCGAACGCATCTTTGGTTAGACATGAGGGAACAAACTCAAAGGAGGGAACAAACATGAATGAAAAACTGTGGAGAGAAGTAATGGAATCAGAATTTGACAAAATAAACTGGAAAAAAACCCAGAGTTATTATACAAAAGGAAATGTGTATTGAAAAGGAAAACAGATAATTACGAAAAACACAATGTTATACAATGAACCTGCAGATGGAAGCAAACTGTGGGTTATTACCAATAGAGGGCGTTTAATTTCAGGGCGTTTAATTTCATGCCATCGAATCGATCTGAAATGCCCTCTAGCATTCAATGTTTTTGCATTTATTGTATCATGCAAAGTAACAAGATAACAAAGATTACAAGCCTATAAATTGGAAACGATGTGTTTGTGTGCCGCACGGGATAGTGCATTGTGTATATTGTGATCGCAATGTGGTCTGCGTTTTCGCAGCACTTTCAAGTGATTTTGTTTTTTTACGGTTAAATCAAAACCATAAAAATGTCCAGGGACGTGTAGCCAGCTGCACAATCAGAAAGGATTCAGCAATATTTTAGGGAAGATTATTATTATTTACTGTCCCGCCGGGCTATCAGTTTTGGTGACTTCAGTGGCCCAAAAATATTTTCACTGGTCTTGGGCCAGCGGGTCACCGTGCCACCGTTAATTTTGACTCCTGTCAGGGATGCAAATTTAAAATCTTTTAAAATCGTTTAGTACCCGCTGCTAACAAATATAGGATTCAAACTCTATGTAGCTACCAGGCATCCTTGGTGCTCTAGTGGCAAGACATTTACTTTAGAAGGGCAAAGGTATGATAAGAAATCCTACCTGAGTAACATGCCTACTGGGGGTTTTTCACAGGATTTGGGAAAGTACCGAGTATACAGTGCTTAACACCCATCAGTGAGTGATCAAATGCCAATACCAAGAAACAAGTTCATCGACCAAGGAGAAACTGATCTACCTGCATTTACGTATTTGCAAAATGATGCTACAAAAAGGGAAAATAAAACATTTTAACTCCCAGAATTGGATATGTATACATTTACACCAAATCTGGAAAACAAATGCAGGGCTCGAATTAGGGGTTGCATTCCACGAAACCGCAGGGCTTGTAATTTTAAATTTTTACCAGACCAGAATTCATTTTAGAAGACGAGACTTTCTACAAAGCTTAACGTGAAGATTTATCTCATTTATCTTATGGATAAGTATACATTGATACTCAAAATTGAAAGGTTTACGAGAATCAATTTTGTTTAAATACATCACAGTGAGGTAGGCCTATTATTCAATTAAGCACAAGGCAGTCTGTCTTTGAGTTTACTGGCCTGATACTAAAACCATTGGCCTTGGGTCTGCGGTCCAGTGTAAAATTTGTGCCCTGAAATTCCGATATTAGTAGTGAAACATGCAGTCAGTCAGGAAAAAAATATTGTATTTTGCCCTTCTACTCTAAATTTGGATGAATTTAAATCAAAGTAAGGAAACAAGGTGGCCCCTATGGAAGGTCTTTCAAAAAGGTTTTTTTTTAAAGGAATTTAGGTGGAAAAAAATATATACATGTAATGTACCTTTGAGGTTGAGCCTTTTGGCACTGTCTGTGGGTCCTGACCTCTGACATTTCTGCCTGTCACAGCCGATATACTGCTGTTAGGTCGGTAGGTCGTTGAGGGACTAGCTCTTGAAGAGGTCCCCTCCTCTTCGCTGCTTGTGTTTCTGATCATGTCCATGGTGCGGGAGGGAAAGCAGACTGTTGCCGGTGTTGGAAACAATCTGGGCCAAGGATCCGTTTTATTTCCTCTCTTCTAAGGATTATTACTGACTTGTGTTTTGGGTCAGTTGTTTTTGTTTCTTGGCCGGTATAACCTGTAAAAATATCAAACAGATTGTCTGGTTTTTTCCCCACTAAAATGTGACCTCCTACAGTCAGAAGATTTATCAAAATCATTAATATAAATAGAAAAGAATGGTGTGTTGACAAACACATGCCTCGCTGACATTAATCTCATTCATCTTGAGATATTGCTCAGACAACATTTCTTTTGTTTTAGCCAAAATGACCTTCACATTAACTTAGGGGAGCCATAAACAATAGACTGCTGAGGGACCCCAAGACGAATTGACAAACCAAGTTAGGATTTGATATGCGAAGTCCTTCTTGAGTAATACCTTGGACAACATTTCTTTTGTTTAACCATAATGACCTTCACATTTGTTGTAGGGGGTTTAAAACCAACAGGCTTCTTGGGCATCCCAAGACCAATCCACACATAAAATTTGGAGTTGATATGCAAAGTCCTTCTTGAGTTATCAATTGGATATATTTCTTTTGTTTTAGCCATATGACCTTGACATTTTACGTAGGGGGGGGGGGTCCAAAAACAATAGGCCTAAGCTTCTGGTGGATCCCAAGACAATCCACACACCAAGTTTGGAGTTGATATGCGAAGTCCATCTTGGGTTATCACTAGGACAACGTCTCTTTTGTTTTAGGCATATGACCTTGACATTTGACATAGGGGGTCTAAAAAGCATATACCGAGACCAATTCACACACAAAGCTTGGTGTTGACATGCCAAGTCCTTGAGTAATCGCTCGAACAATGTTTGCACACACAGATGGACACACACACACACACATTTGTAAATGGTGTAAACAGAGGACACCCCTTTGTTCTTCCATTGTTTGTACAAATGGAAGTCCCTGGACCTGGTGTCTTTTTTCCCAGATCTCTTCTGTTAAAGTCCTCAGCTTTGTGTAGGTATGTGACAATGTTGACCTGAGCCGCGATACTGTTTCGGCCCTTTTTCGTGAAACTGCACTGCGCACGCATGGAATGGGGGCTCTCCCAAGAATCTCTGCTGCTATTGGCTGTTAAGGGGGATCCCGATGACGTAAATTGCATGACGTAGCCAATTTCTTGCTCTACAGAGTGGTGCATTTTTTTCCCCAATCGACCGATGTTTAGTGCAACTTACAACATGAACAAAAACTAAGTGGACTTTACCTGCTAAATATTTTGTGGAAAGTAAGATAGGTCAACATTCTAATCTATATAATCTTTTAATATATACATTTATTGATAATATAAAGAAGTAAGAGCAAAATGTATGTTTGCGAAAGACAATTTGTAAGCGAAAGTTTCGGCGAAAATTTCCAAGATGGCGCCGATATTTCAGAAAATTACTCGATGTTCACAGATCAATTAAACAAACTTACGTTACATTTGTCCTTCGAAAAATATGTTTTAATGCTGCAGCAATATATGTACTTTGTCCTTGTATGTATAGAATTTTTAAGAATTTGTTCATCATGGAGATGATTTCAGATTAAAAACCAATGTCTGTTGCCTGTCATTTGATGGATGTATGCTTTCCACCATTAGAATGTGCACATAATGAAAATGTAGACAGGGAACCAGACCGTGCTTAATAGAATAGAATACAAAAAGTCTGCAGTAGGATTATAATGCAAAGGTCAAAATGACCAAAAGTAATAACAATCTGTGTAAATATTAGACCCAATATGTAACTGTCAAAACAGGTCCCAATCATCCCCACCCCAACCCACCTATCCTAAAGCTTACATCATCATAGTAGAGTTTGAGAAAAAGCTTCAGGCAAAGGATTCACACATCATACAATTGGAGAATGACAAGCTTGTAATGAAGGAGGAACTGGAAGAAGCTAAATCACGAGCGAGGGTATCAAAAGTTGGCAAACTGTACAGTAATGTAATGCGCCTAATGGTTTTTGATGCCATTGTAAACCAGGTCCCCACCAGTAGCATTCCTAAGATTATCAAGCAGTACTCTCATCGATGCGGTGTAACGTTTGATGATGTGCCCCACAGGAACACTGTTGAAATGATGGTCAGAGAGCTGGGTGTCATTGCAGAGTTACAAACTGCTGAAGCCATAATGAGGAATGAGCACACCACACTTGGATTTGATGCCATGACACAGGAAGGGGTCCATGTCAACAGTGTACATATCACCACAGTAGACAGGTGCTATGCAATGGCAGTGGATGAATTGGCTGGCGCCACTGCTGAGGACTACAAAAATCATATTTGTGAATCTGTGGACAATATGGCACGAGTGTATTCTACCATTCATAAGGAAGAGTATCAGAAATGCAGAACACAAATTATCAACAATATCTCAAATAGTATGACTGATAGATGTGCTGCCAATCATGCTGCAATCCAACTAGTTAATCAAACCTGGAATAAAACTCTGAATGAACTTAATTGTCATCTCCATCCCCTTGATTCAATAGCAACTAAAACAAGAACTGCACTAAAACAGTGTGAGGCATTAAGGGGGAAAATCTTTGGCAACGACTGTCTTGCTGGGAACATTGTCTTACAAATAAATAAGATGAGGTACAAAGATGGTAAGGGAGATCCGAGAGGCTTCAAAACGTTCCTCGACGACGAAAAGATGCCAAGAGGGATTTTACCACGCTACAGAGGAAATCGGCTCCATGTGCTATTCCACATCTGTGGAGTTCTTCTTCAATATCATTCATCTTTTCTGCGATTTTTAAAGAATGGTACTGCTTGTGGTGGTTTGCGCTCCAGCATTCTGCATGACTTCGAGACCCCAACTGCAAAACTAGAGCTTCAAGTACTAGGACTGTTTGGGAAAGTCCTCACTGGTCCTTGGATGATTAAGTTTTACACCTCAGCTAGTTCACAGATAGGACATTTAGATGGGGTAGGGTTTGTGAAAGTCATAGAGGTACTCCAACTCCAAATTCACAATCCAGCAAACATCTTGACCACCACGACAGATATCTTTGGGGATGTACTAAACATGAATGACGCAACGCTGGTGAAGTTGAGGGAGGAGCCCAGTGACCTTGTGATGTTCAGCGAAATGGTGAAGGTGTGCTCAGTAGCAGTAGTTGATGTACTTGAGAGGCAGTTCAAAAAGTACTTTGAACTTGATATCACCAAGCAACTCGAGGAGGAGACCAAATCAGCCCGGTCTCACAACATAGATGCGGAGGAGATAATGGGTATGTTTAGTTCAGCTAAACAAAAGGCCCCCAATGCCACCATTTGCTACCTGTCCTGCAAATTGAGAGCTACCAAAAACCGAACGGTTGAATACTTGGATAGTCTGGAGAAGGTGAAGCAGGATGAGGTAATGAGAAGTGCTGTTCAATTGGGCAGGAAGCAAAGGGTGAACAGAAGGAAGAAACAACTAGATATGGCAGCAGAACTATCAAGGAGACAGGCAACCAAGCAGCAAGAACGGGACACAAATCAACGAAAGAAATTAGAAAAACGGCTCAAGAATACAGAACTTATCAATATCAAAGGGGAATTTAATGAACTTGAAGAGGGGAAACTTGAAAATCTTGTAGATATTCTGGAGGGCAGAGCCATTGGACTAAACATCTGCCATGCCTGGCACGAGGATGCAGGACTTGTCCTGTATAATGGAAAGATAGAAAAATTTAAACAAAAGAGCAACATATACAAAATTGCATACTTGTCACAAGAACAGAACTACGACAATGCCACCAACTACAACATATCAGCATATGAATTGGCAGCAGATCTCATATGTGATGATTTAATCATTTCATAACTTGTCATAAGGTATTGCAATCATAAAAGCAGATTATTATTTATATTCACTGAAAATTTGAACAAGATACCTTGATTATTAAGAAAGTTACAAGCAACTAGGCAAACACTACCCCTTCGGCTTCGCCAGCAGGGCATAACAACAAAGGATCCAATAATTAACCTGGCATGGTAGGGCCTACCCTACTTTACAAGATAATTCTTTGAAGGTAGACTTATTTTCATTTACCATGTTAACACAAACAAATTGTTCATACGATTTGAAGATAGTTACTTGAACTTTGAAGAACTACTCCAACCAACATTTCATTCAACCATGATTCAATAGAATAGTAAATATCTCTCCGAGTCTGATTCCATAACAATTAAGTTCAGATTGAGAGAATTTGGTATCAAATGCCTTGGAGAAGTCCAAGAATATTCCCAGGGTATGGCACGACTGTTCGCGTCCGGTTGTATTTTTTTCAATGAATTGCAGGATAACACGCAAGGTTCAATGATTCTCCCTCCGAACTCAATAATTGAATAATTGAACATCGGATAAATAGATTTTCGACTCGACATGCTCAAGTCACAACACACTCCTGTAGAGCCCTTTTTTGTTAGCAACAGAGCCAAGAAGGCAGACCCCTTGTAATAAAGAAATGCATTACTTTGGCAAGAATAAGGAATACCGTGAAAATGACTTCTTACCTTGGCCGGCCCATGCCATGCTTGAACTTAATTCAATGTGTGTTGTGAAAGTACGTCATCAACACGTTATTTTGACAACTCTAAAAAGTGCGCCCCCAACGTCCACTGCCGGTTGGCGCAACTGGTAGCAGGTTGGCGTATTTTTAGGACAGATGAGGCCACTTACCATGAATGGGCGTGTTGCGCACCAAATCTGATGATATAGTGATAGAACCTTGCACAAGTTACCGGGAGGCGAGGCACAGCTGCACTTTTTACGCCATGCATTTGCCTTTTTAAAATATTTTTTTTACCTAGCCACACTGCAGACTATATGAAAACAGATTATCTTAAAAGGTTTAGTTTCACTGGTTTAATGTGTTTTGTCAATGGAATTCAGAATCTGTACACTAATAGTTTGTTTTCTTTTTTAAGGATCAGGAAATTCTTGCGTTTCCTTCTATTCAACCCTAATACATAAGCTCATATCTGAAGTGAGTTCCCCAGATTTCAGTCTAATTTCCTACTTACTCAAGAGGTTCATATTATTTAGCCACCCTTCCCTTATAAATTTTCTAAAACTCATTCCACAGTCCTGCCGAATTCCTCTGTCCACCCATCAGACCACATGTCCATTCCCATGGTTCCGTCCCCCGATGACCATCAACATGTGACAACAGTGTCCTCCTCAATCTGTGCTCAGTCGACCTCTGGTTGGCGCCCATCCAATCTCTTCAAAATTCGAATATACAGGTTTCATGGGGCCTATAAATGGTCTTTATAATCAACCAAATGATACATTTTTTCCACAAATATTATTTTCAAAATTAAGTAAAATTGTCTACAGTGCAGGGCCAACCAATTCTCAACTATATTCCCCGCCCTCTCCGAAAACAGGAAAACAAAATATTGTGAAAATTTATATTTTGGGGTAATCTTATTTTCAATTACTTTACATAAAACAATTAGGTCTAAGTACTCAGTTTGTTTATTCACTACAGCGATGAAATTGTCAGTCAACTTTATAAAATAAGGTAAAATAACTTTTTTAATATGATATAATTAGCTTTTGAAATAATGAATCAAGTTGATGGGATAAATTGATGGGATGGGATGGCAAGTGCCAAGCAGACCATCTTTCTTTTTTGTTTATTTGTTTTTTTATTTTTCTGTGATGTTGGGTGTTATTTTGTACTAATACTATAAACTTGTTCTAAAAAATTCTCTGCCTTCAATAACTTCAACATAAATCATTGAGAAATAAACAAAAAAACATTGTTTGACCCAGAGACCCTGCATGATTTTAAGACTTCTGCTTCATGGCAATGAATCAAAAAGCTTTGTGGTGCATACAAGTTATTTTGAGCACAAGTAGACAAAATGCATGTTTTCTCGAGTACTATTACTATTTCTTCACCGCTTTGAGCAAAAAAGGATGTCATTATTTTGTTGTGATTATGCTGATAGGTTTAAGTTGGCATTGTTATGGAGTCCTGTATGCGCATTAGGCCTATTGTACAAAACAAGCAATCTATCTATTATGCGCCCTATGAAGTGTACACAGCTTGGAAGTCACTTTGACAAGGTGAATTTAGCAAAATGTACAGTTTGCCTCGCTATGAATCAAAGTACTAAATAATTGTGGTTGATTTAGCCTTAATTAAGTTTAATTAAGACCTAATAATAGTTATAAACAACATGAGACAAAAGGCCAGTCCAAAAAGTAGGTTGGTGAATATTTTGTCATAATGAATGCCTGGTTTATACCATATCAAAATCATGACATGGTGCAGTAAACTATAACCAAATTACTTAAAGCCCATAGACTAAGTATTAAACTGAGAAGATCCTAACTGCCTCAAGTGTCATTAGCTCACTTTAATATTCTTTAACTTGATTGATCCCATTTGGCTTGACTTGATGCAGTCCTCAGATGACGCTGGGCGTACAAGCCCATTGGCAAAATGGGGAAATACTCCATTAACCTCACAATTTGTAAGTCACTTTGAAAAACTGAACTCATGATTGAGAATATAAATCTGGCTAGATTTGATGCAGTCCTCTTTCAGATGGAACTGGCGCAATTTTCCCCCAAAGCGTTGGTTGCAAATTTATGGTTAGCCTCAACATCGCTTTTACATCACTTTGAAAAGTTGAATTATCTGGCTAGATTTGATGTAGTCCTCTCTATGCTGGTGGCACATCCAATAGCATTGGTGTAGATCATGGGGCCCTTCTTGGTAGCCTGAACATCTCTAGGTTGACAGTTGGAATAGTTCAAACTCGGGGTTGAGAATCATCTGGCTAGATGACACAGTCCTTAGTCAGCTGTTCCATGCATGAGTCCAAGAAGCATTAGTGAGCCTCAACACTGCTTAGCTGCTTTGAAAGTATAACTCTTTGTGGAGAATCATCGGCCTAGACATGTACAGTCCTTTGTCAGCTGGTTGTGAAACAGTCCAAGAAGCAATGGATAGCATCTTTATCTGCAGAAAATTGACAACTATTAATAATAAAAGTATCATTGCCCTTAGTCAAGTCTAAATAGTATCATTTGCGAAAGCAGTTTTGCCTCCCGACTTCGATCAGTTCTTCCAGTTCTTCGATTCAATTGAACATTTACTTACAACGTCTATGTGCCATTTTTTTTTCTCCTCAGAAATTAGACTAACAATGAGATGAGATTTCCACAGGTTTGTTGTATGTGTTAAATGAAAACTAGAAAAAATATCTATATGCTTTTCCACCAAATGATGAATGGTCAGAACTTCACTTCAAATATAAGTTTTAAAATACAATTTCAAACTTACCACACAGTCTGCTGTTGTTGACTGCTAAACCTGCATCCTCCAGATATACCAATACAGCTCCAAACAGCTCCAGGTGTAGTCACCACTGCACACTAGAATGTAGCCTTCAGTCAAGGTGCTCATGGTTTTCACTGAAAGGAAGGAGATTTAATAAAGTGAGGCACAAACTTTGTTACTATATCTTTGCAATAAATTGCAGCAAGCTGATAAATATTGTTTCATCGGCATTGAGGGTTTTAATTTGATTGCAGAACACAAATAGTACTCTAAATGCAAGTTCCTTGAGATGTGCAAGTTTGTTGGTTGGGAAGTTGATTTAGATGGGAAGGAATGGTTCCTGCTGTTGTGGAATTGGAAATAGTAGATGTACTTTTGATACTGCTGGTGCATATCTATCTTCAAAAGTGACCAGTTGCTATTTGGCCAAGAGAAAAAATAAACTTAGGGACCATTCAGAATAATAATAATAATGTCTATGCTGTCCAATTTTATTTGGTCAACCTTGTTTCGATAGCTGACTTGCATGCCTGACAGGAAGATGACAAAAACTTTCTCTTCTTTTTCAACTTGAAAGTTGCATGTTTGAAGCCAGGAAAAGCCATTGAAAACTCCTGAGCTGGAAAAGCACAGCATTGATCTAAAATATCAGCTTCTTTTGAGGCTTTGTTTTCCAATGTATAAAGTGTGCCAATATTTAAAAACAGTTTGGGGATAGGTGGGTTGATCAAAACAAATTTTAAAAAACTTTTAAATTCTTAACTCTGAATGACCCCTCACCACAAGGTCTGCTGTTGCTGACTTTCTATACCTGCATCCTTCAGATCTACCGAGGCAGCTCAAAACAGCTCCAGTTGTAGTCGTCACCATTGCAAACTAGAATGTACCCTTCAGTCAAAGTGCACGCTGCACCCCAGATGGTTTCATTGAAACAAAGGGGGATGTAATAAAGTGAGAATTAATCAAGTAAGGCACAGACTTTTTACTATATATTTTTGATAAAATGCAAGACGATCTGGTAACTGTTATTTCATCAGGAACGAGGGGTCATTTTTTATTGCAGAAACACAAGTAGTACTCTTAAGACAAGTTCCTTGAGATGTGCAAGTTTGTTGGTTGGGAAGTTGGTTATGATAACTAATTAATGCTTCATGATGTTGTGGTATCCCAAATGGTAGAACTACTTTTGACTGCTGGCTATATCTAGCTCTTCAAAGGTGACCAGTTGCTAATTTGCCGAATGTTATTTGGCAAGAACTTCTCCTCATATAAAAGTTTTTTTAAATGTTTAATTTCAAACCATGTGGACTGCTGATGACTTTCTGCACCTGGATCTTCTCCACTCCACCAATGCAGCTCTGGTTGAAGTCACCGCTGCACATAAGAATGTAGCCTCCACTCAAGGCAAACAAACAAAAACAGATGGTTTCCACTGAAAAGAGAGGAATTGCATACAGTAAGCCCATGCCACTTTATTAATTTGTGATGATTTACAAGAAAAGCTGAAAACTATATTGTTTCAAAATTGAGGGTATAATATCTTTCAGAAAAAGCAACTAATTATGGTTTTGAATGCTTCATCTGTTGTGGAATCGCAAAAGTAAGAAATATTTTTGACTGCTGGCTATATCTAGATCTTCCAATGTAACAATTTGCTCATTTGGCTAATACATCAGAAGAACTTCCTTCAAAATATAATGAGATGTGCAACTTTGTTGGTAGGAAAGTTGGTCTAAATTGAACTGTAAATGCTTAATGCTGTTGTGGTATCAGAAATGGTAGAACTACTTTACTTTTGACTGCTGGCTATTTAGATTTTCAAAGGTGACGAGTTGCAATGTGCCAAAAGTTATGTGAGAAGAACTTCTCCTCAAATTTTAAAATTGTTAAACTTCAAACCAAGCAAACTGTTGTTGACTTTCTACACCTGTATCCTCCAGACCTACTGATGCAGCTCGCAACAGCTCCAGTTGTAATTACCACTGCAAACTAGAGTGTAGCCTCAAGTCAAGGTGCTGGCAGAAACCTGGATGATATACACTGCAATGAGATAGTCTGACAATAAGTTAGGCCCAAGCCACTTTGTAAACTTGTGATTATTTGCAAGAGCTGGAGTAAATACTATATTGTTTGAAGATGGAGGGATTTATCTTCAATTACAGAAGCACAAACAATTGATTTTAATGCAATCATTGCTTGTTTTGTGGAATGGCAAATGATGCAATACGTTTGATTACTGGTTACAACTAAACAGTTTCTAGATTTTGTTCGAGAGATTCAGATATTGTAACTTTATTGATACATTATTTTTCCTTTGTAAATTTTACAATACACTAGAGTTTTCAGAAATGTTCATGATCCTTTAAAATGTCTTAGAGTTGAGTAAGTGTCCCATTAATTAAGTAGTTTTTTTTCAACCAAAAACCCCTAACTTACATTACTTGGTGCATTACCAAATCTTGTGTGAGACCACAGTCCTTGCAGGTAGACATCACCTCAGCTGCACAAGCAAGTCCATCAGCTTCAAGATCAGCAAACATCACCTGCATACTTGGGAAGAAAACTATCTAGAAAGGTTAGCATTTGGGATCACATCAAGCAATAGCAAGATTTACCCTGAGTTTACCCTGACACCTTACCAAACTGTCATTACCTATGCATGTCCATGGGTTAGCCACCAATGCGCAATCACCTGCCACAGCATCCATATTAGGAAGAACCGTTACATACTGAGGAAAACAAGAGAATGGTTATTGGCTACAAAGGAAGAGGTTATTAGAAACTGTGGGAAAAAAAGAGTTACTAGCTGCAAAACAAAGGTTAGGATGGAGCTGTGGAGAAAAGGGTTATTTTTCTTTCTCACTTACCCATACTTTACCTGTCCTGATACTTAATTTTGCTGGAAATACTTGATCTCACTGACCTCTGTTCATCAGGGACATCAAAAGGAGGGTCGTCATCATCTACTCAAGATTTGAGTATTGGTGCTACCTATTCTCAGTGAACCTGCTATAAAAGAGAGTTAATCTTATCTCTAGGCCAACACTATTATTAACTCTGGGCCTTTGCTATCTAACCATTCATACATACCTACAGGCATCATTGACATCAGGGTTCTCAGCGGTTGACCTCTCTGTTTCATCATGGAGAAAAAAACTCCTCTTGAGTGTTTTTTTCTTTTCTTTATCCCCACCCCAATTTTGTTTTTCTTTTGTCTCAGCGCTCACAGAATAATTGTACATAAGCTATAACAGATTTGTATTGGTGGAATTTTGAAGTGCTTTAGTACATTTTGTTTAACTACTTCCTTATGACAAATTTGTTAAGATTTTATGACTTGACTTTTCTAACTACATTTAAATTTGAAGGACTTTGGGTCATACGCTCAATGAAAAGTATTTACACATTCAGAATTGATGAAATGCTGTCATTAGGAATATGTATATTCATTTAGTCTGTCTAAATTGCCTTATACAATACTCCTAAACCAAACATTGATCATCAAAATGAATGCAGATTGGACTGGAATAATCTAATTACAGGTTACGTTTACTCCTAGTTTAAAAGAGCTGCATTCAGAATTGAAGTAATGATGGTATTAGGAATATTAAAATATTAATTTAGCCTGTCTAAATTTTTTATTTCATACTCCTAAATCAAACATTGATCATCAAAATGAATGCAGATTGGTCAGAAATTAATAATTGAATAGTTAAAAACAAGGGAATTTTAGGGGTTTTGTGGCGGTGACAAATTTGTGTATTTTGAGGAAAATTATGAAGATTCAACCTTCTATATTTTAAAACTTCAATACTCATAAAAAAGGAATCTTATCAGAGGGATTTTGTCAAGTTATTATTATCCAAGATTTTGTTCATACACATTAGGAAATTTAATTTGAATTACAAAAATTAATCATGACAATTATAATTAAACATGACAACTGGCGACTTCGACGTTTCAACCCGTAAGAAATGTCCAGTAAGACTTGTCTTCTAATTAAAAGCATCACTGGCTTCGACCAACATGCAAATCAAGAAACACTAAGACAGAGTGACATCACATTGAAAGCTAAACAAATGGGGGACAACATCAACAAGTTCATCGCTTATCATCTAGTATCGGACAGGGGGTGTAAAAGAAGGGTGGGAACCTGCAAGAGAATGTGTTAGATCTTCGCTTACCGTGCGCAGTCTTCACACTATTGTCTTTGTCTTTCCTTGGACGACCTCCAATGTCACATCCCCATACCACACAATCCATAGATCTTCAACTCCCACAAGGCCACAGCCTCTAGATAGTCAGCACATGAAATGTTCTCCATCAGGCAACTTATCCCATCAATGTCCCTTGAATCTTGACTGGAACACGGCAGCTCTCCACGCTCCAGACAGGGCTTTCGTTGTTCCCCGACTTGGTCAACTTCAGTCAGCAAGGTTCGGTCACAGCCTCTTGACGAAAAAGTAAAGTTTGAAATACTACCTCTCTCCTCAATGCTACAGTTCTAGTTCACCCTGAGGGGTTTAAGAAGCTAAAGCTTCAAATGTGGGCATTGCATGTTAACCACCATTCAACAAGATGTCGGAAAGAAGAGAGTATTGCTCAACATCAAGTGGCTTCGGTAGTCCATCTTTTACACTGCAGTCTGCGTTCAATCACTGGAGCACTCTCCAGCTACACTCGCGTGCTCAACACTGAAGTTAATTTGTCCTATAGTTCACTTAATTGTATAAAGTCTGTAGCCTGAGCTTAAGTTAACTCCGTGGAACTCACGATATGTACTAAAGGGCTCAACAGTGAATTTTGTTTAATGTTCTGCAGTTTGTAAAAAGACCATTCCTTCTTGCAAGTGAAAGAATTACGCGCCACTCTCTCTCTCTCTCTCTCTCTGTCTCTCTCTCTGTCTCAGTCGTAGGTATCCTTCAAAATATCAGCCAATACTTTTGTCAAATGCTGCTACAGTTATTGCAAATATTTTCTGAAAATATTTTCAGCAATTGTGAGTTATTTTTCCGGTAAAGTTCATCAAAAAACGCGACGTCCAAATCCCGTGCTAGCGCCCAGAGGTATAGGGCCGTCCTTCATGTAGTCCTCGCGTACAGAAAATGCCATGCCGTCTTCACCCTCAGAGAATGCTTTAAAACGTGCACAAAAACCCTGCCTCATTTGCGTAACACCTGTTGAGATCCTTTATGAGGTTACGACACAGTGAATCCCATTGGCTAATCAACCCCCTAAAGAACAAAAAGGCTTGTAATGGTCACTCTGCTCATTTCCACTGCGCAGGTCACTGTAATCTAGCGACTTCGAGGCTTGCATCACAAATAGTGGTTAATAATATAATAAAGAGCAATTGAATTAATTATCCTTACCCAGGGTTAAGGAAGGTTTGAACACAATAAGAAATGAGACAGTTGGGAGAAATCTATGTAAATGGAAATTGCCAATTATGCAATCGCCAGTGGAACAAGAGTGGTTTTTTTTTATTGGGTGGAAGGGGGGGGGGGGTTCGGGGGAGGAAGCGGTGAAAGAAATAACTCCAGGCTATCGAACCATTCATTTTTGCATTAAAAAAAGCTCAATGGGGCAAGGAGGTGAAATCCAATGCCCTATCTGGTTATGCAACTGGCCGACAGGCTAGCATACATTTGCACATAGCAAAATAATTGCTGGGATTTGACTTATTGTCAGAGCCGGAACTATGATACAATTTTAGGGGGTACACTGTGGCCAATTAAAACTACATTTTCGGTCTACGATTCTCTAAATACAAGCTTCTTATCAGTGCTCTTGTTATTGCCATTTACTATTATATAATAATCTGACATAAGTGAGAAACCAAAACATTCCATTCGCGTGTAAAAAAAAAAAAAAACAGTTTTTAAAGCAATAAAATTATCACATTTAAAAGTATATAAAATACAAAACCTTGATCTTTTAATCTCAAATATCAAAATTTCAAGTTAAGGAAGATGCAAATGTGAGGTACCGATAGGGGAACAGGGGTTGCACCGTGGGGGTGGGGGAAGGAAATCAACTGGGGGCATGTGCCCCGTACACCTTACGTGCCTAAGTATAATGCAACTGAAAGTTGTTGAACAAGATATTTCTAGTTCAACCAACCATAAGCCCTAATCCCAAACCTAACCCCAACCCCAACCCCAAAGAAAAACATACACGAATCCCAATACTAACCCTAACCCTCATACTAACCCTAACCCAACACCAAACACTAACACTAACACTAACAACAAACCAAACCAAATCCCAGCCATAAACCTTAACCCTAAACATAACCTTAACCCTGAGCCTAACTCTAACCCTAAAATGATATATCGTTTACTCAAGCACTAACCCTAATCCCAAACCCAAACACCAACCTTAACAACAAACCAAGACCAATCCAAGCCCTAACCATAACACTAACCCTAAGCCTAAGCTTACCCTAAACCTAACCCTCAGGATAAACCTAACCTTAACCCTCACACTTACCCTCATCCTAACTATCTCCTACAACCTCACCCTCAAACTAACAATAAGACTAACCATGACCCTAACCCTAACTCTAAAGCTAAACCTAACCCTTACACTAACCCTAACAATAACACTCAAACACTAACCCTAAAACTAAGCCTAGCCTAACCCTAACTAAATCCTAACACTAACCCTTGAACTAAGCCTGGCCTTACCCTAACTCTAACCTTAACCCAACCCCTAACCCTAAAACCAAACCTACACCTACCCCAACCCCTAACCCCAACCCCAAAGACAAACCTAGACGAATCCCAATACTAACCCTAACCCAACACCAAACATTAACACTAACACTAACACCAAACCAAACCAAATTCCAGACCTAACCTTAACCCTAACCCTAACCCTAACCCTAAACCCTACCTGCCTAAGTTTAAAACACTGAAAATTGTTGAAAATGATACATCGGTTACTCAAGCACTAACCCTAACCCCAACCCCAAACACCAACCTTAACACACCAAGACCAATTAAAGCCCTAACCCCAACACTAGCCCTAACCCTAAGCTTAAGCCTAGCCCTTACGCTAACACTAACCCTATCCTAAACCTAACCTTAACCCTCACCCTTACCCTCATCTTAACAATCTCCTGCAACCTCTCTCACCCTCACACTAACCATACGACTAACCATGAAACTAACCCTAAGCCTTGCCCCCTACTCTAAAGCTAAACCTTACCCTTACACTAACCCTAACACTAATACTCAAACTAAGCCTAGCCAAACCATAACCCAATCCTAACTATAACCCTTAAACTAAGCCTAGCCTAACCCTAACCCTATCCTAACCCTAACCCTAAAACCAAACCTACAAAAACCCCAACCCCAAACCTAACCCCAACCCTAAAGACAAATCTAGACAAATGCCAATACTAACCCTAGCCCTAACCCTAACCCTGATCCTAACCTTTACCCAACACCAAACACTAACACTTACACCAAACAAAACCAAATCCCAGCCCTAACCTTAATCCTAACCCTTACCTGCCTAAGTTTAAAACACTGAAAATTGTTGAAAAAGATACATCATTTACTCAAGCACTAACCCTAACCCCAACCCTAAACACCAACCTTAACAAACCAAGACCAATCCAAGCCCTAACCCTAAAACTAGCCCTAACCCTAAGGTAAAGCCTAACCTTTACCCTAACACTAACCCTTTCCTAAACCTAACCTTAACGCTCACCCTTACCCTAATCCTAAACATCTCCTACAACCTCACCCTCACACTAACCATAAGACTAACCGTGACCCTAACCCTAGGCCTTACCCAACTCTTAAGCTAAACCTAACCCTTAAACCAACCCTAATCCTCAAACTAACCCTAACCTTAACCCAACACCTAACCATAACCCTAAAACCAAACCTACACCGACCCTAACCCCAACCCCAACACAAAACTCGACGAATCCAAACACTAACCCTAACCCTAATCCTTACCCTAACCCAACACCAAACACTAACAATAACAGTAAACCAAACCAAATCCAAGCCCTAACCTTAACCCAACCCCTAAACCTAACCCTAAAACCAAACCTACACCAACCTCAACCCCAAACATAACCCCGACAGCAAAGACAAATCTAGACGAATCCCAATACTAACCCTAGCCCTAAGCCTAACCCTGATCCTAACCCTAACCCAACACCAAACACTAACACTAACACCAAACAAAACCAAATTCCAGCCCTAACCTTAACCCTAACCCTAACTCTAACCCCGAACCTAACCCTAACCCCTACCTGCCTCAGTTTAAAACACTGAAAACTGTTCAAAATGACAAATCGTTTACTCAAGCACAAACCCTAACCACTACCCCATTCACCAACCTTAACAACACACCACGACCACTCCAAGCCCTAACTCTAACACTAGCACTAACCCTAAGCTTAAGCCTAGCGCTTACCCTAACACTAACCCTATCCTAAACCTTACCTTAACCCTCACCCTTACCCTCATCTTAACCCTCTCCTACCTCACCCTCACATTAACCATACGACTAACCATGACTCTAACCCTAAGCCTCATCCCCAACTCTAAAGCTAACCCTAACCCTTACCCTAACCCTAACCCTAACCCTAACCCTAACCCTAACCCTAACCAAACACTAACACTAACACCAAACAAAATCAAATTCCAGCCCTAACCTTAACCCTAACCCCTACCCTAACCCAAACTTCTACCTGCCTAAGTTTAAAACACTGAAAATTGTTGAAAATGATACATCTTTTACTCAAGCACTAACCCTGACGCCAACCCCAAACAACAACCCTAACAAACCAAGACCAATCCTAGCCCTAACCCTAAGCCCGACCCTAACCCCTACCTGCCTCAGTTTAAAACACTAAAAATTGTTCAAAATGACAAATCGTTTACTCAAGCACAAACCCCAACCACTACCCCAAACACCAACCTTAACAACACACCACGACCAATCCAAGCCCTAACCCTGACACTAGCCCTAACCCTAAGCTTAACCCTCTCCTACAACCTCACCCTCACATTAACCATACGACTAACCATGACTCTAACCCTAAGCCTCATCACCAACTCTAAAGCTAACCCTAACCCTAACCCTAACCCTAACCCTAACCCTAACCTTAACCCTAACCAACACTAAACACTAACACTAACACCAAACAAAACCAAATTCCAGCCCTAACCTTAACCCTAACCCTGACCCTAAACTCTACCCTAACCCAAACCCCTACCTGCCTAAGTTTAAAACAATAACAATTATTGAAAATGATACATCGTTTACTCAAGCACTAACCCTGACCCAAACACCAACCCTAACAAACCAAGACCAATCCAAGCCCTAACCCTAGCACTAGCCCTAACCCTAAGCTTAAGCCTAGCCTTTACCCTAACACTAACCCTATCCTAAACCTAACCTTAACGCTTACCTTTACCCTCATCCTAACCATCTCCTACAACCTCACCCTCACACTAACCATACAACTAAATATGACCCTAACCCTAGGCCTTACCCCAAAATAAAGCTAAACCTAACCCTTATACTAACCCTAACCCTCAAACTAAACCTAGCCTAACCCTACCCCATCCTAACCCTAACCTTACCCCAACCCCTAACCATAACCCTAAAACCAAAACTACACCGACCCTAACCCTTACCGTAACCCTAACCCCAACCCCAACACAAAACTAAACGAATCCAAACACTAACCCTAACCCTAACCCAACACCAAACACTAACACTAACAGCAAATCAAACCAAATCCCAGCCCTTACCTTAACCCTAATCTTTTCCCTAACTTTAACCCCTACCTGCCTAAGTTTAAAATACTGAAAGTTGTTTGAAAATGTTATTATGTTTACTCAAGCACTAACCCTTACCCCAAACCCAAACACAAACCTTAACAAACAAAGACCAATCCAAACCCAAACCTTAACACTAACCCTACTCCTGAGTCTAAGCTTAAGCCTAGCTCTTACCCTAACCCAAACCCACAACCTAAACCTAACCTCAACCCTCACCCTCATCCAAACCATCAACTACAACCTCACCCTCACACTAACCTTAGCCTAACCATGACAATAACCATAAGCCTTAAAACAACTCTAAAACTAAAGTTAACCCTTACACTAACCCTAACCCTCAAACTAAGCCTAACCTAACCCTTACCCATCCTTACCCTAACCCGACCCCTAACACTAGTCCTTAAAACCAAACCTACACCAAACCTAACCCTTACCTTAACCCTAACCCCACAATAACCTTAACCTTAACCCTAATGCTAACCCTAACCGAACCTGACTCTAACCCAACCCAAATAAAAACCCTCACCCTAAGCCTAACCCTCACCTAAACACTAACCCAACCTACAGCAGGTTGAAAGTTGGGTGAAAGTTGTTGAAAATGGTATTTCGTTTACTCAAGCACTAACGCCAATCCCAGCCCCAAACACAAACCTTAACAAACCAAGAACAATCCAAGACCTAACCCTAACACTAACCCTAAGCCTAAACCTAAGTCTAACCCTAACCCAAGCCCTAAGCCTTAGCCTAACCCTCACCCTTACCCTCGTCCTAACCCTCACCTATAACCTCGCCCTCACAATAACAATAAGCCTAACCATGACTATAACCCTAACCCTAACCCCTACCTGCCTAAGTTTAAAATACTGAAAGTTGTTGAAAATGATATTTTGTTGACTTAAGCACTTACCCTAACCCAGACCCCAAACACAAATCTTAACACACCAAGCCCTAACCCTGAGCGTAAGCTTTAGCTTAGCCCTTACCCTAAACCTAACCTTAACCCTCAACCTTACCCTCACCCTTACCCTCATCCTTACAATCAACTACTACTTCAGCCTCACACTAACCATAAGCCTAACCCTGACAGTAACCGTAAGCCTTAACCCATCTCTAAAGCTAACCCTTTCACTTACCCTAACCCTCAAACTAGGCCTAGCCTAACTTTAACTCAACCAAAATCCCAACACTAACCCTTGACCTAGGCCTTAACATCAAACTAAGCCTAGCCTAAGCATCACCCTAACTTGACCCTAAACCTAACCCAAACCCCTTACACTAACCCAAAAACCAAACTTAGACCAAGCCCAACCCTTACCCAAACCCTAACGCTAACACCATTGTAACCCTAACTCTAACACAAACCATATAAAAACCCTCACCCTAAGCCTAACCATCAACCTAACCCTAGCACTAACCCTAACCCTTACCCTTACCTTACCCCTAACCCAACACTAACCCTAACCCTAAGCCTAACCCTCAACCTAACACTAACACTAACCCTAACACTAACCCTAACACTAACCCTAACCCTTACCTTACCCCTAACCCAACACTAACCCTAACCCTAGATTAACCGTCAGAAGGTAATATGAAAATGTTACCGTGAATGATTGCTAGATTTGTCAAAATTTAATCAAACTAAAGGGGCCATTCAGAATAGTAAATGTTAACAAAACAAATTGGGTTAACCCTAACCCTAACCCAATCCCAATACTAACCCACACCCTAAGCCTAACCCTCAACCTAAGCCTAGCCTAACCCTCACAAAGTAATATGAAAATTTGACCGTGATTGATGGCTAAATTTGTCAACATTAACTCAAACTTAGGGGTCATTCAGAATAATCAATGTAAAAAAAAAACCCACTAAATTATTGGTGGGTTGGTCACAAAAAATAATTGAAAATCGAAATTAAGTTTTTCAAAAAAATATGAAGAGAAGAAGAAAAAGTACCCGGCTGGCCATGATTGTCAATTTAGTTCCTGATAAACTACAAAGTTTCTTGCCAAACAAAAACAATTGAAAAGTACTGATGTTGGAGACCTTTGATCTAAAATATCTGTTTCTATGTCTTCAGTGTGTAGATTATATTATGAAGCCATTCACTATCATTTGTTGTGGGTGGGTGGGTGGGTAAAAACAATTTCGAAAAAAAAATCTTTAATTTTTTTATTTTTGTAAACATGGACAATTCTGCATGGCCCCAAACTAAACTAAAACGAACATAAGAACTCTCGCACCTCCTAAGCCTAGGGCCCTGCTGGGTCCTCGACTCCATTGCCCCTTGACCGACCCACTGTATACTTTCAACTCACCTGAGCTACGCAAGAGATGTTTCCATTTAATATGGTGGTAGGATTGTGTCAGACACGATTCCCCAAAAAGAAAAATTCTAGGCTCAAAATCTGACCCTGAAGTCCGGAAGGGATCGCGCCTGAATTCAGTTGTACGTTGATGCTCGTGGAGCATTCTATGAATTTGCAGATTTTGCAGATGAAGCTGCCCAGTCCGTAGAGCACAATCTAAGGATTGCGCAAATCCGTAGAACACGCTACACATGGATCGACTCACAACAGAAATTAAGCTATCTATTCTGGACATCTTTTTAAGATATTTAGGCAAGAATTTATCTTTTTTTAAACAAACGTGACACAATCGTCTAACCCTATTAACCAACATCTCCTGCGTAAACGCCTAACACATTTTAAAGCGTATTAATAAATACCTCGGAAAGTTTATGCACTCTGATTGGTCAATGCCTTGTCACGTGGAGTGTATTAACAGGTGGCATAACACGACTTAGCCAATAAGTGGCCCCATAACAAGCATATTGTTGTGTAAAAGTACGCACATGTGCTTATTTTCAAATCAACTATTTTATTTGAGCGTATTGAACGTTTTAGTATTTTTTGGGCAAGGACAGTGAAATAGAAATCGTGCAGTAAGCACAAACGCAGCCATTAAGCAGCTCTATGGAATTGGGCCAGGGAACGAATTCATACAGATAGGCCATCAGGGCCCAATTTCATAGAGCTGCTTAAGCAGAAAATATTGCTTAACTATTGTCTGCTAAGCAGAGATAAGCAGGATACCAGTCACAAATTGTACATGTGACGTGATAGTTTGGCTGGTAACCTTATTCTGGTAAACATAATTTGGTTGTGCTTAGCTACTTTTTGTGCTTTTGTGCTCTATGAAATTGGGCCCTGACGGTGATGCGTCCACGCATACCATGACGTGAACCCCGAACAATGTATCAATCTAAGGTAACTGGTACGCACATAAAACCAACATTAGGGCCTATGCAAAGCAAAAAGCCCATAAAATTCAAAGTATTTCTATTTATGTTGCTGTTAACTTTCAAAGCTCAAAGTCTGGTTCTTGCAAAACATGTGTAAGAGAAAAGATCGCCCCTTAAACATTAAAACAACACTACCACTATTAATATCACAAAAAGAACTTCATCACAAATTCTGGTGTTTTTTAAAAGCTTTTTTTCTCATTAACTTTAACTTCATCTGATATGTCAAAAAGAACATATTTTTTTACAATATACTGTTGTATTCTACTGGATTGGGGAAGAAGCTTTTTAAACAAATGAAAATACCAACAGACTTGTCTTAAGGACTTCTTTTTATCGACCATGTAACCTTCGTTTACACGAGAGTGGCCTTGTACATTCCAGGGCATTTCCTGGCAGTCAAGATACTACTCTCTGGTCATGGGAGAGCTTACATTTTGTTTAATAATTTCCACACAAATTCAAGAGTAATAGCTGAACAAATTTGGAGATGTGCCACCCTCTCTTTATATCAAAAAGTTGATCAAAATCTGACAGTGCAATCTCCAAAAAAAAAAAAAGATTTGTGTTTCTCCATTGAGCTGTGTGGCTCTTTTGTAGTCATCTGATGTCACAGGTTACACGGTCTCTAGTGTGAGATCAAATATTCAGCAAAACAAAAACTTCATTGTTTTAAACCAATAATTCTACTCCCAATTTCTACCCCTAGTATTCAATGAGGCCCATTGGATAAAAAATCTACTTAAAGTGGAAGGTCAATGACCATGGCCAAATTTCATAAAGTTGTTTACCAGTAAGCAAATTTATGTGCTTACAGAAAAGCAGAAAAACATCCGTAACAAAAGTGTATAGCAAGATGATGTGTGCGTTGCAATGGGTTTGCATTGTTGCATCACTCATCTACTTGAATTACGAGAGACTTTGGCTTTGCTTATGATTAGAAATTCTGCTAATGGCTGCTCCGTAAGCAGGAAACGTCTGCTTACAGACTTTATGAAATTGGGTCTAGAAGTTGCAGACACTTTTTGTGAGATGGAAGCAACGATGTGGTCATAAATAGTCCTGGTCTTGAGTTCTCTAGATCACATAAGTTGAAGTGCTGCAGTACAATGAATGCTCTCAGGTGCAGTTGGTGCATTTCCTACTGTTTTATGATTTTAGTATCAGACACTGAGGTCAGAGGTAGCCTGTCAAATTCTCTGGCTACTGACCTATTTTTAAACCCATGAAGCCCCTCATTTACAATCCTGAATGCCCTCCCCTTTACACATATTTCCCCTTTGTTTTTATACAACTGAAATGAAAAATCTGGTCTCCTAAAGCCTCTAGTCACATGCATCTTATTATCTGGATACCCCCTTTTGGAGAGTAGATTTACCCTGAGCTTAGAGGAAGCACCTGGGGTGGGGTGGGGTGGGGGTGGCCTAGTATGCACTAGTGCTGCAGTTTCTCTAATTTTTCCATGATGGTAATTCAAGAACAGCAAAAAATCTTAATAATTGTATTGAAAAAATGGTTTTAAATTTACAAATTTACATTTGATTTGATTTGTCTTATATTTTCAGCAATGCCACTATGAGTGCAAACTCAAAAAGCGTAAATTAAAAGAACACAACAAATTTATGCTAACAATAATGCATTTTTCCAGTCAAAATACAATGTCACAAGTACCATATTTAACTGGTATCCTACTAATGTATGCTTAGCACAAAATATCCGTCTGTTTCTGCAGCTCTTATGAAATTGGGCCCAGGTGAGAAGCACCACAGCTATGAGTTCAATATAATATACCAATTTGAATTTAAAGGTGGGTCATAGATTGGTAAATACTCCAAAAATTAATGACCATAAAAACTTACTTGGTGAGAAGCAGCTGTTGATAGTATCAACTATTTTGAAAAAGGAGTCCTTTCGAAGTAATATGATTGTGATAATTTTTCACATCAAAACTTTTGAATCTGAGAAATGATTCATGCATGAATAGTTTCTCAGATTTCTGAGGGTTGGTGTTTGCTCGCGAATGTTGCGTCCAGAGATGCGGTTGGTACCCGCTGTCACCACACTAAAAGTGGATGGGTTTGACGTTCTTGTGAAAATACTGTAGCAGTTTTTACTGTTTTCTCAGCAAGTTGACACTGTATTCAGCTGAAACTTTCACATGTGACTATTATTGTTGCCTGTAGATAAGCATCACATTGACAAAAACCAATCTATAGACCTACCTCACCTGTATGTAATCAATGCTTGCTACTACAGTTTCATATATGTACAATGTGGATTGCCGTAATGCTGATATGTAAACAATAAATGATAAGAAAGTTGTTTAGATATCTATCAACTATTCCAAGAGTGCATGAATGAGGGACACTCTATCAGTCATCATCTTCATCACCCCTATAGACTCTGAGGCTGTTGGTGCGAACCACCCTGAGATTAGGACAGCCATGCAGCTGGTTGGCACCATCCATTGTGACGCAGGTAGAATCAAGGTTCAGGAGGGACAGTTGTGGCAACTGGAGGGACTGGATACCTATGTAAAATAGAACACACAATTTTTATTTGGAACAGCTATTTGCAAATAGTTGTAATAGCCCATAGGCATGTCCCAAAGCGCACAATCAGCGCATAAAGGATTCTGGCTGAAATCCGAGTCCAATCAGAACCGGCAACCTTTATGGCATACTGTTTTTGAAGCAATGCGGTACAGTCAACTATAAAATCTGGCATAGTTACATTAAAACTACAGCATGGCATCTATCTAGGCAGCTTCATTTATTTTTCAACTGTTCTTGGTTTCCCAAGATGCATTGTGGTATATTTTTAAAACGGCGGTTATGCATATGGGCTATTCGTTTTGATTTTCTAATGTGTGTCAAAGGCTTGTCCTTTGGGTTGGGGGGATGGATAAAAGTGTTTATAAAACCCTGCAGGCTATTACCATGTGAAAGAACTTCCACATAGAGGAATATTCATAGTTTTTAAAACTGGGTGCAGAAAGTTTGTGATCACACTATAGTCATTTGTCCCATTGAAACCCAGCACATCAACTAAAGGGCCGGTCCCACTACGGCGATAGCGCTAACGAAAACGATAACGATTACGAAACCGAATCCGATATATCGGCCTTTCAGGTCACACTGACACGATCGAACAGTCGCAAAACGATTTATCGTTCAAGATAAAAAAAGGCTAGCCATGACAATGAAGTGTACAAACAAGACAAAATGGCCGACAGTGATGAGGAAATTTTGTTGCTGTTGTCGCTAAAAGAAGACACAGCAGGAGAAAAACAAAAAGGAGTGTCTGGGTTCATGATTTATTCAGAAACAAAGAATTTTGTGAATTTAATGCCTTGGTGAGAGAACTTTCCTCCCATGAGGACAAGTTTTTTGAATATTTTCGAATGTCTGAACGCCAATTTGACGTTATCTTGGACCTGATCCGAAATGATATCACTAAAACAACGACCCAGCTAAGGTCTCCCATTGGTGCTAAAGAGCCACTAGCATTATGTCTGAGGTAAGTATTAATTTACTAAAAACGTCATACGGGATGCAATTTGTTAAAAGTTTGTTTGTGGTTCTTTGAGTACCTTAGCCGATTTAACAAAAAACAAACACCTTGTTTGACTAACGTGCCGCTATAGCCATCTAATATCTTGTTTTTGGTGGGGGATATTCAGTCTATACATGTACTGGTTTGAAGTTCTTTGTAAATGGAATTTTCCACATAGGCCTATTTTATTATGAATTTTAAAACTTGAAAACTTGAAAATTTGAGCATACGAGTGTAAGGTCATTTGAATTGAAACATCTTAATAAGTTAGGCCTACACACATGTATGTATAATTTTGCCCCTTTTTTTTCTCGGCGGAAAACTTTTATTCACTTAAACATACATCCTCTTGCAATAATAATAAAAATATAAACTAAATTAATTATTACTTAGAGTAGAGAATAATATGTCCCATTTCAAATCAAATTAAGTGAGTTTGTCATTTGTGATGCAAATGAATTTTTCTAATTGAGCACCTTAGCCGATAAAAAAACAAAAACAAACACACCCTGTATGACTAGCGTTCCGCAATTTTTAACTTTCATTAAACAATCAGGATTAATAAATTGTTGGTGTTGCAGACTGATGAGATCTTTATTTTTTTCAACTACATGACAACTTATAAAATGATGTTAACTTTGTAGATACATATAGATTGTTGGGCTTAATTGGAGTGAGGAATTGATAATGGAAATGTTCAAAATTGAAGCAGTAAAGACAAGAGAAAGTTTTGATGAAACTACCAAGCTGAGATGGAAGTAATGTTTCAAAACATAAGAATGCCTAGAGGTCAATGACAGAGTGATATCTAGGTTGAGGTGCTGGGCATCATGATGTTCGGATACAGAACTTCCATCTCAGCCTCATGGACTATTTGGTGAATATTGAATTTGATCTCAGCTCTCTTTTTTGGTGGAAGAGCTCTCACAGTACTTGTCATCAGATTGCTCAGTTGAACTTCAGTTGAACTTGCTTAGTTTTGAGATAGTTCAGTATTGATTTATCAATCTCTATGTCGTCTTCACGTCTCCTTTTTCTTGATGGTGCAGTAGTGATCTCCGAGTATGATGGCACTGAAGTCACTGCATGTTGTGATGATGGCACTGCGGGAGAGCCAGGGGGCAATGAAGACATGTCTTCATCCTCCTCATCAGGAATCTCATTGACACTATCATTCTGTGCATCATCAGTGTTGAAACTTTGAAAAACATGCAGACTACTTGAAGTCCTACAGAAAATAGGAAGGGACAACAAGTCATAATAAATACCTTTGGAAGTTTAGACTGCTGTTTAGACTGTTTTTTCCTAAAAATTTATTTTCAAATTATATAGAAAAAATGCAACCAGGGCCCAATTTCATAGAGCTGCTTAACGGCCGATTTTATGCTTACTGTACAAGTTTCTATTCCATAGCCATGCGAACCATAAGCACTTGAAAAGGCATGCTAGCCTTCTGGTGCTTACTGTGTCTAATGAATGACCTAGAAAATTCATGGTGAACGTGCAAGCTGGCTGCCTAATTTTGTTGCTAACCTGTGAAATACTCTTACGCTTAAGCACATTTTTCTGTTGTAGTTAGCACAAAAATGTGCTTATGGTTAAGCAGCGCTATGAAATTGGCCCCAGGTTGGCAGGCGCTAGGCCACTTGAACTTTGTCACTTACAGCTCTATCACAAATAAAGGTAGGGTTATAGATTGGCCTTTGTCAATGCAATGCTGTTTTATAGGCAAAAGAAATAAAGAAAGATACAATAAAAGTCACATGTGAAAGTTTCAGGTTTTGGGGTGAAAAATTATCCAAACAAGTGAATCCTTTCTCAAAATAGTTTACACTTTCAACAGCTGCAGTGCTTTTTAAGTAAGTTTTTATGGTCATTACTTTTTGGAGTACATGTATTTACCAATCTATGACCCTACCTTTATTATGATACATTCGGTATCCCACCCTTGCTCATGGTATACAGACACATATTGCATGTCTGCATTAAGCTGCATCCCATATCCATATGCTTTAATGGCCACACAGTTTAGGAATGGGATGCAGATATGTTATATTTCTCCATATTCCACAAGCTTGCTTAGGAAAACAAACATAAATAATACACTTACTCTCTGCACTTCAGGTGAGGCACAAGAAACCACATTATGTTTGCATACTTGTAGTTTTTCCCCCATACCCACTCTTTTTGATGCTCTTCTTTTTGTAATTCTGGAATGTTTCTCCACCTGTTTCGGGCCACCTTTCCTGTGAATTATAAATATAAATATATTACTTTTTGTCAGGTTTCTATCTACTGGTGACTCCTATAAGACCATCTCACTCAGCTACAGAGTTGGCAAGTCAACTATTGTCAGCATTGTTCCAGAAGTGTGTGAGGCAATATGGCATCGATTACATCCGCTTTACATGGCAGTACCAAAGGAGACAGACTGGATGACTACCGCCCAAGGCTTTCAAGATCGATGGCAGTTTCCAAATTGCATTGGTGCAGTAGATGGGAAGCATGTGGTCATCCAGGCTCCACCCAGCACAGGCTCCTCCTTCAATTACAAGGGGATGTTTTCAGTGGTCTTAATGGCACTGGTGGATCACCAATATTGCTTCAGCATCATTGATATTGGTGCCTATGGATCACAGAGTGATGGTGGCATATTTTCATTATACTCACTAGGGAAGGCTCTACAAGATAAGCTGGCTGTCCCAACTGCTAAACCCTTAACTGGTGCACCAGAGCTGGGCAATGTTCCACATGTCATTGTGGGAGATGAGGCATTTCCACTGAAATGCTATCTGATGAGACCATTCCCAGGGCAAGAGTTGGATGAAAGCAGACGCATCTACAACTACAGGTTGTTAAGGGCTCGTTGGGTTGTGGAAAACGCATTTGGCATCCTGGCAGCTAAATGGAGGGTCTACCAGAGAAGAATACAACTCCATCCACAAAACGTAGACAAAATTCAAGGCTACATGTATTCTTCACAACTTCATTATAAAAACCTCCCCCAGCTTATCAAGCAAGAAGCAAGCTCCATCCACAAAACTCCATCCACAAAACGTAGACAAAATTCAAGGCTACATGTATTCTTCACAACTTCATTATAAAAACCTCCCCCAGCTTATCAAGCAAGAAGCAAGCTACATCCACAAGAGCTAGAGCTAAGACAAACCAGAGCTACCGAGTTTCCTGTTAGAGACCTCACATCTGTAGGAAACCATGCATCCCAAGAGGCACAAGCCGTCAGAGAAACCTCCAGGCAGTACATGATGTTGCCAGCCGGGGGTGTCACATGGCAGAGAAGTGCCTGCTTTGTAAACGCAAAGTAAGGCATACTTTGTGGGAATGAATCCTATAAAGTTAGCGTTTAAGACTCGGTCACAGCTAGGGTACACCATGTACATGTTTATGTAATGTAATGTACAGTATGTTTACATGACTGCCATGCAAGTGTAACTTGTTCATGGTCGTAAGAAAGTAAAATAATGGCCTCATAATTCCAGGAGTTAGCGAAACAAAATAAAAATATATAACTTGTATTTGAATACCAGCAATGATAAAACTGAGTGAAAATAGGAAGATTAGATTTTCAAAACTTTATTAAATTATTGGGGATATATTAATGTAATTACCACTGTAAAATGTGCTAACATTCAGAAATACTGGACAGCTTATAATAGTCGTGGCACAACTTAACTTTGTAGAACAACCAATAAATGCGCAATATATAATTAGTAACGAGAACACACGGACGTAGGCCTACACTACAGTCCTACACACAGCATCCGATCGTCTGTTCTGATGTGAGCAGCCATTTTATAACTGTTTGTTCGTATTTATCCCTGCCAGTTATGACTGGATTTCGAGCCACCAAGAGGCCAGTGTTTTGTTTGTGTATTTTTTGTTTTATGTGCGCGTGTGGTTGTGTACTTGTGGGTAATGATTTATAAATATAATCTGTATTTATTACCTCTCAGTGTACTGTCAGACGACTCAGAATAAATCCTTTTTACCGGTAGGCTAGTATCATTTCAAATAAAGAACGAGACCTACATTTAACCAACAATGCCTTGTCGTTTATTACTATGGTGGGAGTCATTTTTTTGTCAATCAGGCAAGGTGAGCACCACCTAGTGTTGTGGCGATAGATATTTTTTTCTTTTTTCATGTGTATGTGTACGTATTATTTAATATAAAAAAAAGTTTACTGGCCCACTCGCAATGCATGACGGTGACGTTCACTAAAAATACATCGTAAAATTCAAACAGAATATGCTTACCACTGCATCCCAGCCTCACGCCAATCTCAGCCCAAATGTCATTCTTCTTCCTCACATCCTTCAAGCTGCCATGGCTTTTATCGTACAGAACAACGTTCTTTTCAACCTCAAAAATCAGTTTTTCGTCGTCCATCTTTTTTTTCTGGCAACTGCTGCCACACGTAACATAATTATCGAGCTCAACTCTGATTGGTCAAAAGTAAAAATTGTATCGTTGAAACTCGAAGAAAATCGCTCCCAAAGCGATTTGAGCGATTTTGATCGTATCATTATAAAATATCATTATCGTTACCATATCAGTGTGACCACCACCATTGGTAAGTATTTGCAGCGATTTATTTTCTCGTTCTCGTTATCGTTATCACCGTAGTGGGACCGGTCCTTAAGAGACAATCTGCATGTATGTGGTTTTACAATGCAACAAACATTCCAAGGTAAAATAAAGGGTATACAATCGTGATGGTTCACCCTTTGAGTTGCTCTGCCCTTGGTATATCAGATATGGGGAACAACATTGGAATATAATTGGGTGCTAATTACCCCCAATTTTATGGGAGCATAATTCAAGGGGAGGGGCTAATTACACAATTTAGATGTGTGGATGACCTTCCACACAGGTATACTTTGAAAATGTGTGCATATGGGCTATTTGACAAAGATGTTCATGCCCTACATGGTATATTTAAAGGACTTACAAAACATCTGGGCCCAATTTCATAAAGCCTGTAAGCACAAAACTTAGTAAGCACAGAAAAATCTTGCTTAGCAGAAACAGGTTACCTGCCAACATTCCATAAAGTTCACATTGTTTTGCTAAGCAGAATTTTCTGCTTAACAGCTTTACGAAATTGGGCCCAGATGCATTGATGTCCTCCGCCACCATATCAGAGGTAAAACGATAATGACACATTGGACCCTGGTCTTCCTGATTGAAATCCTGGACTCAAAGTGAACCCAGGGGAGAGCCTAATGCAAAGCCAGGGTTTCAAAAAGGGCCAATGTAAGGCGCAGTGCAAAGGATTGGCCAATAGGCAACCTCATTTACATGAGGGCACCCTACTGCAGCGAGGTCAAGTGCATAAGGTCTTATGTACTCCAAGTCAGATTAGCCCAATGTTTTATTAAACCTAATTTGATAATTGGGGTTGATTCCTTTAACGGCCAGGAACTGAAACTTGGATGCAATGATTCTTGAATGCAGGTACACAAAGCATGTAATGCAGTGTGGGGTAACAACTGTTGTACCTTGGTTAGACACATTGGTTCTACTCAGGTTGAGGCGGGTCAGTTGAGAGCAGCGATTCAGTGCCTTGGAACAAAGAAACTTATTCCTGATCCTGTACAGTGAAGCAAAAAATAGGAGTGCATGGATGACTTTACTAAGTTAACCCTCCTACTCTTCACCACCCATTTGAAACCATTTTTAATATCCAAATAGTGTTCTAAATGGCTCCTTTGACGCACCACACTTTCCGTATGTGACCTGCATATTAATGAGGTCAAACCCAGGCACTCTTTGGCTGTGTCCGAATCGGTGGCTTTGGCTACAACTACAGCCGGGTTGCTGCGTCATCATGCGTAAATGTATAGGACACCTTTAGCAACAGTCGTAGCCGTAGCTGTAGCCATCATATTGGATAAGGCCTTAGCACAAACACAGAATATTAAAGCTGTGGATCCAACCTTGTTTGCAAACATCACAATGGCATCGAGGATAAAACAAAAACTTTTAAACAGCGAGTAGGTGTTTTTGAGTAAGTCTGAAATTTCGAGAAAGTATGGTGCCAAAAGAAAGCCATTTAGAACACAGTTTGGATATAACACCTTTCTATGGCATTATTACAAACATTATACACAGCCACCATGCACTAGTTTGTAGTGGCTGTTGTCCGTTCATGGTCTGCTATTTTGGGCAAATTGCATGTAAGAATTTGGTGATTGTAATCGTGTAGGTGTGACATAAAATGTGCACTACTGGTAAAACACACAAGATCTGACTCCCAAAATGGCACAACGGGCAAACCATTAATTGTGACGATGAAATCATGTGAATTGGGTAACTGGCTTTGTTTTAATAATGTTCTCAGTCCTCTGTACTACATTGCATGAAGCTTGTTTGTTAGGGAACTTGAGGTATGCATGTATGTGTATGAGATGGTGTGTGTGGCTTTAACTTGGGATGAGATAAATTATTTTGAGGTTGCCATGGTAGGAGAGTGGTGTACTAGTTCATTATTGCAATCACAACTGAAAACAATAGACCATTCTCGGATGACGTTACTATGTTATCACTCGCCATGCTGGAGTACTTATGGGCACGTCAAGAATGTTACTAGAGCTGCACAAACATGTGCTATGAAATGCGTACATAGCCTACATGTGCACATACTCCAGCATGTCAGACCTCTCACATGAGAAGTCAACATATCTACGTTTTTCAGGACATTGGGAGTGATAAAACTTACTGAGTTTCAGCCATACTGAGGACTTGCAGCCTGTTGAAGCATCCAATAACACTGGCTCCTTCATCTGTGATAGCTGTACGATCCAGGTGCAGCTCCTTTAATTCCACTAAGCCTATATGCAGCAAAACATGCAGGAAATCAATTATCTTTCAATTAGCAGTATCAATTCATCTGTATTTTCTCCCTCTACGCTTTATTAGACAGGTTCAAAGAATATTTTCGGTTTAAGGTCCGTATAACAATTTGTTCCAGTTTTGCCATTTTAAAATGCCTGGTGATTTCCAAAGCCCAAAGTATTTGTTGACAATGATAAACAAGCATTTTAGGAGGAAAGCGTCCGTGGTGTTTAATCACACCCTGATTTATAACCATTTTAAATATAAGGCTCATTTGATTATTACAAAATACGAAATAAAAAATAGCGACATTACATGTGATTTGAGGCATTGTATAGTGGAGTATCGATGTTTGTTTGGTTTTGCAGTATCACCATGTGATAATATCTACTTCCCAATGAAGTGAATGGTTTTTTTACAGAGTACCTACCTTGGATGTACGTCATGGCAAGGTTTGTTATCTTTGTGTTGTTGAGAGAGAGTTTTGTCAAACTGCAATGAATCAAGTTTACATTTGTGTCAACTTTTGTTTATATGAGACCCACTCTAGCATTCACAGGCATGATATTTGGTCTTAAGAAAAGAGTAAGAACATTTTTGAGCACAATGGCTGTTTAAAAGACTGTTCAGGCTATTCAAACACAGTTTTTCTAAATTTTCTGAGGGCAAATAATTGGAACTCAGGCTTAAGTAGGAAGAATATTGTTCCCGCGTTCACCATGATGCATAACAACCTTGCGCATAAGACGTATCTGCTCCACAGATACGCTATACAAAAGGCGCTCATCGGACCTCAGGAAACACCTTGTTTCTAGAGGTCACAGCGAACGCAGGGTCCAACTTGCCATCAACAAGGCCCTCAGCATACCACGCCATACTCTTTTGGCCAACATGGGATCCAAAAAAGTCCAAACTTAAAAACCTGGGAGACATTCTAGTCAGGGCCAAACTCCCCCCAGGTACAGGCCAAACACCACCCCTAACAGAGATACAGGGTTGTCACAAGTGTACCCGCTCTAAATGTAGAACTTGTCTCTACATCAAACCTGCACTTAAAGTGAAGAGTCATAGCACTGGCTCTTCTTACAATATCAAGACCGACTCCCTATGTAGCACACCCAATGTGGTCTATGTTATATCTTGTAAAAGATGTGGACTACAGTATGTGGGAGAGAATAAGACCAAACTCAGTCTTCGCTTTGCGAACCATGTCTCTTCCATAAAGACCAAGAAACTGTACCCCATCTCCATCCACTTCAACAGCCTTAATCACAGCCTCAAAGATGTTGAACTCATTGTGATTGAGGCTTGCAACGGTGACGACACACACCGCAAACTCAGAGAATCACACTGGATTCACCAACTCAAGACAGTCCAACCCTTTGGACTCAACGTAAACACTGGTGTTAAATAAATTCCATCACCCTCCTTACACTTTTGCTTGCTTTAAATACAATAACTATAAATAACATGTTCTCTCCACTGGTCTATTTGTATGCTTCTTTCCCTTGCTTACTTCTTTGATGTAAAATAAATACAGTGATTGTCATTTACATGTTCTCTCCAATGGTCCATCTCTACGCTTCTTTCTCTCAAAAAGTTTTAAAAATCAACCCCTCAATAACCTATTCCCTTTGCAGAGGATTTAATAACTCGCTCTCTCCCCAGGTTCCTCTTGCCCAGTTTTAACTTCTTATGCTGATTCTTTTATTCTATAATTACTTTGATCTTGCCTCCTATTGTTAGTTGCATTATCTTATGCAGCTTGCCCCCTAATCCTACCCTTTCATGCTTCCCCCCGCATTGTAACGCCTACAATGCGGTACCACCTTTATGGTCCAGTGATCCAGCCTTTCACACTGACCATCCTTTGTCTTCACTTCTTTACTCTGATTGGTTCTTAGCCACCCCATTGTTTGTAAATTTACAACTCTGATTGGCTACATTTTCCCGCTTCTTTCTGGATACTCTCCCTTAATCCTTTGCTCCTCTTTTTGCTATAAATGGATATGTTTGTGTTTGTTCTTGTTTATGCCTCTGACGAAGGTCCGCATTGGATCGAAAGCTAAGGCCATCTCCCCTATTAGTTTTATATATCTACATGTATATATACGTTCTAGTCTAATTCATCAGACTCAATTTATGATTGCTGAATCATCGGAGTATGAACTTGATTCCAGGTCATGAAACTTGTGTTCTTGAGCAACAAAACTTGCCTGTAGTTGCTTCTCTTAATCCAGGTGTATAAATGGGAACTTGAGAGGGCCGAGACAGTATTGTGTTGGATTAACCCCTTAACGCTTATTTAAGCAGCTAGGGGTTGTATGCTCCCACGGGAGTTGAGAAAGGTTGAGGAATGATTTAAGTATGGCTGATGAACAGGGATAATAATGCTATAAAGTGTGTTGATCTAACTAAATGACAATAGTCCCACACAGGTGCTGTGGTGGCTGGTATTCTGCACCAGAGCGTCATACCTTGTCATATCAGCAATGTGATGAATACCTTGGTCTGTTATGTGAATGTAGTCAGTGAGATCTAACGCTACCAGTGGCATACCTTCATTAAAATAAAAATAATATGGTTAGTGGGACTGCAATGGCGCACCCAAGGGGAGGCTCAAGGGAACCCTCCCCCCTGGGCCTGTCAATTGTTACCAAAAGGATCCTTGACACCAACACACAATGAAAGCCTGCTTTTCTGTATTAGTGTTTCATGTTTTTCAGAGCAACCCCAATCCCTAAGCCCCACCCTCACACTTGCTGAAGGTGGAAGCTCCTTCTCAGCACCATCCTAAGATTTTTTTCTAGGTGCACACTCAGGGATTGGACACTGTAGGTAAAGCCTGAAGTATCCGTATGCTGTAAATTAAAACGATCTAAATCTTGGTTTCTGGTCAACTTGGTCATCATTTTTCATGTAAGTAAGTACCTCATCTTTAAGCTTTTCTAATTTAGAAGCTTTTGTAAGTATAAGTTTGTTCCACAATCCTTCACAAATTGATTTTGACTGGCCCGTCGGCCTGCAGTTAAAAGTGTTTAGAATTGCTTGCTTACATTTTTACTCGCATTTGATTAAGGGGCGAGTCAAGGACAAACTATGGACATCTGTAAAGTTGGTTTACCATTTTTTTATATCGCAAGATTACCAGTTTTTGAATGGTCACTGCTCCAACTTACCTGCAATTGAGCATAGTCCGTTGTTTGTAGTGGTATGTCTGTCTGGCATCTGTAACTGCTTAAGTTCCGAACCTGTTTATAAGAAAAATGAAAACAATCCCAAATCTGGTCCATTTTTAATTTAACATCTTAAACATAAACAGATGGAAAATGTATTTCTGAGATGTTCAAGAGTGCTTTCAACAATGGCTGAAGTTTTAAGATGGCAGAAAGGTAAGTAATTTTAGGTTGAACAAAGACAAATCGTCGGGATTTGAAATTGCAACCTGTGGATTAATGTGCCGGTGCTGTACCAAAGGAGCTATCTAGCCCTATTGGCAGTCTCCATATTTTGTAAATATCTTTGTTCAGGGTGCCAGTCAGAAGCCATTCAACCTATAAATGCCAGACAGCCAGGGATCATACCAATCATCCATGCTTATGATACAACCTGGGAAGCGGCAGCAGAGGCATCACCTCAACGGGTTGCCACTTTTGCAACAAAAAGAATTGGAAACACGTACATATTTAGTGATGGGTATTACCCAATTGGATAGACATTTTTATAGTAAATAGGAATAATGAGGAGAAGCTATGAATTGGAAAGAAATTGTATAGATTGGACAGCCATATTGACATAAGCAGGTCAATTTTGTGCTCAAATACTTGGTTCCACTTAGTGCCAATGTTTGCAAAAATGATGGCAATTATATTAGCGGAAAAGCTGCCCAGGCCTTTCTTGCTGAAACTCAAAACTGGGTTTATTTTCTCAATAGATGAGAATAAGAGCTTTAAAATTAGACCTTATTAGGGCCTACAATAAGTAGTTCTCTATGATCAACATGTTTTAAGGCATCACACCACAATGAGATCACGACCGATGTTTCAGCTCTTTTCATCTTTTATGCCATTTCACTATTTCCAAGAAGTGCCTGATTTTGAAATGGGGTGTCACTAAGAATTAGAATGACACATTAAGTTAGACATCAACATCACCATACGTGTACAGCCCAGGGAGGCTAGGGGGGTAACAGTGGGGAAATTCAGGTACAGCAAGAAGAAAAAGAAAGAAAGAAAAATCAAAAAACAAGTTGGAGATGGCACAGCACCTTGTCCCCAGTCATGATCAACCCCTCTGCATCCCTTACCAGAGTCCCCCTACACCCATCAACATCACACACCTTGGAGATGGCACAGCACCTTGTCCCCAGTCATGATCAACCCCTCTGCATCCCTTACCAGAGTCCCCCTACACCCATCAACATCACACACCTTGGAGATGGCACAGCACCTTGTCCCAAGTCATGATCAACCCCTCTGCATCCCTTACCAGAGTCCCCCTACACCCATCAACATCACACACCTTGGAGATGGCACAGCACCTTGTCCCCAGTCATGATCAACCCCTCTGCATCCCTTACCAGAGTCCCCCTACACCCATCAACATCACACACCTTGGAGATGGCACAGCACCTTGTCCCCAGTCATGATCAACCCCTCTGCATCCCTTACCAGAGTCCCCCTACACCCATCAACATCACACACCTTGGAGGTGGCACAACACCTTGTCCCCAGTCATGATCAACCCCTCTGCATCCCTTACCAGAGTCCCCCTACACCCATCAACATCACACACCTTGGAGATGGCACAGCACCTTGTCCCCAGTCATGATCAACCCCTCTGCATCCCTTACCAGAGTCCCCCTACACCCATCAACATCACACACCTTGGAGATGGCACAGCACCTTGTCCCCAGTCATGATCAACCCCTCTGCATCCCTTACAAGAGTCCCCCTACACCCATCAACATCACACACCTTGGAGATGGCACAGCACCTTGTCCCCAGTCATGATCAACCCCTCTGCATCCCTTACCAGAGTCCCCCTACACCCATCAACATCACACACCTTGGAGATGGCACAGCACCTTGTCCCCAGTCATGATCAACCCCTCTGCATCCCTTACCAGAGTCCCCCTACACCCATCAACATCACACACCTTGGAGATGGCACAGCACCTTGTCCCCAGTCATGATCAACCCCTCTGCATCCCTTACCAGAGTCCCCCTACACCCATCAACATCACACACCTTGGAGATGGCACAGCACCTTGTCCCCAGTCATGATCAACCCCTCTGCATCCCTTACCAGAGTCCCCCTAAACCCATCAACATCACACACCTTGGAGATGGCACAGCACCTTGTCCCCAGTCATGATCAACCCATCTGCATCCCTTACCAGAGTCCCCCTACACCCATCAACATCACACACCTTGGAGATGGCACAGCACCTTGTCCCCAGTCATGATCAACCCCTCTGCATCCCTTACCAGAGTCCCCCTACACCCATCAACATCACACACCTTGGAGATGGCACAGCACCTTGTCCCCAGTCATGATCAACCCCTCTGCATCCCTTACCAGAGTCCCCCTACACCCATCAACATCACACACCTTGGAGATGGCGCAGCACCTTGTCCCCAGTCATGATCAACCCCTCCGTCCCCAGTCATGATCAACCCCTCCGCCCCCCCAACCAAAGAGTCCCCCTACACCCATCAACATCACACACCTTGGAGATGGCGCAGCACCTTGTCCCCAGTCATGATCAACCCCTCTGCATCCCTTACCAGAGTCCACCTACACCCATCAACATCACACACCTTGGAGATGGCACAGCACCTTGTCCCCAGTCATGATCAACCCCTCCGTCCCCAGTCATGATCAACCCCTCCGCCCCCCCAACCAAAGAGTCCCCCTACACCCATCAACATCACACACCTTGGAGATGGCGCAGCACCTTGTCCCCGGTCATGCCTTCTAGCAGCATGACATTGACAGCCTGCAGGTCAGGAAGATTAGCAAGTTGATCCAAGGCTTCATCAGTGATAGGATTCCTTGCAATGTTGATGGAGCAT
The DNA here is from genome assembly GCA_023634235.1 of Pisaster brevispinus. Lineage (NCBI taxonomy): Eukaryota > Metazoa > Echinodermata > Asteroidea > Forcipulatida > Asteriidae > Pisaster > Pisaster brevispinus. The sequence goes on along the minus strand of JAMKCF010000083.1, from coordinate 25,748 downwards.
AAAGTTGTCAGACCTCCAATCCCTTGAAGACTGGACACCTAGGAACATCCAAAAACAGCCAGAAACAAATCAAGTAGAATTTTGCACAATTTATTATACGGTACCTCTGTTTGTTTATTTTGCTTTTTGAAAATGTTTAAATGTTTTGTCCTTGTTGTTTATTTTAGGTTTTTGTGGTCTTTTTCTGCAAACAAGCGTCAAACTAAAACATAGCATAATTTTACTTTGAGTAAAATTGAAACCTCCTCAAAACAGTTGTTCAATGTCATAAGCGTTAAAAAACGATTAAAAAAGATAGCCATTCAATTTAACTATCCACTGAAACAACATTAAAAGTCACAGTGATCTCTAGCTAGTGCTCCGCCTACTCTGCTAAATTGGATGCTGATTTTACATGGCTAAAAGAAATGCCCCTGAAGTTGATTCAAATACAATGCTATACTGTGCATGCCTCAAATTGGAATTGAATTATAGTAACAAGGGGCAAATTGCTTTAATCTGAATGTATAAAAGTGAAACATGCCAGGGAAACCTTTATTTATTTAACCTTTTTAATTAAACTTTCTGAAATCTTGACCAAAATGTAACCAACACAAAAAAGAATGGGTTACAGCAAGTTTTGAATAATAAAAAATACTGTCCCCTGAAAACTCAACAACAAATAAAAAAAGCTCTTTAAAACTAGTATGGAAAAAATTGTAAAAATTACCGGAAAGCCAACTTTAAAAAAAAGTGCCTCTGTACAGAAATATCATTACAAAGTGTCAAAAAAAAAAAAAAAAAAACTTGCTTACTTTTGTTTTTTCCAAGCTGAGACTCTTTAAATTTGGAAACACTGCAAGAGAAAAGACAAAAGTGCCATTATCTATTGCATGATCTTTCCTTACTAACAAAATCCCAACACCACAATTGTTGGACTCTGAAGATGGTGTTTACTATGTAGTTACATCCAACAGCAGGAGGAAACGTTCAGTTTTAGATGTGGGAGGAAAACCCCAAATAGGAAAAACTCAAGCAATTAGATTTGTAAAAGTATTATATGATTTTAACATATACAATGATTCACATATTTTAACAGAGCTCGAATTTGGGGGAAATATCCCCAAGACTGAAGGGCTTGTAGCTCCAAATTTTTACTGGACCAGAATCAATAAGAATTGAACAAGCACTAAGAGAAAATCTATCCCCAAACCACCAAAATCTATCTCATTTTTCTTAATATGTGTTGTAATTCGATACTGAAGAGAGTTGAAAGATATTTATCAGACTCATATAGTCAACTATTTTGTTCACAAAGATATTACCGATGAGGTAGCCTATTATTACTCAATTGAAAAACACAAGACCACTGGGCTTTTCAGGTCTTGAAATTACTGGCCGAAAGCTAAAATCACTGGCCTCGAGCCAGTGTTAATTTCAAGCCCTGATTTTACGTCTTGAAATGTTGGTAAATTATCAGAACGATTCAAAAATAGTTCCCACGGCCAGCAATGTGAGGTGATCAACCTCCTTCCCACAGACAGGCTGTTGTACGATGACATCGCACACTAATGGGGAAGAAATTGTAACACTAAACTTAGCTGATGATGCAATGTATTTTGTGACAAGTCAACATGTAGATTTCTTCAACAAATCTACTACAGTGGAAGAGAAAACTACCGGAAGCCGAAACACTCTGTGCTGGCTAACGGCCACCATGCTTTGTGTGAACACAAGGTACGCTTTAACTAAGTCATTTTGCCAAGCGAACCCTCGCTGTGAATATCTAGCAGCGAAGTTTGCAGTGAAGTTGGCTACTCGTGTGAACATACCCCGAGTGGGCTTTACAAGAATCAGTTATCAAGACAATTGAGCAACTGACCTGCTAGTAATGGAATGACAGTATCGGATACATTGGTTCTACTCAAACTCAGGTGGGTAAGATGAGCCATAGATGAGGAAGCCAAGACACACATTCCTTTATCACTCACTGAGGTATCCTCCATGATCAGTGTCACCAAATTGGATAGATCTAAAACCAAACAACAATGATCAGGATAATAATGATGCAGTTCTTACATGTATGTAGCACTTTGGGCTAAAATTCCATATCCTGCCACCACTTTATCTCACTTAATTTAGATAAAATTATATCCTTGCCTGTCCAAAAGGGTTGACAGAATGTATACAGAGGGGCACTTTGAACTATTACAAAGTGTCAAAATCTTTAAAAATAAGCCATTTTTGGGTCTATGATGGTCTTGACAATGCTGCTTGCTACACTCCATTTTAGTTCCTTTGGGCATGAGTGTCTGAGAGTTCTGTCTGCGCGATGAAATGTGTGCTTCAATTTTCATTTTTAAAGGTTTTGGCTACCAATTTCTCACTGTGAATATTAAAAAAAGGGAAATGAAGTCCAAAATCCATTACCAAATCAAATAAATCCCTTAGAAAGAGGTAGCAGGATAAAGACACTTTTCCGCACTTTGTTACACCTGATAGGTTTCCTAGTCCAATGTTCCGTCATATCACGGTGGAATGCCCCACACGCAAAGCGATAGGTACAGGAATATAGCCATATCCAGAATCCACCAAGACCCATACTCTGCAAAAAAGCAATGTGTACGTACACTGTGCACAAGCAGTGGGTACAGGAATAGAGCCATATCATGGGTCCACCAAGGCCCGCACACTGTGCACAAGCAATGGGCAAAGGAATAAAAAGCCATATCCCAGGTCAACCGCGGCCCATACACTGTGCACAAGCAATGGGTATCAATCACGCAATCAATCAATCAATCAATCAAAATAGTTTATATCGCGCCGGTATCCATAAGTACATGTATGTTCAAAGGCGCTTTGACAAAGAATATAACCATATCCCGGGTCCACTGTGGCCCATACATTGCGCACAAGCAATGGGTACAGGAATATGACTATATTCCGGGTCCACCGAGGCCCACACACTGTGCACAAAGCAATGGTTACAGGAATATAGCCATACCCTGGGTCCACCATTGCCCATACTCTGTGCACAAAGCAATGCGCACAGGAATATAGCCATATCCTGGGTCCACCATTGCCCATACTCTGTGCACAAAGCAATGCGTACAGGAATATAGCCATACCCTGGGTCCACCATTGCCCATACTCTGTGCACAAAGCAATGCGTACAGAAATATAGCCATATCCTGGGTCCACCATTGCCCATACTCTGTGCACAAAGCAATGCGTACAGGAATATAGCCATACCCTGGGTCCACCATTGCCCATACTCTGTGCACAAAGCAATGCGTACAGGAATATAGCCATATCCTGGGTCCACCATGGCCCATACGCTGTGCACAACGAATGGGACTGCTCATTACTTTTAGACAGGGTTGCAAAGCTATGTCGTTGTGTTAGTGCATAAACACTGTATCCTAAAATAGAACTTACTTTATGTGCGAGTTTGAAACTGTGTTGCGAATAGCCCAGATGTAAAAAAAAAAGGAAAACAAATTATGCGCCGTTTTTGCGCTGAAATGACGATGTTTGGATTCAATTGAAGAATACTTATCTCATCATGTAAATACTAAAAAGGCACATCTACATGTACATCTATGTTCTTAAATGTTTTCTGATAGAGTGATTTTATTGGGGTACAGAGGCAAAGATGATACAGGGACACAGAACTACTTTCCTATATTGCATCAAGGCTTTAGGGAGCATTTCAAAAGTTGGAATGGTAAGAACATTCTAGTTGGATCAGTCAAGTATTCTGGCGGGCCCAGATGGTATGGTTTATTGGACAGCTGGAACATTCCATTGACACGTTCAAAATGCTAATGTGTGTACTCTTGACTAAGAATGATCCTGCAGCTTGACACAATGTTGCAGTTTAGAATGTTCTGGTGGTCCACTGTTGACATGAACGTTCATTTGCGCCTACAACATGCCTGACTTTTGAGACACTCCTTTTTGTAGAGGTAGAGAACCATGTTTAAAACATGACATCACTGTTTCTTGACACCTTGCACTGATGTCATATGCGGCTACAGTCTGCCCATGGTCTGCCACTTTGGAAGTCACATTGGATGTGAAGATATGGTATGGGTACTACTGCAAGAGCATTGCCTAGTCAACGCACACAAAGGAACACATGGAAAAACTTCTTCCTAGAAATTTGTTGTGGGTTATAATGTGAAGAGATTTAGCGCTTCCTGACATGCGATCAAATTAAAAAGCTCTAAATTAATCTAAGTAGTTAATAGTCTTGAGTTGTTTCTTGAAGACAGGTACTGATGAAGTTGATTGGCGAAGTTGGGCAGGAAGGTCGTTCCAAAGCCTAGGACCAGTATAGCCGAAAGCACTGTGACCAGCCGAATCATCTAATTGAACCTTCACCATGCTAACCTTCACCATGCTAACCTTCACCATGCTAACCTTCACCATGCTAACCTTCACCATGCTAACCTTCACCATGCTAACCTTCACCATGCTAACCTTCACCATGCTAACCTTCACCATGCTAACCTTCACCATGCTAACCTTCACCATGCTAACCTTCACCATGCTAACCTTCACCATGCTAACCTTCACCATGCTAACCTTCACCATGCTAACCTTCACCATGCTAACCTTCACCATGCTAACCTTCACCATGCTAACCTTCACCATGCTAACCTTCACCATGCTAACCTTCACCATGCTAACCTTCACCATGCTAACCTTCACCATGCTAACCTTCACCAAGCTAACCTTCACCATGCTAACCTTCACCATGCTAACCCTCACCAATGCTAACCTTCACCATGCTAACCTTCACCATGCTAACCTTCAAACCAATCTTACCTTTTATTGATTGAAGACTCCCATCTGTGAGTTGTTTGTTGTTACTGATGTTTAGATGCTGAAGTTTCTTCATACCTTTAAGAAAATAAAACTATTGGCTTACTTGATGATGTAATTCTTGTGTTGGGGAGTGAGGGGGTGGGTTGGGTGGAAGTGGAAGGGGGATGGGAGAGGTTATATGTTACAAAAATATTAATGTGCTACAACATGTTCGAGCCGCAGGCAGGCAAGGATGCCTTTGGCAGCCAGCCACATCAACATATAATTACCATGGAACGCAGCCAGAGACTGAAAGTGTTTGGTTGTCTCCATGTCAAAATGATGTCAAATTTCTTTTTAGGATGGACAAATGCTTGGACCGTGAGGAGAGGCTGGGCATGCACTATAACCAAAGGGCAGACTTACTACTGATGGAGACAAATGCTTGGTCCGTGAGGAGAGGGCATGCACATAGGCTCAGTCTGTTGATGTGGATGTGCAGTCTAACAGCCTGCATGAGCTCATTGGTAGTGTACTTGTAGCAGTCCAGTGTCAAGTGCTGAAGATGACTGAGAAATAGAAGGTGGAAAACGGTTCATGGTCTGATAATTAACACAAATATAAACTAGACATATTGCATTTGTGCACAAATGCCGAGCTGTTTCGCCATAATTTTTTCAAAAAATCATAAAAAATCATGTGATAACGTCATCATGACGTCATTTCAGAATTTACAAGAACTTGCCAATATCCAACAACCTACCAAGTTTCAACATGATCGCACTAACACTTAGGGAGATATACGACTTTAAAAAAGGCACCTTTAATGCTGCGTCACGTGACCCCCGATGACGTCATCGATCTGAAATTTCACACATATGATGGCTGCTCGACGATCAACATGTGTGTAAATTTTGAAGTGAATACACAAAACTTCACCACACACATCTTCAAAAAGTCCATTTTGATCAGTTTTCAACCTGCCGCTAGAGGGCGCTCTTGTGTGTTGTGACGTCATTGGTATTTTTTTTAAATTACCCACCCTTGCCAGACAATAACATCGTTGAAAGCAACTTCATAACTATTTCCACTTTTGAATAACAAGGCACTTCCGGTTTCGACCGGAAGTAGAGGTCATGTGAGGTCACGCACACTGAATAAAATGAAGACCTAATTTATCCCTATACAATCCCGCAATCAAAAACCTACGGTCTCTTGTGGCTGATTTGTTACGGATTTTCAAATATTTAAAATAAAAAACCTTTAAGATGACGTCACGTGACAGGTGATGACGTCATCATGACATCATTGCTTTAGGGGCATTATTGCACCAATGCCTTTCATCACTGAAAGTTTCATTGCAATTGCTCTAAAGGAACTATGCAAAAAGCCGCTTAGAACGAATTGTCTGAAAAATACAAATTTAAAAAAAAAAAAAAAAAAAAAAAAAAAAAAAACTTTAACGAAAACAAGAGCTGTTTCGCTGCGCTGCGCTACGAAACAGCTAATAAAATGGTAGCATGTTGTAGCTAAGTGGTCCAGATTACTGAACTCAAGTTCTGATGGCTGAGTCATCAGATTGTGGGTTCGAATCCTGATTGTGTAACTTGGCAAGCACTTAACTACAATTACTTCTCATCATCCAAGAATACATGGGTACCTGTGAGAGTACAGATTGTTGGTATGCTCATTTTGCTGCTGATGCTGCATACTATTAAGGAGTTGAGATGGATTCAGAAATACTCAAGGCCCACTGAGCAGGCGCTTAGATAGAATGTTTAAAAGTGTAAACAAAAACCCCCCAAAACAAACTAATTAATAAAATGGGTTGAATACTGCATTACAAATCACTGAGGAAGCCTCATGCTGCACTGATGCAATTCGCCATATTTTTGACCACGTGAGGGCGTATGTGGATAAATTTCACATGATGAAAAACAAGTAAACAAACAGGGTTTTTTCCACTTTTTTATCGCTATTTTTTATGTATTTCTTCATTGGTGCAAGAAAACTACAAACAGGCAATTTTAATAAGCTAAAACTGCTATTGTGATGCAAGACATTCCCTGATGACAGCGCCCTCATGCGTTAAAAAATATGGTCAATTACTTCCATGCCCTTGACGCAGTTTTTAGAGAACGCTGATGCCTCAACAACCATAGACTGCAATGAAATGGCTTTGTGCTGCAATTACAGTGGCTGGCAATTGTCATCGGGCATCCAAAACAAGTGTTTACATAAGTTTTGTGATCGGAGGCGAGCAAAAAATTCTTGATTTTTTGCAGTAATCGGAAGTTGAGGTTTGATTTTGGGGTTTTCTTCATTATATTGTTGAATTGCTTTTACTTTCATATTTTTTTTATCACTAAGTATTACATTCCCAACAACAATTATAATTTTCATGGTCATAAACTACATTAAACTGAAATAACTGACGAAACAAATCTCGCCCACGTAAAACTCCATATCATTTGGACCTCAATGGTCCCAGAAGTTTGAATATGCGCGAGACTTGCACTGTCTATTGGAAGGTTCCTTGGCACTCTCTGAAGACCTTACAGTAATTTGAAATCTGACTGATAACATTACCAACTCACCAGGGCAAGAACAAATTGAGTGTCTTAGGTCTCAGGGTGCCAGACTTCTTAAGCTCATCTACCAATTGGCTAGCGATGTGTGGAGGTAATGCCTCCAGGGTAGTGACAGGTTGATGAGTTCGCCCCTCGATGCGTTTACTGACACAGTGGAGGCATAGGTCTTGTAAAGCTGGTAGGGATGAGGAGGGTCTATCTGGGCTCTTGGAGGTGGAAGAGGAAGCCTGGGACACAGCAGCAGCTGCTAGCCTCGACAGAGCTGCTTCAGCTATGGATAGAACAAACAAACATGTCCATGAAATCACTACAAACAAATGTGGCGTGTCGAGGCCGACATTAGAGACACACTTTTGTAAAAAATGCGACCTATTACTGTCTATGGGAAAACCTCGAAGGCTTTGGGGTTTTCATATGAAAAACAAGCGGAAGTATTTAACCTGTCAATTTGCCCTAAGCATCTTACTGTACGCCCACCCAGCACACCCAGTGGGAATATCCTATTTTGTGAGACCTGCAGCTTTTGTGATCATTAATTTCTAGGGTACTGGTACTGCTAAATGACCCTTTTTAAGAACTAAGTTAAGAATGAAATAGGTCTCACTTTTCAAGAGAGTGTGCTGCTAAAGGAGAGGTCTAGAGCATGAAAAACCAAAATCTAATCGCTAAATTATCACAGATATCAGAGTTTGGGGTTCGAATCCGGAAGGTAACACTTTTGTCCTTTAGCAATACACTTAACTATGCTTTCGATTTAGAGGCCCTTTTGATTATTACCAAATGAAACTTCAAATAATGACCTTGTAGCACTGAGGCAACTACATGTAAATGTAGTAAAAAAATGCCCTGTTCATAAAGCCTTGTGGACCGAGTGGTCTAGTGCACTGTATTCAAGCTCTGTCATTCACACAGATTGTGGGTTCGAATCCGGGCCTGACTGGTCATGATGCTTGTTTCCTTGAGTAAGATACTTAATCATCCTTTGGATGGGACCCATGTACCATTAGATAGTTCATGTAAAAGAACCCAGAGGCCTTATTGTGGAAGAGTAGGAGTTAACCCCGGTGTTTCTGGCTAATTGCAAGCTCTCTTGCCTCAGGTTACCTCAGGCTTCCGAGTTACTGTTTGCTTTGAGGCATCGTCGGTTTCATAACCAGAAATTAATAAACATAAATTAAAGGTAAAAAATAAAAATAAACTAAAAGACTTGCAGACACACCCTCTGGCTTAAACTGATCTTGAGATAAGTTTTAATATTCTTTGTTTTTTAACCCTTTTGCAGATTCTAGTTTTACCTGCCCTCTGTGGGCTTGGTACGCCTTCTGGATCATTGTCACCATGATCAACATTTCTGAATCCATAGTCGAAGTTGAGATTTCTCCTGCCATCTTGAAGACGGTTTCCTCCTCCCCAATCATGATTGCCTCGTCCTAAAAACATTTCAAACAATAGCATATTATTCCAGGTTTTTTATATATTTTATTTTATATTTTACACATCCAACAGCACAATTAGGGCCAATAGCAGGATAGAAAGGAAACAAGAAAATTTTTAAAATTTAGATGTAGGAGAAAAATCCTATGGGGAAACCCACGCAATCAGGTAGGGACTGAAAAACCCAATCCACATGCAAAACTCCGGTTTGAGGTGGAATTTGAACCAGGGTTCACATAGGCGAGGACCCAGGAAAGAAACCTGATCCCTTATTGTTTTAAAATGAACGCTAATGAATAAATAAATAGTAAACTTACTGATTTGGGTCAGTACAAAACTGCAAAGGTAAAGGAGACTGGGGCAGGGCTTAGGGTTGGGGTAAAGTCACAAATTCATTAAAATGATGCTGCTTGTCTTCTGTTGCCTAAATGCCTACATGTACACCTCCAACATATTTCATAGACACATTGACCATCAAAGAACCTGTCCGAAATTTTCTTTCCTGTTCTAGAACTTTGCATTCGAAGAACCGAACACAGTTAGGGGGATTGTGGCTGCTTTCACTGTTACTAAGATGTTGAATGATCTTCCTTAGAGAATCAGGTAATCTCCTTCCATAGTAATTTTCAAAACTTTGCTTAAATCCTTATGGCACTATGAGCAACGAGCATTGGATTGGTGAGTTATAAATGCAATGAGAGGTTACTGTACGCACTATGAGCAACGAGCATTGGATTGGTGGGTTATAAATGCAATGAGAGGTTACTGTACGGCACTATGAGCAACCAGCATTGGATTGGTGGGTTATAAATGCAATGAGAGGTTACTGTACGGCACTATGAGCAACCAGCATTGGATTGGTGGGTTATAAATGCAATGAGAAGTTACTGTACGGCACTATGAGCAACAAGCATTGGATTGGTGGGCTATAAATGCAATGAGAGGTTACTGTGCGGCACTATGAGCAACCAGCATTGAATTGGTGGGTTATAAATGCAATGAGAAGTTACTGTACGGCACTATGAGCAACAAGCATTGTATTGGCTTGATGGATTATAAATGCAATGAGAGGTTACTGTCCGGCACTATGAGCAACCAGCATTGGATTGGTGGGCTATAAATGCAATGAGAAGTTACTGTACGGCACTATGAGCAACCAGCATTGTATTGGCTTGATGGATTATAAATGCAATGAGAGGTTACTGTACGGCACTATGAGCAACCAGCATTGTATTGGCTTGATGGATTATAAATGCAATGACAGGTTACTGTATGGCACTATGAGCAACGAGCATTGGATTGGTGGGTTATAAATGCAATGAGAGGTTACTGTATGGCACTATGAGCAACCAGCATTGTAATGGATTGGTGGGTTATAAATGCAATGAGAGGTTACTGTATGACACTATGAGCAACCAGCATTGGATTGGTGGGTTATAAATGCAATGAGAGGTTACTGTACGGCACTATGAGCAACCAGCATTGGATTGGCTTGATGGATTATAAATGCAATGAGAGGATACTGTACGGCACTATGAGCAACCAGCATTGTATTGGCTTGATGGATTATAAATGCAATGAGAGGTTACTGTACGGCACTATGAGCAACCAGCATTGTATTGGCTTGATGGATTATAAATGCAATGAGAGGTTACTGTATGGCACTATGAGCAACCAGCATTGGATTGGTGGGTTATAAATGCAATGAGAGGTTACTGTACGGCACTATGAGCAACCAGCATTGTAATGGATTGGTGGGTTATAAATGCAATGAGAGGTTACTGTACGGCACTATGAGCAACCAGCATTGGATTGGTGGGTTATAAATGCAATGAGAGGTTACTGTGCGGCACTATGAGCAACGAGCATTGGATGCAATGACTGATTGATAGACATGTAGGCTTGGGTATCATCCATCAGAAGCCTGGCTGGTAGAGCAGAAAGCACTACCTCCCCAACTTTACGAAGCAATCATGGTTAAGTGTCTTGCTTAAGGACACAAGTGTCACGACCGGGACTCGAACCCACACTCTGCTGATCAAACACCAGAGCTTGAATCAGGTGCTCTTAACCGCTAGGCCATGACGCGCCACAAAGACTGATTGATATGTTGGACATGAGGTAGGGTCTAATTACCTTGTATATCCTGTGGACCCCAAGGCACATGTTGAGGTGGAGCTGGGGCTCCCCAAAGCATATCCTCCTCCCTTTCACCTGCCTCATCCACCTCGCCCATCTCTTCATCTTGCACTGCGGCACCCTCCACATCCATGTGTTCCTGCTCTTCCCCGCCAAGATCTTTTTCTGGGCTGAGGGCTTGGCCGCTGCCCCATTGGTGGAGGGGTACTGGTGGTTGAGGAAGAAGGTGCGGAGGGAGGATGGCGTTGACCAAAGAAGCAGGAAGCTGACCATCAGGTGGACGAGGTGGGCTACTCTGCTCAGGAGGGACAGGCTGTACCATTGCATCATTACCTTCTCTCTGATCTGATGGAGAAACTAAAGCACAGTGTTGCCTTTAAACATTATTTTTCCAGAAACAAATACATTGTACAAGTGACAGATTAGAGTTTTCCAGGATAATGAACTTGCACCTTTTTAAAATTACATGAACAGTAGTATTTCACTGCCATACAGGGAACCAAACAACAAAGCAATGACAGACCTATTTGACCACTGCAGCTTGTCCATAATCCATTTCATAGTTCTGCTTCAACCTGATAGACGTTTTTCTGCACCCAATATAACCCATCCACTCTAAGCATGAAGCCAGACAAGACAATCTCAGTAGAATTTAGTTGATTTGGACAGCACGTACCCATAAACATAGAGGGTCAAAGTTAATATGAAATGTGTACATTGTAATGGTTATGAAGAAACACTAAACACATGCAAACCATAAACAACAGAAACACTAAAAATATAAATGTCAAAGTTAGTGCTTACCACTTGCTGATTCTGGTGGGGCTATTTTTACAACCAGACAGCCATTGGGTGTCAACTTTAACTCTTCCAGAGTGGATTTCTCGTCCTGAGTTGTGAACAGCCGGTGTGGAAATGGCTGAGAGTAGGAGGCAATCAAAGAGGGCACCTCATTAAAGTGACGTGGCATGAGCAACATGACCACATCATGCAATTCAAACTCACAAACAAAACTTTCCATAATTTTCATTCCTGTTCCCCAAATCAGTCGATTGTATTCTAAGAGTCAAACACAGTTGGGAGGATTGTGTCTTTTCTATCACTGCACTAGCAGGCTGGCTCTTAACACTAGCCCGGCACATGATGTGTAGTAAAAACTACTGTGGGCTAATAAACACCACTTCTCAACTTGCCCTGTGAGCTACTAAAACTGTGTACCTACATGTACTTTTTTATAATGGTGATATTTCTTCACCAAATAAATTCTTTATAAAATGTTTTAATATATTGTTGAGTGTATGAAATTTCAATTGAACAATAAACTGGTTATGATAAAGCTTTAACAATACATGTTTGAAATTTGGGGGTAATAAAACTGCTAGAGGCAAGTAACCTGGACAAGGCCATGAAGTATCATCTTCCTTAGAACATCAGACAATCTCCTTTAATAGCCATATTCAATACCTTTTTGAAATTTTTCCAATTCTCAAGTTTTTACTGTACAGCACTATATGAGCAATGACTGTTGGATTGGCACCTTGTAAATTATAGATTGATTAATTGGTTGATTGACTGATTGATCAATTGCTTGATTGATGGATTAATTGATTAACTGATTGATAGATGGAGTGATTGATTGAGCCACAAGGCCCCAACAAACATCTTCCACACAAAGTAGAGTAGATGAACCTTTTTGAAGTTATTCATCCCTAATCTTTGAGATAAAATCATGATGAAACTAGGAAGTAATTGATAAAGCGGGAAGAGCTCACATGTGTACCAGACAAACTAAATCATGGACTTGACTGGTGTTAAACTGCTCCACAAGAGGGTTTCTCCAATGTGGCCTGGTTTTTCATCATCCTTTGTCTCTCAAACAAGTGTATTTTTTGTAGCCATAAAAAGATCACAATGCAGGGTTTCATTATTTATTTATTTTTTTTCATTATTTTTATTTATTTTTTATATTTTTTATTGTCCATAAAATGGAAATTTACATTGTCGAACATGCTCATAGTATAAAAAGAATTAAAACTACAAATAACAAACTATAACACTCAATTAAATAAAATCCATCCACAGGAGGGCGTACAAATATTAAACTCAATAAAAACACAGATTAAGAAATGGGTTTGTCCAGCAAACCCTAACCCTAGAGATTTTTAAAAAACTGGTTTGCTCTCAACAATTTCAGTGACAAGCGAGCAGGGCCAGTTAGCTTTTCACTAGTCTTTTCACTAGTCGTTTCACTAGTCCTTCCACTCTTTCACTTAATCCATATTGATTTAAAGTTAAGGATGCTGTTCAACACTGAACTAGAACTATAGCCAGCAGTACCACTAGGAGATAATTTTGACTTGTCTCAAATACCTCAACTAGCATTTGGCCAGCAAACCTCTATTAAGGATGAACGTTGACAATGTTCACCGAAAATCTAATCAATTGATCCTTGGCCACTGGATTTATTCATCTTTCTCCAAAGTTTCATGGAAACTCAGAGTTTGTTAAATATCTTGCTTAAAGACAGACTGACAGACAAACAAACACCCCAATAAACAAACAAAAAAGGGAAAAAAATCTCCTTGCGGAGGTTACAATAGAAATGCACATAATTCCCACGCACAAAATGGGCCATTGAGCAACCTTCATCTGACCTCCACAAGACCATAGGAGACGTCCTCCTCCTGTGACATTATTTGTGTACGGCTTTTACAGCAGTCTCCGGATTTGACCAGTGCTACTTTTTAAAAATCGGCCCAAAGGGAGTATTTACCTGAATGAAATTGATGAACGTCAGGTCAGCTTGTTTAGTCCTGATGCGGTCATCGACAGACTGAAGCGTTGCTGACGAAAAGAACTTCTCTCGTATACTCTGTCCTGATGGTAGCCTTATCTGATGAAACACAACAAACTACTAATGAGAATGGGTTACAGAGTTTACATTAGGCATACTTCATGCGTTTTTATTCTTTGAAGATAAGACTTCATTCTTCAGTCACCAGGTTTTATACTTGGATTTTGATCAAACTCCTTGCATGAAAGGAACTTCTCTTGTATACTCTGTCCTGATGCCAGCCTTATCTGAGGAAACAAAACAAACTACTCTTGGGAATCAGTTTTCTGCAGAGTCTACTTTGCTTCATGGGTCTTTTCTATCAAGATAAGACTTCAGTCTTGAGTCACCAGGGGTCAATTTCACGAAGCGCTGCGATGCGTCGCAATGCAAGATACGACGCGTTACCCATCGTATCTTGCGATGCGTTGTGAGAACAATTTCACCAAACTTATGATGCGTTGAATGCGTCGTAAATTCCTTGACAACGAGGACGAACACGTCGCAAGATACAACAACCCAAAGGGTCGTCGTAGGATGCGACGCTTAATTTGATAAAGCAAAATTCGTTCAAAATGACATTGATGCTGTTTGCAATTCACGAAGCCACAAGAGCGTAATAAAAAAGAGAGGCTGTTTCATGACAGAACAAACCCTCTCGACAGTCTCACCACGGAGCTATGCTTTTTTATAGCTTCATGGTGAGATTTTTCAGACAGTGAATATTTGACATCGTTGAGAGGGTACAGGGAGATATTGAACGTGTCACAGAGGTATGCTTCTTATCATAAAGTGTTAATTATAAAGACATTAATTTAAAAGTTTGCTGTATGTAATAAAAAAAACCACCAGATAACTTCTCGTTAAATTAAAAGACCGTTTGCTCCCATGGGTAAGCTCCCCTGTCTATCCGATTTTCTACTCGAAATTTGTTCGAATTAAGTTATGTTTCGATGTGCATATTTTGTCTGCCATCTTGAATATGCTTTGTAAACGACTGTTTTATGAATGAGTCATGTACAGCATAAAACAGTTACACGATTGTACAGGTCATCCTCGTTCAAAAGATTGTTTTTTATTATAAGTACAAATGGACCCGATTGCGACGCGTCGCACTTACGACGTGTTTGATGAAATGAATTTTGGAACTCGTCGCAGCTGCGATGCATTGTAGGTCTGCGACGCGTCGCAAACCCTGCGATGCTTCGTTACTTGCGACAAGTTTGGTGAAATCGAGGGCAGGTTTTATAATTGGATTTTGATCAAAAGACTCACGGAACATTTCCCAGATTATTTTTCTTCCCATCTTCCTAATCAGGTAGGCTTTTGTGATTTTCTTGCCCCGCCTTTCAAATCTGTGGTCCCTGGTTTGAATCCCACCTTGGACAGGCGCCTCACAAGTGGATTTAGTTTTCAGTCGCTCCCTGATTACTTTAGTTTTCCCTTATTTAGGGCTTTCCTCCCACATCTAAAACTGAACATTTCTACCTTGTCTTCTCTACAGGGTCGCTTGGTGGCATTACCAGAAAGATTGAAACAAATTAATAAAACTTAACCTAAATCCTTTTTGCCATTTTTCTTGGGAAAATTTTTTGGGCTTTCATTAGTGATAGAAACAAGAAAAAAGTGTTTCTGACATAAAAAGCAAACATCTTGAATATTTTAGGAAACATGATAATGAAACAAAACAACCGTATTATACAAACCTGAAGTGTGCAAGTTGCTGGTTCCTCTTGAGTAGCTGTAGCTCTGGATGAGGTTCTATCCCCTCCTGACTTCTTCTGATCAGCCTCATCCTGAGGTACAGAGGCTGATGCTATCGACTTGGAAGACTGATCCTCAACCTCTGGTGCCTCTTGTTGCCAAGGTGTGCTCTTGGGGCTAGTGGGTACTTTACCCATTCCCTGCCTGGCTTCTTTATCAGCTTCAATATTCTTCAACAGGTAACTTCTTGCCTATGGTACAACAAAGATTTTTGGTTAGTATAACATATTTTGGGTCGGGGGTTTGTAAGGTTTTATAAATTGTTGATTTTAATTTGAGAGCTACATGTATAGTGGTACGATTTTTCGAATGGTATACATCCTCCCAAAAATTATTCCAGGATGACTTTTAGATAGATTATCAACACTTGCTTTTCCAACCCACAACATATCCGTAAGAAGTCCAGTTATATTGTGGATTAGTTTGAGGGGAAAGTATTGCAACAAGACTGAGCAATTTGTTTACAAGATGACTTAACCACAGACCGTGTATTCTTAACTACTGTCAATTAGCAGGTGGTCCAGGTTAGGTAGATATACAGAATTAAACAAGCGGTATTAGGGAAACTAAAGGCTAAACCTGGGATAACCTTGGAAAACCTTGAGTTATCATTTAATTTTAGGCACTTTCATTTTTTCCGCAGAAATGATGACTAAAGAGTGTCTTTGAGCAATAAATCAGGCTTGTAGATGTACATGATGTAAACATTGCCAAGCTCTATGAGATCTCATCAGTTGGCCAAACCACAGACTGGGGAGTCTGTCAATATACTTATTGATAAAAGGAGCTTTGTACTAGGCAAACGTCTTACTCTCAAAAATAATCCATCCACAACTTATCCTCAATGATTTACCCTTTTAGAAATGATTTCCCACAACTTTTCTGAAATATTTTTGAGAAGGTGCTTAATTTTTACAAATAAATGTTCCAATCTAAAAAGTCATAGTTTCTTTATCTGACATAAAAGAACCGTAAATAAGAATAAGGAAAAATGTAGCTGTAGGTTTCATCTGTCATTTTTGCCAAATAAGCTGCAAATTTCAACACTAGAACCATTCAGTTTTAATTGAAGGCCACTTAAAACTATTGCAAATTTTTTTAGGTTATTGTACTCTTCAAACATGTCAAATGAATGATGAATGCAAATATTCTCTCATTGTTTTTACTATATATAGGTAAGCGGATTATGGATACCAGAGACCCATTTTACATAGGTTTTACAAATTACTGTGATGCAATCTGCAGCCAACCATGCCAGAAAACACAGGGGCATACCTACTTCTCTTTAAAAAAATGTACTGGGTTCTTTTATGTGCGTTACACAAAACACAAGACCTATGGCTTTACGTCCCTTCCAAAGGACAAAGCAATAATAGTTAAGTGTCTTGCTCAAGGACACAAGTACCATGACCAGGACTCAAACCTAAACTCTGCTGATCGGGACACCAGAACTTGAGTCCAGTGCCCAACGACACTCCACAATTCTCACATTCCACTTGAAAAACACACATAAATTGCAGGAGATTTTTCAGAGTCCAGCATTCTTCTGAAGACAATCAGAGCAAACTAATCAAAACGTTGAGCTGTTAAGCCACCGGTTCTTATGAGAACCATCATATCCCATACAGAGATTATAATATGGTTTTACCACGCACCTTTCTAGATAAACCATAATATATACCTTCTTATCTTGAAGTCTTGCCTGGCGTGCCTCTACCGCTGCCTTCTCTCTCTGTTCTCGTTCCCATCTTTCCTTCTCTTGTTTCTTCTGCTCTGACAGGGAGAATCGGCTGACTACATCCTGTTGCTGAAATTTACTCTCATCCACTGTTGATGCAGAGGGTTGTTCTGTAGTTTCCTTAGGGGTGCTAGAAGGGGGCGCAACTGGTGGCAAGCTGAATGGGAGATACCCTGCATCAGTTCCTGGTCTTGCCTGGAAACATTCATGAAAAGGGTAATTATAGTAATAAAATTGATATTAATAATAATCAAATCTTATACAGTTTTAGCACTTTATCTACTGGCGTGTTAAAGCACTTATTAATATGCTTTTAGGACAGAATAAATGCTAAGTTTTTGAATTACGAGACCCACTTGTTGCAAAATTGTTGATTAGGTAGATGCAACTGAATAAAAAATAAACAAAGCCAAAGTTCTAGGCAAAGCAATTCTTTTGACTGTGTTTATAATTTTCAAAGGCACATCATAACTTTAGAATGTGTTCAGGCCTCGAAATAACCCGGGGCACCAGCAGCAATTGCTGTGGTGCCCTGTGCTTTTGCTGTGGTGCCTTTTGCAAAGTTCCCATACAAATTAACATTTTCCTCATAGAGTGCCCTTAACCACAGGAAATTTGCTGGCCCATACAAGAGCAATTTTCGAGGCCTGTGTGTTTACAATTTTCAATGGCACAGCTGGACTACCAAAATTGAGGAAATTAGCTGATCAGCTGCAAAGTTGCATGCTCCCATTTGGTTGCTGGTGCTGCATACTCCTAAGGAGTTGAGACGGTTTCAGAATAGCTGAGGACCAATCAAAGGTGCTTTCAGGGGCCTCCTTGGCTTGAAGGGGTACTAATAAATACACAATTGTTATGATTATTATTAAATGTTAAATAAATGACAAACAAAAAAACCCGAATGAATTGTACTGACCTCTTGGCTTTGTCTATTTAGACTCAACGTTGGCGCTGATTGCATAGGAATCTCATCTTGCAGTAACCTGAAAGGAAACAAGTTGACAAAAAATAGCCAAATTGAAAAGAGAATCTAATATAATTTTTTTTAAAGCAGCCTCTAAATATTAGCAACAACTTCATTGCTGTTCATTGTCACTTAAAATCTTTACATTTATTTCCAAGACATAGAATTGGATTAGTTATTATCAATAAATTGTAAATCAAAATTTGTTAATTTAACTTTCCTTCCTCACAATTATATACATGTATAAAGGCCTTATACTTCACAGATAGAATAGAGGCAGTCACCTCCACTCCTCCGGTCTCTGCCTGGGTGCCCTTTAAAATATTCCAGTAGACACGTTAATATTTCTCATAGAGGTGCCCTTTACTACCTTGCCATTTACAATACAAGAATGAAGTACATGTACATTGAATCATCTGGCATGCAGATAGTTCCCAACACTTTGCAGCAAACACACCATACAAACAACTTGTGAAAATGTATTGACAGCTTGGTCATATGTGAAAAAACAGCAACAACAGTTTAAAACTATTTTCCTTGTAAAAGAAAAGCATTTTCTTTTAATTTAATAAGACAAATTTCATTATTTATTTTTTCAATTTATTTATTATTTTTCTTTCTTTTGGGGTAGTTCTCTTGATGGTAATTTTCTTGTAGATGGGTACATGTAGGCCTACTTCAAATGATAATTTGTCTGAAGACAATAAAATAAGGACTTTCCTCGTCTTTCAATCTTTCAGAAGGCAAAGGGAGTTAAAAAATAAACAAATCGACCCTCAACCCAAATTACACTTCTCATCTTCAGAGAATCTTTTGCCGACAGTCAAAAGGGGCTGTTTGCACTTTTGAAAAACATATTTGTTCATCTTCTTGAAATTGTTTTCCCTTCTGAGGGTCTGCAGATATCAGTCATTAATGCTAGTCTTTTTAAAATAAATATTAATGTTTTGAACAGTATGCTGTATGACCCCCAGGGATTGTAAACAAAGGCATTGGGGTCAAGTATTCACACAGCTGAACAGGCTGAACAAAGGGTCTGAGACAAGTAAACATTATCCTTTTTGGTTGCATTGATATGAAGATGGATTATACAAAAAAAGGAAAATATTTAATTTCAAATTAATTAGGTATTAAGTAATTAGTGATTTTGTGGGGTCAAGTACAGCTAGGGTGTCGACGTGCAGGGTTTTAATTAAACAAGATGACACATAAGACTACTATGGTGCTAATGGCTTCCAGTATCTTTTTTAAAGCTTAATCTTAAATGGTAAAACATTTTAATCATGCACAAGAAATATTTTAATTTTGATACACAAAAAAGAACCTATTAAAGCACATTAGGAAGGTCACTTTTTACTTACCACTCTACAGCGTCATGAACAGTAAGCTTTCCGTAACTCACTGCTGCTTGGCAACGGTCCAATGTGAACCCCATTCCAACGAGAGTGGCTAGCAACGAGTCCATTGTCTAGTAATACACATGTAAAAATAAGATTACAAAAATAATAAGTGTTACATTAATAAATACTTCAGAGAGTTTGTACAATCTGATTGGTTGAAGACTGCTAATAATCACGTGGCGTTGTATATAAAAACCAGCTGTGTGTGAGCTAGCGAATATGACCTGTGTAACAGGTCTGAATGCACTGTGCTTGGTTTGTGGGAACTATAAAATTAATTGTTCTTTGTGTGTATTGTTTTGTGCTTTGTTGGCAAGGAGAGATTGTGCTGTGTGCATGCGCACACAACATGTACGCGTGAACGCCCATGAAACCAACATAATGCATAGAAGCCGAACACCAACCAAAGTATTGCTATTTATTGTGCTGTTACTTTTCAAAGCTCATACATAAATATTTAAATAGGCGTATGTGTACAACTAAGAGATCAGGTCCAATGCAAAAATTGAACAGCTCAAAGTAGCCCTTGAGCATGAATAGAACAATTATAAAAACAACTGATGTTTTTTGGCGGTTTTTTTTCCTGTTAAAGGTTTTTAGTTTAATGGCAATAACAGTGTGAGGAGGCGGTTTTCACTGAGTGGTAATGACCCCAGGTTAAGCCATTCTTGCACATGTTTGGGAAATGTCAAAACTTATACCTCTTTAGTTCATTGTCTTCTCTAAAAAGTTGGTTTGATAATACCAGTGGCCTAGTCCACTTTTATCTTACTACTGTTAATAATAACAGTAACACTATAGTTTTTCTTTTAAAGTTACTTATTTAGGCGCCTTGTCAAAACCTCCAAGCTGTTCGAGGCTGCGGCCTTTCCGCAGAATTCCGCGGACTTTTTAATCCGTTGACAACAAAAGGACCCATAGCAACTGGGCAGCTCCGCGGCCAGGACGGTTCACTTAAATGTCGATAAACATGAATATTCCAGCGGCTCTGCGGAGAGACCGGTCGGCTGCTGGAAGTCCAGCTTATTTAAATATCAATAAGCATGATCGCCACGGCGACTCTGCGGACTGGCTGACCGGTGGAATCGCTGAGGAACGCAGGTGGTGAACAAAGGTTTTACTTTTGCAGGGCATAAAGCAAAGAGAGGGTTGATGCCATAAATGTAGCTAAATTTTCTCCAACTCCATGTGTGATTATTAAGACTTAGTTGGTTACATGACTAAAACATATGTATTCTAGAAATGATCTTCTTTATTCACAGCTTCGACTGACAAAAGTTTCACGTAGAAACGCACTGGCCACAGGCTTACATGTACATGTAAGCTCCGGTTCATTTCCATAGTGAGGCCTACCATTCACCTTAAAATACAAGCCAGTTCGGGCAGTTGAGGGCCTCTGTAAGAAAAGGGATAGATGTTTAATGTCTAAGTCGTCGAATGGGTCGACTATAATGTTTATGTTGTTAATAATAGCGAGCAATTGTCATGTTGTGCATGAGGGTCGGCCGGCACATCCAACGTGCATGGTGCATTGGTCTTGTAGGCGCAGCCTGTCCGCTTCCAGGACGAAGATATTCATGAGTTGAAAATTTATTATTGTGGGACAGCACGGCCGGTCCGCGTCCAAGCCGCTGATATTCATGACCTGAAAATACAACTTGTTTATTCATCAGATTATTGTTATACCAACAATAGCGCCCGGTGTGGACAGCTCATCATTATAGCTGCCCAGGGTAGGCAATTTCCTCTTCAGAATACACAACTAAATTTAATACAAAAGCAACGGCAGAGCCAACCAGCAAAAATGGAAAGCAATTGGTAAGCAAAAACGGTAGATGTGGGTACTGCAGGGACTTTAGAAAATTATTAGACAAAATGTAGGGGGGGGGGGCGGTAAGCATGGTGAAATATCGGCACAAGGTAGGTCATAAATAAAACAATACTTACACAGCACAGGCTCAGTACAGATATGGTGGTGGATGGTGTAATTGAAATAAGGCAAAATACTCAACAAAATAATCTTGACTCTGAAAATGGGCCACCTGGCCTTTGGCTAACTTCAGCCATTTTATGGTCCATCCACCACCACTCCCAATCGTAGAGTCCACACCAGACCATGCTGCCTGTAGTTTTTATTAAAGTGCCAAAGATCTTAACGGAAATTTCCACTGGGTCACATGCTAACTTAGAAAAGGACTTACATAACACTTTCCAGTGGCTAATTGGCCAGCTGGGCAATTGTGTTAATCACAAAGGCTCCAGGGAGCAAGAACCACATCAATAACCATGAAACTGGGTTACTGTGGTCTTACATAATACTAACAACCTGAGCAAAAGCGACCAACAGAGGGTTGTCCAATAATTCAAAAGTTAAAGGGGCAACTAACCACAAAAAAACTGATCTAATTACTTTATAGTTTTGTTACAATACTGTTTAAAACGTTCAAGTTGTAACCAGGCCTAAATTTAAACATTGCTGTAATTTTGTTGTGTACTGGATTTGTACAAGACATTCAGTTATGAGCTAATAGTGTGGTGATTAATAATTTAGTTGTTTTTCTTAAACTACATCTAGTGCCACCTTTGCAGGCCAATATTTGTAGGGTGTCGTGGCCTAGCGGATAAGAGCACCGAACTCAAGCTCTGGTGCTTCTGTTCAGCAGAGTGTGGGTTCGAATCCCGGTCGTGACACTTGTGTCCCTGAGCAAGACACTTAACTATAATTACTTCTCTCCACCCAGGGGTAAATGGGTACCTGTGAGGGCAGAGATGGTTCTTGTGATTGATTTAGCCGAGTAGCGCATTATTAATTGTTGCACAGGCTGTATACTCCCCAGGGAGCTGAGATGGTTTAAGGAATGAATTAAGGCCCAGTGACCAGGGGTAATAATAAGCGCATTGAGAGTTCTCTCAGTTTCAGAACTGAAATGCGCTCTATAAGAACGTAATATATAATATTTGGTAGGTTGGTTGGTTGGTTGGTAGGTTGGCAAGTTGGTTGGTTGGTAGGTTGGTAAGTTTGTTGGTAGGTTGGCTTAGCCTAAACCCCTAGTGAGGTTTATCTCTTTACTACTTATCAACATGATGACACAGGTCAACACAAAAAAACATAATTTCACATCATGATTGACCTAGGAACAAAATACATGGAAGTCAAAATAAATAAAAACACATAATCTTCTAAGGGGTATCACAAGTTCTAAATTTAAACATTGCTGTAATGTGGATTCGTACAAGACATTTAGTTATGAGCTAATCATAGTGTGGTGATTAATAATTTTCAATTGGTGAGTGCAGTTCAAAACTTCATTATTTTACCAAACTATTTTAAAAGATTGGATAAAAACCTCTCCTTCTAAGGGGTATCACATGCAGTTAATTATTTTCAGTTGACACTTTTTTGGGGGGTCCCTAATTTTGATTTCCGTTTTAATACCATGAGAATGGGCAAGATCCACAGTGACCCTCTGAAAATAGGTGACGCTGCTGCAAAATGGCCGCTGTAAATGGCCAAGGATTTTTCAGAACATAAGACTGCAATTTAAATAATTTCAACAGGATGGATTTAAAGTGTCTTGCTAAAAAGGAGGGTCAGATGGTTTAAACAAAATACATTTAATTTGTGTTTCCGAACAAGTGAGCAACAAGTTTAACAAGGAAATGACAATATTGACCAAAAAAGAAATAGTTCTTGACTTTCAACAATAAAAATAAATTTGTGCAAAAAGAGGAACTTGAGTATTTTTCAACTAATTTGCATACTCCTAGAACTAGAAGTACGTTTGTCATGTTTGTAGCCTAATCTAATCTGCTATCATCTCCATGAACTTTTGGAAGTGCCACTTTGCGTGCGTCTTGTGCAAAGTCTGGTACCTGCTGTCTGTTTTGTTCGTCAGGCGATCAACAAAGTCAGTCAAATTTTCATGTTTTCGAGTTCCGGGGATATTTTTATGCAGAGTTCAGTCATGTCTGTTTGTAGTAATTATGACAACAACTCATATCTTTGACTATTTAAATATAGTTCCAGCTGCCTCTTTTGCCAATTCTTTAATAAATAGTGTGTTATATTTCGTGTTCCGACCATTCCGGCAAATCAGGCAATTCCGGCTTTTAACCCACACCCGCCGAGTATGGCGCATGAAAAAAATGAAGTATGCAAAATGGAACAAAAAACTGAGAGTGAGGGTGTGAAAATGAGGTAGAAATTTAATTTCTACATCCATGGTTAAATCATACGTACCTGACTTGCAGATGCCATTTGTATAACTCATTAGTAAAAGCAAAAACTTGAATTGCGTATGTCGGTGTAGCACTAGCACTAGCACTAGCAGTAAACATTTAGGCTTTGCCAAACGATGCAATCGTTAACGCAGTGACATGAGTGAGAAACGGAAACTGCACTTACAATATACGGCTCTGTGCACTTAGCATGAAGGGCGCCCTCAAGAGTAAAACACAACAAAAATGTTAAACTAGTCACCAGTCCTCATAGTAATGATTGCTGCCCCCCGTCCTTACATTGGAATCTTTTGTATTTTGGAGAGTGTTATATTGTATGGAAAGTGTTAAGTTAGGAGTTAGGGTTAGGGGTTAGGGTTAGGCTTAGGGTTAGGGTTAGGGGTGGGGGTTGGGGGTTAGGGTTAGGGGTGGGGGTTGGGGGTTAGGGTTGGGGGTGGGGGTTGGGGGGTGGGGGTCGGGGGTGGGGGGTTGGGGGGTGGGGGTCAGGGGTGGGGGTTAGGGGTGGGGTCGGGGGTGGGGGTTAGGGGTGGGGGTCGGGGGTTGGGGTTAGGGGTGGGGGTCGGGGGTTGGGGTTAGGGGTGGGGGTCGGGGGTTGGGGTTAGGGGTGGGGGTCGGGGGGTTGGGGTTAGGGGTGGGGGTCGGGGGTTGGGGTTAGGGGTCGGGGTCGGGGGGTTGGGGTTAGGGGTGGGGGTCGGGGGTTGGGGTTAGGGGTGGGGGTCGGGGGTTGGGGTTAGGGGTGGGGGTCGGGGGTTGGGGTTAGGGGTGGGGGGTCGGGGGTTGGGGTTAGGGGTGGGGGTCGGGGGTTGGGGTTAGGGGTGGGGGTCGGGGGTTGGGGTTAGGGTTGGGGGTCGGGGGTTGGGGTTAGGGTTGGGGGTCGGGGGTTGGGGTTAGGGTTGGGGGTCGGGGTTGGGGTTAGGGTTGGGGGTCGGGGGTTGGGGTTAGGGTTGGGGGTCGGGGGTTGGGGTTAGGGTTGGGGGTCGGGGGTTGGGGTTAGGGTTGGGGGTCGGGGGTTGGGGTTAGGGTTGGGGGTCGGGGGTTGGGGTTAGGGTTGGGGGTCGGGGGTTGGGGTTAGGGTTGGGGGTCGGGGGTTGGGGTTAGGGTTGGGGGTCGGGGTTGGGGTTAGGGTCGGGGGTTGGGGTTAGGGTTGGGGTTGGGGGTCGGGGGTTGGGGTTAGGGTTGGGGGTCGGGGGTTGGGGTTAGGGTTGGGGGTCGGGGGTTGGGGTTAGGGTTGGGGGTCGGGGGTTGGGGTTAGGGTTGGGGGTCGGGGGTTGGGGTTAGGGTTGGGGGTCGGGGGTTGGGGTTAGGGTTGGGGGTCGGGGTTGGGGTTAGGGTTGGGGGTCGGGGGTTGGGGTTAGGGTTGGGGGTCGGGGGTTGGGGTTAGGGTTGGGGGTCGGGGTTGGGGTTAGGGTTGGGGGTCGGGGGTTGGGGTTAGGGTTGGGGGTCGGGGGTTGGGGTTAGGGTTGGGGGTCGGGGGTTGGGGTTAGGGTTGGGGGTCGGGGGTTGGGGTTAGGGTTGGGGGTCGGGGTTGGGGTAGGGTTGGGGGTGGGGTTAGGGTTGGGGGTCGGGGGTTGGGGTTAGGGGTTGGGGGTCGGGGGTTGGGGTTAGGGTTGGGGGTCGGGGGTTGGGGTTAGGGTTGGGGGTTCGGGGTTGGGGTTGGGTTGGGGGTTCGGGGTTGGGGTTGGGGTTGGGGTTGGGGTTGGGGTTGGGGTTGGGGTTGGGGTTGGGGTGGGGTTGGGGTTGGGGTTGGGGTTGGGGTTGGGTTGGGGTTGGGGTGGGGTTGGGGTTGGGTTGGGGTTGGGGTTGGGGTTGGGGGGTTGGGGGTTGGGGTTGGGTTGGGTCGGGAGTGGGGGTTGGG